>CM076987.1:706776-734276 GCA_039105355.1 Benthosema pterotum | reverse complement strand
GCTGCTCAGTGCTGTCAACCAGATGCTGCGTCTGGCTGAGGATTACTTTGATGAAGTCAGCGACAAGTTCAGTGATATGGAAGTTTAATTTCATTCAAGGAGATCCATAATGATCTGAATTTGACCCTTCATCTGAAAATATTTAGTACCAGGGATCTACTTGGAACTAAAACTAAAAATTGCCCTGGGTAAAGAAATGTCCCTGGAAGTTTTTTTCTGTCCCTAGGATTTAGGTCCCTGTAAAAGTTTCACAACATTTCAAAAATATTTTTCCAAACACCCAAAGGCATTCAGAATAGGCTAAAAGAACCTGCATAGAGAGCAACTCACCTGTTCCAGAACTGAATTCCTCATTCATTTTAATGGATTGTAATAATAATGGATTGCATTTTTATAGCGCTTTTCCAAGTGCTCAAAGCGCTTTACAATGGTCCATTCATTCATACATTGGGAAGTAGAGCGGCGAACAGTCGACGCCAGCGTCCCCACTTCCCACATTCACACACCAATGGTGGCCAGCTCACACCAACCAACTCATTGGAGGCAATTTGGGGTTCAGTGTCTTGCCCAAGGACACTTCGGCACATAGACAGGAGGAGCCGGGATTCGAACCGCCGACCCATGGGTCATTGGACGACCCGCTCTACCTCCTGAGCCACAGCCGCCTCAATTTTCCTCATAGACGTTTCTAAGCAACTGGAGTTGTGACAAATCATTACAACAAACACAATATTTGGGCTGTAAATACAAAGAACAAAGGCAACAAATAAAGTGACGTAACCTACCGTGTTTGTTTTATTATATTTATTTGTTGTCATTAATAGTCACTCACAGAGTTATCTATGTCCATAAACGTCTTTACATAAAATACTTTTTGAAAAATCTATGAGGAAAATGAAGTAATAAATCACTTCCAGAATAGCCATTCTAATGTCACTGTTGTTTTATTTTTATTATTAGTTGATGCTCATGAGTCAATTGAACTTCAATGTTGTTGTTTTACAAACTGCTGATTGTAGTTGAATTCATCCAGTGTCTTTGTTTTGTAATGATCCATTTGGCTTTAACCTTATTCTAATGTTTAATCGTAGATTGGATGTTTCCTTTATTAACAATCCAGTGGTTTTGGTATGTTGGGACTATCTCTTACTATACTGAGTTTGGGCTTTAAGATATTACAGTATTTTCTGTTATAATTCCTAGTTGACTTCAGGTATTCAGATGAATCTGCAGTATTTTGTACGTTACATACAGTAACATGTCTGTATATTGTTTGGTTTTGTTTTAGTTCTTTTCATAAAATGTACCAAAGTTTTGTTTGCTGTTAAACAGGATTTCATGTTTGTTCTGATGGAGAAGTTTGATCTGCATTGAGACTTGAAAGTGAATAAAACAAACTGCAAACTATATGATTGATCTTTGTTTGTTAGCAGCTTGGATATTGTATAAAGCTTTTAAATTCAAAATGTGTCTATAGCAGTGGCTTTCAACCTTTTTCATACCAGGGCCCACTATTTATTCAGCATTTTAGCAAAATAAATAAATAAAATGCATGTACCCCCAAACAATGGACCCCCAAACTGACACAAAATATATGCCAGGGACTCACATGAGATTTTTGAGTGATTCTCAACCTGTTTCATTTCAAGGACCAGTTGACCAGTTTGACATTGGGGGCATAGTCTGGAGACCCCCATTTAATGGCTTTTCTATCTATGGGGACTCCAATTTATGATTTTAAATATAGTCATGTTAATATTTTAACACTGTAAACATGAAACCAAATGGACCCGCAAGGGTCCATTTGGTTTCATGTTTACGCTCTCAAAGAGTTACATCTGGTTAACCAACTTAGCTGGGGACCACCTGGAACCCTCTCAAGGACCACTGGTTGAAAACCACATCTGGTTAACCAACTTAGCTGGGGACCACCTGGAACCCTCTCAAGGACCACTGCTTGAAAACCACTGCTGTAGACACACTGTAAAACGGATGTTTTGCTGCCACCTGCTGGACACTAGCAGACACCGCATGGAGCTGATCAGAGCCGTCTGGTGTCAGAGCTGCGACATTGAGGGTCAGAAACTGCTGCTGTTCATTCAGCCTGAACAGGGAGCTTTGGATGCAGTGGGCGGGGCTTTGGGTGCAGTGGGCGGGGCTTTGGATGCAGTGGGCGGGGCTTTGGATGCAGTGGGCGGGGCTTTGGATGCGGTGGGCGGAGCTTTGGGGTTTAAAAATGGCGTCCTGGTGATGGCTGTTAGTCTGAGGCCATGAGACCACGTGGTGAGTCACTGAAACACAGTTTATCTACAGTTAAAGATGTTATTGTTTAAACTTTTGGGTTGTTTGGACTGTTGAAAAACTGAAACACAGTTTATCTACAGTTAAAGATGTTATTGTTTAAACGTTTGGGTTGTTTGGACTGTTGGGTGTTTATTGTGACAGAAAATGGACAACAATATGAGGAGTATGTTGATCTTTTTAGAAGCAAACGAATGCAAACTAAACTAAAATGTTCCAAACAGTAGGTGGGAAATATATTTGATTTAATAACAGTGGACCATATTGTAGTCACTCATAATCTATATTATAATAATAAATCTATTGTATTTAATAACAGTGGACCATATTGTAGTCACTCATTGTCTTACTACAGTTATTTGTAAACTTTATAAACTACTACTCTGGGTGATCACTAAACATGCTATAGTAACCTACACTGTTGTTTACAAATATAAAGCTACATTTTGACTGTTAAACAGCTGATCTACAAACTGTCAATGCATTGTGATGTGACACATTGTGAGCTTGTAGATCTGCTCACTTTCAAATGATTATGACAAAAATGCATGTATTAAAACCTTTCAAATGTGACATTCTGTGTAGTTTTGGTCCTTTAAAAATGTATTTGAACCATTTCTCCATGGGAAGCTCTCTTGGTGTTTAGCAAGTTTTAGCTATTTAAATTATTGGCTTTAGCGTTAGCTGTTGAAAGCTTTCACTGTAGCTATTTAAAATGGCAGACTGGCATGTGGCAGACCTACAAGCTCACAGTGTGCCACTTAGTGTGGGTGTGCTGTGAACTTGTAGATCTGATATTTTCAATAGTTAATGCTTATGCTTTCAATAGTTGATGTTGATGCTTTCACTAGCTACAGCTCTTTCACTAGCTACAGCTCTTTCACTAGCTACAGCTATTTCACTAGCTTAAGCTATTGCTAGAGCTTTCACTAGTTACAGTTATTGCTAGAGCTTTCACTAGCTACAGCTCATGTCTATATTAATGCTTTCACTAGTTAAAGCTCATGTCTATATTAATGCTTTCACTAGTTAAAGCTCATGTCTATATTAATGCTTTCACTAGTTAAAGCTCATGTCTATATTAATGCTTTCACTAGTTAAAGCTCATGTTTAGAACAACAAAAGGCATTCCTGCCAAATATGGGTTGACTCACATTCTACAATCTACAAGTCTGGAGTCAGAGTGTAATGTTGTTTTTATCTTCTGTGTCTTACAGGTTGACCATGTGACCTTGGACGGATGGCGTCATCAGGAGATTCTGCTATGATGGAGTCTCCACCAGATCCTCTGAGATACCAGTCCCTGTTGAGACCAGATCCTCTGAGATACCAGTCCCTGTTCAGACCAGATCCTCTGAGATACCAGTCCCTGTTCAGACCAGATCCTCTGAGATACCAGTCCCTGTTCAGACCAGATCCTCTGAGATACCAGTCCCTGTTCAGACCAGATCCTCTGAGATACCAGTCCCTGTTCAGACCAGATATCTTCACCCTGAGCAACAGAATGCTCCCTACGGTATGTACATGGATTAAATTATTACTGTACAAACTAGGGCTGTGTTAGCTCTGGTCCAGAGCTCCACTGCTACTGAGTCTGACTAGCATTGGAGCTCTGCTCTTCTCTGTGCAATCAGCCATTACTCCACCCGACCAGCCTCTCTTCTCTAGTGGATATATAAAGAACGTTTTACCAACTCACCAAAATAAACACGTCTTGTGTCATTAGAAAGCCTACTTACCTTAGTGGTAGAACTCTGAGCCCCCCACCACACGGATAAAATGGACTCACGGATAAACCGCATGGATAAAATTCACTTTCACCGGGAAAAACAACCAGGATTTGCGCCCTCTACCGATATTGCCAATAGAAAAGTCCATAGGAAATATTTTCCGTCCAGTGAAAGCGATCGCGTTCTGTCCAAAAAGTCCATTTTATCCGTGTGGTGGGGGGCTAAGAGTGTTTCCACTAAGGTAAGTAGGCTTTCTAATGACACAAGACGTGTTTATTTTGGTGAGTTGGTAAAACGTTCTTTATATATCCACTCCAGCTCTATATATTTATATATCAGTGCCCTAGCTCTGGACCAGAGCTAGGGCTGTGTCACCATTAGTCTACATGTTGGGTTGATGGATTAATGGTTATAAATGCAAAGTTTGAATTGGCATGTCTTTTAGGCTTCATTAAAGGGAGCTTATTGCAAAAAATAAATCCATGTTACATTTACATCCTAGAGGTCTTTGTGTGTGTTTTTAGATATTAGAGGACTATATTCTCACAGTAGCCATGTTGCAGCAAGGTGCTCATTAGGTGTAACTCCATAGACGTCCAAACTGCTGACTATCATCCAACAGCCCAGATGTACCTCCTGTTTTTAAAAGTGCACTCAATGTAGCAGGTTGATACTGATAACAAGCGCTTCTAAACTCTGACACTTGCAGGTAGAAATGCGACTGGAGTGTTTGAGGTTATTTAATAGAATTAGACAGGATTCTTCTGTTTTAAATGAATGGGCTGTATATGGGACGTTGGCACCTTGCTGGTCAGATGGCTGCAGTGTGAATTTAGTCCATAGATTTTAAATGAATGGGCTGTATATGGGACGTTGGCACCTTGCTGGTCAGATGGCTGCAGTGTGAATTTAGTCCATAGATTTTAAATGAATGGGCTGTATATGGGACGTTGGCACCTTGCTGGTCAGATGGCTGCTGTGTGAATTTAGTCCATAGATTTTAAATGAATGGGCTGTATATGGGTAAGTTGGCACCTTGCTGGTCAGATGGCTGCAGTGTGAATTTAGTCCATAGATTTTAAATGAATGGGCTGTATATGGGACGTTGGCACCTTGCTGGTCAGATGGCTGCCGTGTGAATTTAGTCCATAGATTTTAAATGAATGGGCTGTATATGGGACGTTGGCACCTTGCTAGAATAATAGATTTGATTATGATGAATGGTGACACAGCCCTAGTGAACATGGTGACACAGCCCTAGTGAACGTGGTGACACAGCCCTAGTGAACATGGTGACACAGCCCTAGTGAACGTGGTGACACGGCCCTAGTGAACATGGTGACACAGCCCTAGTGAACATGGTGACACAGCCCTAGTGAACATGGTGACACAGCCCTAGTGAACATGGTGACACGGCCCTAGTGAACATGGTGACACAGCCCTAGTGAACATGGTGACACAGCCCTAGTGAACATGGTGACACAGCCCTAGTGAACATGGTGACACGGCCCTAGTGAACATGGTGACATGGCCCTAGTGAACATGGTGACACAGCCCTGGTGAACATGGTGACACAGCCCTGGTGAACATGGTGACACAGCCCTAGTGAACGTGGTGACGCGGCCCTAGTGAACATGGTGACACAGCCCTAGTGAACATGGTGACACAGCCCTAGTGAACATGGTGACACAGCCCTAGTGAACATGGTGACACGGCCCTAGTGAACATGGTGACACAGCCCTAGTGAACATGGTGACACAGCCCTAGTGAACATGGTGACACGGCCCTAGTGAACATGGTGACGCGGCCCTAGTGAACATGGTGACACGGCCCTAGTGAACATGGTGACACGGCCCTAGTGAACATGGTGACACGGCCCTAGTGAACATGGTGACGCGGCCCTAGTGAACATGGTGACACAGCCCTAGTGAACATGGTGACACAGCCCTAGTGAACATGGTGACACAGCCCTAGTGAACATGGTGACGCGGCCCTAGTGAACATGGTGACGCGGCCCTAGTGAACATGGTGACACAGCCCTAGTGAACATGGTGACACAGCCCTAGTGAACATGGTGACACAGCCCTAGTGAACATGGTGACACGGCCCTAGTGAACGTGGTGACACAGCCCTAGTGAACGTGGTGACACAGCCCTAGTGAACATGGTGACACAGCCCTAGTGAACATGGTGACACAGCCCTAGTGAACATGGTGACACAGCCCTAGTGAACATGGTGACACAGCCCTAGTGAACATGGTGACACAGCCCTAGTGAACATGGTGACACAGCCTCTGTCTGTGACTTATGACTTACAAAATGTTCTGTAGACCGACAACTAAATTTGCTTTGATTCTACCCTTTCAGAGCATGAAGACGTGTTGAAGGTTCAGACTCTACACGCCGTCTGTCTCCGTTGCTGGGTGCTGCCGTCTCCGCTGTTGGGGGTTGCTGTCTCCGCTGTTGGGTGTTGCTGTCTCCGCTGTTGGGTGTTGCTGTCTCCGTTGTTGGGTGTTGCTGTCTCCGCTGTTGGGTGCTGCCGTCTCCGGTGTTGGGTGCTGCCGTCTCCGGTGTTGGGTGCTGCCGTCTCCGGTGTTGGGTGCTGCTGTCTCCGTTGTTGGGTGCTGCTGTCTCCGTTGTTGGGTGCTGCCGTCTCCGCTGTTGGGTGCTGCCGTCTCCGGTGTTGGGTGCTGCCGTCTCCGGTGTTGGGTGCTGCCGTCTCCGGTGTTGGGTGCTGCCGTCTCCGCTGTTGGGTGTTGCTGTCTCCGCTGTTGGCTGCTGCCGTCTCCGCTGTTGGGTGTTGCTGTCTCCGCTGTTGGGTGCTGCCGTCTCCGCTGTTGGGTGTTGCCGTCTCCGGTGTTGGGTGTTGCTGTCTCCGCTGTTGGGTGTTGCTGTCTCCGTTGTTGGGTGTTGCTGTCTCCGCTGTTGGGTGCTGCCGTCTCCGCTGTTGGGTGTTGCCGTCTCCGTTGCTGGGTGCTGCCGTCTCCTCCGCTGCTGGTTGCTGCTAACAGTGAAGGTCAGTAATGAACCTTTTGATTCTTGGCTGGTATAAGTGAGGCTACATGCTACCATACCGTAGGCTGTCTTTCCTTAACACGTCATTTGCGTGTATAATGCCAGTCCAGGTCACATGCCGCTATGTGATGCTGCTTGAGCTGTTTTTTTTTTTTTTTTTTAATTGTTTAACATAATTTCCCAGTAAAAACCTAGTCGTGTCCACATCACATCTGTACATTCTGTTCTAGTGAAACACTAGAATCTCACAGGATAAACTCAGTACAGAACTGTGTTTACCCTGTGAGGTTCTAGTTGTGTTTCCATTCTTTGCTTTTAATAAAGTTATTTGTTTTTGTGTCAGACTCTTTGATCGCATTTCGCTTTTTTATTTTATTAAATTTCTATCTTTCCTATCCTACTGCCCTAGTTCTCCACTAGTGGTCTTGTGTGTACAGATGTGATTTCTGTCTGGTATCATTATGGTAGCATGTAGTCCTGCTTAACTAACAGAGGAAGGAAATGATGGCTGCTGTGTCATTTGCTTCCTTTGGTTAGTGAAGGTGAGTGAAGTAGTTCATTATCATTTATCTGTTTATATATCCATAGTTTAACCTTTTTATGAATTGATTCTGTTACTTGGTAATCCTACAGTGTCACTGAAGTACCAAATGGTTGATTTACAAGAAATCATCCATTATGTATATATATATATATATATATTTGCCCAGTAAAAGTAAATTGTTTGGGACATGCAAGGTTTCTACCCTCCTAAATCTCCTCTTTATTCTTGATTCTTTTTTTTTAATAAAGTTATTTGATTTTTGTTTTGTCTCAGACTCTGTTGATCGCATTTCATTTATTCGCTTTTTTTAGTCATTTCTTCTATCATCTTTCCTCTCAACACTAGTTCTTGACTAGTGTTTGTGGTGCGTGAATCGGGTTGCGTTTTTTATTTTTGTTGCGCCGTTTGTTTACTTGTAAGAACATCTTGATCACTGAGTTCACATAAGACATGAACTCAGGCCCGGTGTCTTATGTGCATTTATGTGATTATTATTGATTATTTTGCAGACGGCTTGTCGTTCACCTCAACATTATTTTAATTAGGGCGAAGTTTGAACGCCGTTAAAGGGGAATTCCTCTCATCTTTTCCTTCTCTTCTTTGCTTTAATAAAGTTATTTTTTGTTTGTCTCAGACTCTTGATATTTTATTTTAATCGCATTTTAGTAATTTCTTCTCTCCTCTTTCCTATCACTCCAGCTCTTCACTAACATTATATATTGATATATATAATGTTGGAAATGGGTGGAGTTCCCCTTTAAGATGACAACAGGAAGTAATGTAGGCGCATCGTTCACAGCAGTATTGTCTATTATTGTATATTGTGTACTAATGTTCATAGTGTTGACAAATGCTGGAGCGCAATTGATTTTGCATTGACTCATTATATTTGGTAATTGGCCAGTGTTGGGTATCGTTACTTTATAAACTAACGACGTTAGGTTATTGGACTACTGCCCCTAAAACTAATCTCGTTAAGTTACAAGTTACTTTCTATAAAAAGTAACGTAATAGATTATTTTCCGTTATTTTCCGTTCCTGATCACAATTAAAATACTCCTTTTCTCTTTGTTTTTAATGTATGCACAATTTAGTTGCATTGTATTACCAGTGCATCAGTCGCATTCCATGTTGCACACATGAAAACCATCATCACCAACAACAACAACGACAACAACAGTGACACCATGTCACCCACTATGAACTAGGTTGCTACAAAGTAGGCTATGTCAGATTACAGTAGTCCTACAGACAATATTATGCTGTACGCGGTACAACCAGTCAGATCGCATGATGATGCCCTCTCCACGCTGCGCAATGACAACAACCTGCAGGCTTCTCTTCCCATCGTAACCCAGCCTATGAACTACAGTAGTCTATATAAGACAAGGCACGGCGGCCAAACAATGAATTAAACATTACTCACCTAATAACGCAGCCAGAGTTTATAGCCGATTCCCAATCGAGAGTGCGCGTGTTAATCCAAAAGTTAATCCAAAAGTGTACAGCGTTCATTGTTTACAAGACTTTTAGCAAGTCGCGCCTACAGTAGCTGCTTCACTACGCAAGCAGCCAGCGGACTTCCTCTTTCTTCCTTTTCAAAATAAAAGATTCATACTAGAGTATAACTAGACACCAGCTAGACAGTAGGTTTACTATTATTTCTTAGGCGGACTTACAGGATGTGCAGACAGAAAATGTAAACTACGCACATCACTCACAGAAGGATGAAGCCACAACGTGCAGTCGCTTATTCTACCATAACAGAAGGAGGAATATACGCTACAACACCGGGCAATCTCAAGAAAATGAATTGCGACGAACTATAGTAACGAGTTACTTTTTTGGAAATGTAACTAAGTAACTAACTACTAAATTGCAAAAATAACTCGTTAGGTTACTCCGTTACTAATAAAACTAATCTGATTACGTAACGAAGTTATCAATAACGGCGTTATCCCCATCACTGTAATTGGCATTATTTAAAAGCAAGTTTTGGGACAACTGGCTGTAGGGGGAAAATACTCTCTCCAAAACATTAAGGCAAACTGCTTGGACAGAGACCAAGGGAATGTGTGTATTTGTTTTAGTATTCATGGAGAACTCTAAAGTGCTTAAAGTGAAAAGTGCAGCAGTAAACATTTAGGTCATAAGACCATTATCAGTGCTATATAATCACATCTAATTTGTGAGTAAAGCTTCAACCATGTAATCCCACTTCACATATGAACACAGGCCCGGTATGTGAAGTGTGTTTATGTGGTTTATGTCTCGTATCATTTCACATTATGTGAGTAAGGATTCATGTTGACCAACATCCCATAATGAACACAGGGTTAGGTTAGGTATGTGCTGTTGGTTGATGTGTCTCTTTATAATGTGGGAGTTAATTTCTGTATGCTGCCACTTTGCAGCTAAAACTTCATCATCCGGCGAAGCATTGGCCATGGTCCTATGACCCAAAACGTTTCCTACTGCACTATTCACTTTTTACACTTTGCAGCACTTTATGAACACGAAACAAATCATGTATTGTCTTGGTTTATGTCTGAGGAGTTTTCCTTAAGGTATTAGAGTTCTGGTTTCCAATATAAAGACCAATCTATCATGGTCTGTTAATGATTAAATTTCTTTCTCTGTGATATTAAGGACCTCCCACGGCTTGCCTCTGTAAATTGCACCAAAAACATATGGCACTGGTGTGGACTTCTGGTTTTTACCAGAACGGGGTTCAATTCCCTGAAGTGTCCTGTTGAATGGGTTGCATTTACATGGTCTATTAGTGCATTGTTTCCTTTATCATAGAGCAGTGGTTTTTAACCTTTTTGATCCCAGGGCCCACCATTTATTCCGCATTTGAGCCATGGCCCACCATTTGAGAACACTTTAGCCCCACAGACCCCAAAACTAAAGATTTCTTTTGCGTTTGTCCATCTTCTAGTTGTGTAGACTTGGTTAATTCACATGATGAACTCTTGAGAGCATAAAAATGAAAATTTGGTTTCATGTTTACGTTCTCAAGAGTTACATCTGGTTAACCAACTTAGCTGAGGACCACCTGGAACCCTCTCAGGGACCACTGGTGGTCCCTGGACCACCTGTTAAACCCCACTGAGTTCTTTATGGTTTGTACTCCCTAGTTATGTTAAAGTTATTGAAGCAGATCTTTTCAACCTTGATGCCAGGGCCCACTACTCAGAACTAGAGACACAGACCACCGTTTGACACTTTAGCCTCACAGACCCACCAAACTAAAGATTTCTTTTGCTCTGGATTTGGGGAAACCAAACAGTCCAACATACAGATCAAAATGACCATTAATCTTCTACATTCTCTAGTTGTGTAGACTTGAGATGATTCACATGATTCTAACTCTTGAGAGTACTATGTCATGTTTACCAAATGGACCCTTGCGGATCCATTTGGTTTAATGTTTACAAACGGTAAAACTTGACATTCATTTGTCATGTTTACTGTATTGTATCAATGTGTAATATAGAAACTTCTACCAATGACATCATCAATGGTGGAATCCAAGCTAATAGAAACTACAGGCTTTCTATTTCTGAAAAGTCACAATGTAAAAATGGCAGCCATTGTTCTCCTGATAATAAAAATATCAATATTTTTTCAAAAACACATTGTTTAAAAAAAAGAATCTGCAGAATGATGTTCATTGTAAGAAGTTTCTGAACTGTCCACATCTCTCCTGTGAGACACAGACTGAGTAGAAAACTATAGTGGCATTTTATCTTGTACATTAGTGAGGACCAGTGTTGGGCACAAATGGGCAGTAACTAATTTTAGATTACATATTACTGTAATATTATTACTTTTGCTCCAAAAAGTAAAGTAACGAGATTACTCTGCAAAAATGGGTAATAAGTAAGGCATTACTTTGCAAGTAACGCCAAGTTACTTGTTTAAAATGAGCTTGTTGTTGCATGATAAAATAGAACAGATTTACAAGCTATCGAGGTACTGTAACAACGCTTTTCAAAATTTCGACATTTTGCAAAAATGCTCAAAAATGCTCAAAATGATGAAAAACCGCATGCTGTGCAAGACCGTAAGGCTATAGCCTTGCGTTTTTGCCAGTTTTCGTCATTTTTCGAAATCGCTCAAAATCATGAAAAACGGTAAGGCTATAGCCTTACGCTTTTTTCAAAATTTCGACGATTTTCGAAAATGCTCAAAAATGCTCAAAATAATGAAAAATGGCATGCTGTGCAAGACCGTAAGGCTATAGCCTTGCGTTTTTGCCAGTTTGTGTCATTTTTTGAAATCGCTCAAAATCATGAAAAACGGTAAGGCTATAGCCTTACGCTTTTTCCAAAATTTCGACGATTTTTCGAAAATGCTCAAAAATGCTCAAAATGATGAAAAACGGCATGCTGTGCAAGACCGTAAGGCTATAGCCTTGCGTTTTTGCCAGTTTTCGTCATTTTTCGAAATCGCTCAAAATCATGAAAAACGGTAAGGGTATAGCCTTTGCGTTTTTTTCAAAATTTCGACATTTTTCGAAAATGCTCAAAAATGCCCAAAATGATGAAAAACGGCATGCTGTGCAAGACCGTAAGGCTATAGCCTTGCGTTTTTGCCAGTTTTCGTCATTTTTCGAAATCGCTCAAAATCATGAAAAACGGTAAGGCTATAGCCTTTGCGTTTTTTCAAAATTTCGACATTTTTCGAAAATGCTCAAAAATGCCCAAAATGATGAAAAACGGCATGCTGAGCAAGACCGTAAGGCTATAGCCTTGCGTTTTTGCCAGTTTTCGTCATTTTTCGAAATCGCTCAAAATCATGAAAAACGGTAAGGCTATAGCCTTTGCGTTTTTTCAAAATTTCGACATTTTTTGAAAATGCTCAAAAATGCCCAAAATGATGAAAAACGGCATGCTGAGCAAGACCGTAAGGCTATAGCCTTGCGTTTTTTTCCAGTTTTCGTCATTTTTCGAAATCGCTCAAAATCATGAAAAACGGTAAGGCTATAGCCTTTGCGTTTTTTCAAAATTTCGATATTTTTCGAAAATGCTCAAAAATGCCCAAAATGATGAAAAACGGCATGCTGTGCAAGACCGTAAGGCTATAGCCTTGCGTTTTTGCCAGATTTTGTCATTTTTTGTCATTTTTCGAAAAACCTCAAAACGATGAAAAACGGTAAGGCTATAGCCTTTGCGTTTTTTCAAAATTTCGACATTTTTCGAAAATGCTCAAATATGCCCAAAATGATGAAAAACGGCATGCTGTGCAAGACCGTAAGGCTATAGCCTTGCGTTTTTGCCAGTTTTCGTCATTTTTCGAAATCGCTCAAAATCATGAAAAACGGTAAGGCTATAGCCTTTGCGTTTTTTCAAAATTTCGACATTTTTCGAAAATGCTCAAAAATGCCCAAAATGATGAAAAACGGCATGCTGTGCAAGACCATAAGGCTATAGCCTTGCGTTTTTGCCAGTTTTCGTCATTTTTCGAAATCGCTCAAAATCATGAAAAACGGTAAGGCTATAGCCTTTGCGTTTTTTCAAAATTTCGACATTTTTCGAAAATGCTCAAAAATGCCCAAAATGATGAAAAACGGCATGCTGAGCAAGACCGTAAGGCTATAGCCTTGCGTTCTTTCCAGTTTTCGTCATTTTTCGAAATCGCTCAAAATCATGAAAAACGGTAAGGCTATAGCCTTTGCGTTTTTTCAAAATTTCGACATTTTTCAAAAATGCTCAAAAATGCCCAAAATGATGAAAAACGGCATGCTGTGCAAGACCGTAAGGCTATAGCCTTGCGTTTTTGCCAGATTTTGTCATTTTTTGTAATTTTTCGAAAAACCTCAAAACGATGAAAAACGGTAAGGCTATAGCCTTTGCGTTTTTTTCAAAATTTCGACATTTTTCCAAAATGCTCAAAAATGCCCAAAATGATGAAAAACGGCATGCTGAGCAAGACCGTAAGGCTATAGCCTTGCGTTTTTTCCAGTTTTCGTCATTTTTCGAAATCGCTCAAAATCATGAAAAACGGTAAGGCTATAGCCTTTGCGTTTTTTCAAAATTTCGACATTTTTCAAAAATGCTCAAAAATGCCCAAAATGATGAAAAACGGCATGCTGTGCAAGACCGTAAGGCTATAGCCTTGCGTTTTTTCCAGTTTTCGTCATTTTTCGAAATCGCTCAAAATCATGAAAAACGGTAAGGCTATAGCCTTTGCGTTTTTTCAAAATTTCGACATTTTTCGAAAATGCTCAAAAATGCCCAAAATGATGAAAAACGGCATGCTGTGCAAGACCGTAAGGCTTTAGCCTTGCGTTTTTGCCAGTTTTCGTCATTTTTCGAAATCGCTCAAAATCATGAAAAACGGTAAGGCTATAGCCTTTGCGTTTTTTCAAAATTTCGACATTTTTCGAAAATGCTCAAAAATGCCCAAAATGATGAAAAACGGCATGCTGAGCAAGACCGTAAGGCTATAGCCTTGCGTTTTTGCCAGTTTTTGTCATTTTTCGAAATCGCTCAAAATCATGAAAAACGGTAAGGCTATAGCCTTTGCGTTTTTTCAAAATTTCGACATTTTTTGAAAATGCTCAAAAATGCCCAAAATGATGAAAAACGGCATGCTGAGCAAGACCGTAAGGCTATAGCCTTGCGTTTTTTCCAGTTTTCGTCATTTTTTCGAAATCGCTCAAAATCATGAAAAACGGTAAGGCTATAGCCTTTGCGTTTTTTCAAAATTTCGACATTTTTCGAAAATGCTCAAAAATGCCCAAAATGATGAAAAACGGCATGCTGTGCAAGACCATAAGGCTATAGCCTTGCGTTTTTGCCAGTTTTCGTCATTTTTCGAAATCGCTCAAAATCATGAAAAACGGTAAGGCTATAGCCTTTGCGTTTTTTCAAAATTTCGACATTTTTCGAAAATGCTCAAAAATGCCCAAAATGATGAAAAACGGCATGCTGAGCAAGACCGTAAGGCTATAGCCTTGCGTTTTTTCCAGTTTTCGTCATTTTTCGAAATCGCTCAAAATCATGAAAAACGGTAAGGCTATAGCCTTTGCGTTTTTTCAAAATTTCGACATTTTTCAAAAATGCTCAAAAATGCCCAAAATGATGAAAAACGGCATGCTGTGCAAGACCGTAAGGCTATAGCCTTGCGTTTTTGCCAGATTTTGTCATTTTTTGTAATTTTTCGAAAAACCTCAAATGATGAAAAACGGTAAGGCTATAGCCTTTGCGTTTTTTCAAAATTTCGACATTTTTCGAAAATGCTCAAAAATGCCCAAAATGATGAAAAACGGCATGCTGAGCAAGACCGTAAGGCTATAGCCTTGCGTTTTTGCCAGTTTTCGTCATTTTTCGAAATCGCTCAAAATCATGAAAAACGGTAAGGCTATAGCCTTTGCGTTTTTTCAAAATTTCGACATTTTTCAAAAATGCTCAAAAATGCCCAAAATGATGAAAAACGGCATGCTGTGCAAGACCGTAAGGCTTTAGCCTTGCGTTTTTTTCCAGTTTTCGTCATTTTTCGAAATCGCTCAAAATCATGAAAAACGGTAAGGGTATAGCCTTTGCGTTTTTTTCAAAATTTCGACATTTTTCGAAAATGCTCAAAAATGCCCAAAATGATGAAAAACGGCATGCTGTGCAAGACCGTAAGGCTATAGCCTTGCGTTTTTGCCAGTTTTCGTCATTTTTCGAAATCGCTCAAAATCATGAAAAACGGTAAGGCTATAGCCTTTGCGTTTTTTCAAAATTTCGACATTTTTTGAAAATGCTCAAAAATGCCCAAAATGATGAAAAACGGCATGCTGAGCAAGACCGTAAGGCTATAGCCTTGCGTTTTTTCCAGTTTTCGTCATTTTTCGAAATCGCTCAAAATCATGAAAAACGGTAAGGCTATAGCCTTTGCGTTTTTTCAAAATTTCGATATTTTTCGAAAATGCTCAAAAATGCCCAAAATGATGAAAAACGGCATGCTGTGCAAGACCGTAAGGCTATAGCCTTGCGTTTTTGCCAGATTTTGTCATTTTTTGTCATTTTTTCGAAAAACCTATACTATTACGACTGTGCCCAGGGGTTTATAAAGATGTTAAATAAAGCAAGGTTGTTGTTGCTGAAAGATGTATTTATTTTCTCTTTCTTTTCTTTTAAAGTATTTGAGTGGCAAACAGTTTACAACTTCTCTTTGTTGTTCTGTGTACAAACAGTGCTTAAATGTTTAGACAAAGGAGCACTGATAAAGATATATACGTAGGCCTACGATACACAATTGGTTTAGAGAAGTAAATAGATAAATATAGTAAATAGACAATAGATGAAAAAGTAGTAATTAGACAATAAATGTAAAGGGCTAATTCAACAAAGCATCAACATGCTAGTCTGCTCCGGTGGGCACGCTGTCACTAAGCTACAAGGCTAGCAGAACAATGGGCTGACAGCGGCCATCAGCGGCGTTTTCCCGACAGCACTTGTAGATCTAGCAGGAGGCGCTGGGTCAGCTGATTGGACGAGAGGAGGAGAGTGGCGGGCCAATGGGAGGGCGTTAGCTACTCGCCCCGCCAATGACCAAACTGAATAACGGTACCTGCTAAATAGACACAAGACAGAACAAGAGCGCTCGCACACACACACACACACACACACACACTAGACACACAGCAGGACCACAATAGCTTACTCTCCTATACACATCCGTAACACCCCCACCCTTAAGAAACAAACTCTCCCGTTTGTTTAACCATGCTACAAAATGCTGGAATGCATTCTTGTTTCTCTCTCATTACATATTTCAACATGTCAATCCCAAGAAGAATAATAGAGTAAATAGTAAATAGTAAGAGTAAATAGCAAAATAGTAACAATAAATATTTACATTACAAACCTAAGTGTCTCTACATAGGCTAAACATGTCATTTAACCACCCCAAGTACGGGGCAATGCGTCTGCCAGTACAGTTTCTGCACCCTTTTTGTGCTTAATTTCTAAATTGTACTCTTGCACAATTAAAGCCCATCTCATCAACCTCTGGTTGTGGTTAGACATGCGCGACAAAAACATCAGGGGATTGTGGTCCGTGTAAACGACCACAGGTAGGGAACTACATCCTACATACACATCAAAGAATTGGAGGGCCCACAGCAACGCCAAAGCTTCTTTTTCAATGGTCGCATACCGAATCTGGTGCTTATTAAATTTGCGCGAGAAATAGCACACTGGGTGGTCCACTCCGTCACTATCCTCCTGGATTAGAACTGCTCCAGCCCCGACAGCACTAGCATCAACTTCAAGTTTAAAAGGAAGATCAAAATTTGGAGCTGCAAGCACAGGGGCATTACGCATGAGAGCTTTAACGCTCTCGAACGCATGCTGACAATCAGAAGTCCACACGAAATCTGATTTGGGACTTAATAAACTAGCGAGGGGGTAGACGACAGTAGAGAAATTCCTACAAAACCCCCGATATTTCCCCGCAAGCCCAAGAAACTTGCGGAGCGCGCGGCGCGTCTGAGGAGCAGGATAGTCCTTTATAGCCGCAACTTCGGCTGCAAGTGGGCGGACCTGGCCGCGTTCCACTTGCTTACCAAGGGAAGTGACAGTGGCTTTTCCAATTTCGCACTTTGCGAGATTTAAAGTGGACGAAGCCCGAGCCAACCGCTCGAACACCTGCTTTAGCGTTTTCCTGTGGGAATTCCCCGTAATGTTAACCTGGGTAGGTTTCCCCACCGTCTGACATGCATGGCAACATTGACAAAACTTCACAACATCCCTTTTCATGCCCGGCCAAAAGAAATGCTTTAGGAGGAGGTTGTACGTCTTGGTGACACCTAAGTGGCCAGACCATTTACTTTCATGAGCCACTGACAACACCTCCTGGCGAAAGGCTGTCGGTACAACAATTTGGAAAACAGCACGCCGTGCTAATCCTGTACACACCAGCGGCGTCCATTTACGCATCAGCATGTCATTGTCAAAATAGAAACCAACTTGCTCATTCTCAATGGCGTCTGACGTCATCACCTCCTTGAAACATTTCTTTAGGCTCGGATCACCCTTCTGAGCGGCAACCAGGGACTCTCGGGACATGGGCGCTTTGGAAACATTTGAACGATCAACAGGGGAACACGGCACTTTGTCTGCTTGTTTCACAGTGCCAGCCATAGCGGCTTTAACCGTAACATTAGCAGATTTATTCCCTCCCTTTTTCCCAGTGAAAACAGGTCCCAGAATAGAATCTGGCAGATCCACAACGTCACCTAGTTTGGCCGCTTGCGCACGCGTAATTACGCATGCCGGATAGACATTGGACACAGGAGGAGACTCAATCACGCCCTCAGGCACCACTTTCCCCCCCGCAATATCATTTCCCATAAGAAAATGAAATGCCCCTAATGGGCAACTCAGGGCAAACAGCAACAGGAAAAAACCCAGTAACCAGATTGGAGCTAACATGCACTCTGTGGAGCGCTCTAGGAGCACAGCCCATTTCAATGCCACGTAACACAGTACTGTAGCCACAAGCAGTTTGCTCATTCAGTGGCAACACCCCCGCTAGAATGATAGATCGTGACCCACCCGTGTCGCGCAAAATGCGCACCGGCTGCTGATCGTTAACATCGCCAGTGAGTGACACAAACCCATCAAAAGTAAACGGTGCAAAACATGAATCAGAAGTGTTACTCCCATGACAAAAACCAGGTTCTGTTTTAATCAACCCTATGCCCTGTGCTTGGCCTGCACTAGGCGGAACAGACTCTTGCGGCTCTTTGCGTTTCAATTTCGAGCAGCTGGCCGCAATGTGACCAACTTGGTGGCAATAATAGCACTCCCTGTCATCCTTACGCGCAGTGGATGGCTCGGAAGTGTTATGATGGCCCCCAAAACCATTTCGAGCAGAGTGAGATTTCTCATTTTTCTCGTTAGCGGAAGAAGAAAACACAGACCTGTGCGTAAGCACATACTCATCAGCCAGAATTGAAGCTCGAGAAAGCGTTTCCACTTTCTGCTCATTCAAATACATTACAATGCGCTCGGGCAAACATTCCTTAAACTCTTCAAGCAAAACCAACTCCCGTAGCGCTTTGAAATCAGTAACCTTACATGATGCGCACCATTTATCAAAGAGCGCGCCCTTCTCTCGGGCGAACTCAACAAAAGTTTGGTTACTCTTTTTCAGATTTCTGAACTTCTGGCGATAGGCTTCCGCCACCAACTCATAGCTCGACAAAATAGCAGACTTTACAATATCATACTGTAGGCTTTCATGTAGAGGGAGAGCAGACATAACCTCTAAAGCACGCCCCGTGATCTTACACTGCAGTAGCAGCGCCCACACATCTTTAGGCCAATTTAGCGCAGCGGCTATCCGCTCAAATGCCTGAAAATAGCTGTCCACTTCAGACTCCCTAAAGGCTGGCACGAAAGCAATATGCCTAGACACATCAAATGCGGCAGGCATGGTTGTAGGAACACCCGCAGGTGACATACCTGGCCTCTCCGGCGTCGCAGGAGTCCCTCGCTGAGCCTCAATCTCCAACCTTTTCAGTTGCACAGCCTTCTCCGCCTCCATCTCAAGCTCAAGCCGCTTCATCCTGAGCTCATGATCGAGCTCAGCTTGCCGTAATTGTAACTCCAGATTTAATTTAGCAATATGCAGCTTACAATCCTCCTCTGATCCGCCAGGATCGGGCAGCGGTGCAGTACCACCCCCATTCGGAGTTACCTGTGCTCCTTCAGGCTGTATGGGCTCTCCTACGCCCTGGCCACCCGGCCCGCCAGGCCGACCGACATCTCCGGCTCCCCTGGAGGTATACTCACCGCTTCACCGGAGTACCCAGGCAACACGAGCAGGATATTCTTAACCACCAAACCAGCCAACACTCGGGTCTTAAGCTCATCCTTACCTGCCTGCCTCGAAACAGGAATCTCATAGTGGACTGCAATTGCGTGCAAATCTTCCTTGCGACATGAATCCAATTGGGCCAGTGTTGGGCTTTCAATAAAGTTCTCTAGATCAAACGGAGGTGCCATCCCTCTACTTTAGCCTTCCAAAAAGTTGCCAAAACCACTTATTTCACTACTACTGAATGCCACTTAAAAAGAAATAAAGATTAAATATTAACCCACGGACTCAATAAGTTTGACGAGCCCCCATATTACGACTGTGCCCAGGGGTTTATAAAGATGTTAAATAAAGCAAGGTTGTTGTTGCTGAAAGATGTATTTATTTTCTCTTTCTTTTCTTTTAAAGTATTTGAGTGGCAAACAGTTTACAACTTCTCTTTGTTGTTCTGTGTACAAACAGTGCTTAAATGTTTAGACAAAGGAGCACTGATAAAGATATATACGTAGGCCTACGATACACAATTGGTTTAGAGAAGTAAATAGATAAATATAGTAAATAGACAATAGATGAAAAAGTAGTAATTAGACAATAAATGTAAAGGGCTAATTCAACAAAGCATCAACATGCTAGTCTGCTCCGGTGGGCACGCTGTCACTAAGCTACAAGGCTAGCAGAACAATGGGCTGACAGCGGCCATCAGCGGCGTTTTCCCCGACAGCACTTGTAGATCTAGCAGGAGCGCGCTGGGTCAGCTGATTGGACGAGAGGAGGAAGTGGCGGGCCAACGGGAGGGCGTTAGCTACTCGCCCCGCCAATGACCAAACTGAATAACGGTACCTGCTAAATAGACACAAGACAGAACAAGAGCGCTCGCACACACACACACACACACACACACTCTAGACACACAGCAGGACCACAATAGCTTACTCTCCTATACACATCCGTAACAACCTCAAAACGATGAAAAACGGTAATGCTACAGCTTTAGGTTTTTTCAAAATTTCGACATTTTTCGAAAATGCTCAAAAATGCCCAAAATGATGAAAAACGGCATGCTGTGCAAGACCGTAAGGCTATAGCCTTGCGTTTTTGCCAGTTTTCGTCATTTTTCGAAATCGCTCAAAATCATGAAAAACAGTAAGGCTATAGCCTTTGCGTTTTTTCAAAATTTCGACATTTTTCGAAAATGCTCAAAAATGCCCAAAATGATGAAAAACGGCATGCTGAGCAAGACCGTAAGGCTATAGCCTTGCGTTTTTTCCAGTTTTCGTCATTTTTCGAAATCGCTCAAAATCATGAAAAACGGTAAGGCTATAGCCTTTGCGTTTTTTCAAAATTTCGACATTTTTCGAAAATGCTCAAAATGCCCAAAAATGATGAAAAACGGCATGCTGTGCAAGACCGTAAGGCTATAGCCTTGCGTTTTTGCCAGTTTTCGTCATTTTTCGAAATCGCTCAAAATCATGAAAAACGGTAAGGCTATAGCCTTTGCGTTTTTTCAAAATTTCGACATTTTTCGAAAATGCTCAAAAATGCCCAAAATGATGAAAAACGGCATGCTGAGCAAGACCGTAAGGCTATAGCCTTGCGTTTTTTCCAGTTTTCGTCATTTTCGAAATCGCTCAAAATCATGAAAACGGTAAGGCTATAGCCTTTGCGTTTTTTCAAAATTTCGACATTTTTCAAAAATGCTCAAAAATGCCCAAAATGATGAAAAACGGCATGCTGTGCAAGACCGTAAGGCTATAGCCTTGCGTTTTTGCCAGATTTTGTCATTTTTTGTAATTTTTTCGAAAAATTCAAAATGATGAAAAACGGTAAGGCTTATAGCCTTTGCGTTTTTTCAAAATTTCGACATTTTTCCAAAATGCTCAAAAATGCCAAAATGATGAAAAACGGCATGCTGAGCAAGACCGTAAGGCTATAGCCTTGCGTTCTTTCCAGTTTTCGTCATTTTTCGAAATCGCTCAAAATCATGAAAAAACGGTAAGGCTATAGCCTTTGCGTTTTTTCAAAATTTCGACATTTTTCGAAAATGCTCAAAAATGCCCAAAATGATGAAAAACGGCATGCTGAGCAAGACCGTAAGGCTATAGCCTTGTGTTTTTGCCAGTTTTTGTCATTTTTCGAAATCGCTCAAAATCATGAAAAACGGTAAGGCTATAGCCTTTGCGTTTTTTCAAAATTTCGACATTTTTCGAAAATGCTCAAAAATGCCC
The DNA here is from genome assembly GCA_039105355.1 of Benthosema pterotum. Classification (NCBI taxonomy): domain Eukaryota; kingdom Metazoa; phylum Chordata; class Actinopteri; order Myctophiformes; family Myctophidae; genus Benthosema; species Benthosema pterotum. The sequence goes on along the minus strand of CM076987.1, from coordinate 712,642 downwards.
AAAAATGATGAAAAACGGCATGCTGTGCAAGACCGTAAGGCATTAGCCTTGCGTTTTTGCCAGTTTTCGTCATTTTTCGAAATCGCTCAAAATCATGAAAAACGGTAAGGCTATAGCCTTTGCGTTTTTTCAAAATTCGACATTTTTCGAAAATGCTCAAAAATGCCCAAAATGATGAAAAACGGCATGCTGACAAGACCGTAAGGCTATAGCCTTGCGTTTTTGCCAGTTTTCGTCATTTTTCGAAATCGCTCAAAATCATGAAAAACGGTAAGGCTATAGCCTTTGCGTTTTTTAAAAATTTCGACATTTTTCGAAAATGCTCAAAAATGCCCAAAATGATGAAAAACGGCATGCTGTGCAAGACCGTAAGGCTATAGCCTTGCGTTTTTGCCAGATTTTGTCATTTTTCGAAATCGCTCAAAATCATGAAAAACGGTAAGGCTATAGCCTTTGAGTTTTTTCAAAATTTCGACATTTTTCGAAAATGCTCAAAAATGCCCAAAATGATGAAAAACGGCATGCTGTGCAAGAACGTAAGGCTATAGCCTTGCGTTTTTGCCAGTTTTCGTCATTTTTCGAAATCGCTCAAAATCATGAAAAACGGTAAGGCTATAGCCTTTGCTTTTTTTTCAAATTTTCGACATTTTTCGAAAATGCTCAAAAATGCCCAAAATGAAAAAAACGGCATCTGAGCAAGACCGTAAGGCTATAGCCTTGCGTTTTTTCCAGTTTTCGTCATTTTTCGAAATCGCTCAAAATCATGAAAAACGGTAAGGCTATAGCCTTTGGCGTTTTTTCAAAATTTCGACATTTTTCGAAAATGCTCAAAAATGCCCAAAATGATGAAAAACGGCATGCTGTGCAAGACCATAAGGCTATAGCCTTGCGTTTTTGCCATTTTTCGTCATTTTTCGAAATCGCTCAAAATCATGAAAAACGGTAAGGCTATAGCCTTTGCGTTTTTTCAAAATTTCGACATTTTTCGAAAATGCTCAAAAATGCCCAAAATGATGAAAAACGGCATGCTGTGCAAGACCGTAAGGCTATAGCCTTGCGTTTTTGCCAGATTTTGTCATTTTTTGTAATTTTTCGAAAAACCTCAAAACGATGAAAAACGGTAAGGCTATAGCCTTTGCGTTTTTTCAAAATTTCGACATTTTTCCAAAATGCTCAAAAATGCCCAAAATGATGAAAAACGGCATGCTGTGCAAGACCGTAAGGCTATAGCCTTGCGTTTTTGCCAGTTTTCGTCATTTTTCGAAATCGCTCAAATTCATGAAAAACGGTAAGGCTATAGCCTTTGCGTTTTTTCAAAATTTCGACATTTTTCGAAAATGCTCAAAAATGCCCAAAATGATGAAAAACGGCATGCTGAGCAAGACCGTAAGGCTATAGCCTTGCGTTTTTGCCAGTTTTTGTCATTTTTCGAAATCGCTCAAAATCATGAAAAACGGTAAGGCTATAGCCTTTGCGTTTTTTCAAAATTTCGATATTTTTCGAAAATGCTCAAAAATGCTCAAAATGATGAAAAACGGCATGCTGTGCAAGACCGTAAGGCTATAGCCTTGCGTTTTGCCAGATTTTGTCATTTTTTGTCATTTTTCGAAAAACCTCAAAACGATGAAAAACGGTAATGCTACAGCCTTTAGGTTTTTTCAAAATTCGACATTTTTCGAAAATGCTCAAAAATGCCCAAAATGATGAAAACGGCATGCTGTGCAAGACCGTAAGGCTTTAGCCTTGCGTTTTTGCCAGTTTTCGTCATTTTTCGAAATCGCTCAAATCATGAAAAACGGTAAGGCTATAGCCTTTGCGTTTTTTCAAAATTTCGACATTTTTCGAAAATGCTCAAAAATGCCCAAAATGATGAAAAACGGCATGCTGAGCAAGACCGTAAGGCTATAGCCTTGCGTTTTTGCCAGTTTTCGTCATTTTTTGTAATTTTTCGAAAAATTTCAAAAAATGAAAAACGGTAAGGCTTATAGCCTTTGCGTTTTTTCAAAATTTCGACATTTTTCGAAAATGCTCAAAAATGCCCAAAATGAATGAAAACGGCATGCTGAGCAAGACCGTAAGGCTATAGCCTTGCGTTCTTTTCCAGTTTTCGTCATTTTTCGAAATCGCTCAAAATCATGAAAAACGGTAAGGCTAAAGCCTTTGCGTTTTTTCAAAATTTCGACATTTTGAAAATGCTCAAAAATGCCCAAAATGATGAAAAACGGCATGCTGTGCAAGACCGTAAGGCTATAGCCTTGCGTTTTTGCCAGTTTTCGTCATTTTTCGAAATCGCTCAAAATCATGAAAAACGGTAAGGGTATAGCCTTTGCGTTTTTTTCAAAATTTCGACATTTTTCGAAAATGCTCAAAAATGCCCAAAATGATGAAAAACGGCATGCTGTGCAAGACCGTAAGGCTTTAGCCTTGCGTTTTTGCCAGTTTTTGTCATTTTTCGAAATCGCTCAAAATCATGAAAAACGGTAAGGCTATAGCCTTTGCGTTTTTTCAAAATTTCGACATTTTTCGAAAATGCTCAAAAATGCCCAAATGATGAAAAACGGCATGCTGAGCAAGACCATAAGGCTATAGCCTTGCGTTTTTTTCAGTTTTCGTCATTTTTCGAAATCGCTCAAAATCATGAAAAACGGTAAGGCTATAGCCTTTGCGTTTTTTCTAAATTTCGATATTTTTCGAAATGCTCAAAAATGCCCAAAATGATGAAAAACGGCATGCTGTGCAAGACCGTAAGGCTATAGCCTTGCGTTTTTGCCAGTTTTGGTCATTTTTTGTCATTTTTCGAAAAAACCTCAAAATGATGAAAAACGTAATGCTACAGCCTTAGGTTTTTTCAAAATTTCGACATTTTTCGAAAATGCTCAAAATGCCCCAAAATGATGAAAAACGGCATGCTGAGCAAGACCGTAAGGCTATAGCCTTGCGTTCTTTCCAGTTTTCGTCATTTTTCGAAATCGCTCAAAATCATGAAAAACGGTAAGGCTATAGCCTTTGCGTTTTTTTCAAAAATTTCGACATTTTTCGAAAATGCTCAAAAATGCCCAAAATGATGAAAAACGGCATGCTGAGCAAGACCGTAAGGCTATAGCCTTGTGTTTTTGCCAGTTTTTGTCATTTTTCGAAATCGCTCAAAATCATGAAAAACGGTAAGGCTATAGCCTTGCGTTTTTTCAAAATTTCGACATTTTTCGAAAATGCTCAAAAATGCCCAAAATGATGAAAAACGGCATGCTGAGCAAGACCGTAAGGCTATAGCCTTGCGTTTTTTTCCAGTTTTCGTCATTTTTCGAAATCGCTCAAAATCATGAAAAACGGTAAGGCTATAGCCTTTGCGTTTTTTTCAAAATTTCGACATTTTTCGAAAATGCTCAAAAATGCCCAAAATGATGAAAAACGGCATGCTGTGCAAAACGTAAGGCTATAGCCTTGCGTTTTTGCCAGATTTTGTCATTTTTTTGTCATTTTTCGAAAAACCTCAAAACGATGAAAAACGGTAATGCTACAGCCTTTAGGTTTTTTTCAAAAATTTCGACATTTTTCGAAAATGCTCAAAAATGCCCAAAATGAGAAACGGCATGCTGTGCAAAACGTAAGGCTATAGCCTTGCGTTTTTGCCAGTTTTCGTCATTTTTCGAAATCGCTCCAAATCATGAAAAAGGGGCGGTAAGGCTATAGCCTTTGCGTTTTTTCAAAATTTCGACAATTTTTCGAAAATGCTCAAAAATGCCCAAAATGATGAAAAACGGCATGCTGAGCAAGACCGTAAGGCTATAGCCCTGCGTTTTTTCCAGTTTTCGTCATTTTTCGAAATCGCTCAAAATCATGAAAAACGGTAAGGCTATAGCCTTTGCGTTTTTTCAAAATTTCGACATTTTTCGAAAATGCTCAAAAATGCCCAAAATGATGAAAAACGGCATGCTGTGCAAGACCATAAGGCTATAGCCTTGCGTTTTTGCCAGTTTTTCGTCATTTTTCGAAATCGCTCAAAATCATGAAAAACGGTAAGGCTATAGCCTTTGCGTTTTTTTCAAAATTTTCGACATTTTTCGAAAATGCTCAAAAATGCCCAAAATGATGAAAAACGGCATGCTGAGCAAGACCGTAAGGCTATAGCCTTGCGTTCTTTCCAGTTTTCGTCATTTTTCGAAATCGCTCAAAATCATGAAAAACGGTAAGGCTATAGCCTTTGCGTTTTTTCAAAATTTCGACATTTTTCAAAAATGCCCAAAATGATGAAAAACGGCATGCTGTGCAAGACCGTAAGGCTATAGCCTTGCGTTTTTGCCAGATTTTGTCATTTTTTGTAATTTTTCGAAAAACCTCAAAACGATGAAAAACGGTAAGGCTATAGCCTTTGCGTTTTTTCAAAATTTCGACATTTTTCGAAAATGCTCAAAAATGCCCAAAATTATGAAAAACGGCATGCTGAGCAAGACCGTAAGGCTATAGCCTTGCGTTTTTTCCAGTTTTCGTCATTTTTCGAAATCGCTCAAAATCATGAAAAACGGTAAAGGCTATAGCCTTTGCGTTTTTTCAAAATTTCGACATTTTTCAAAAATGCTCAAAAATGCCCAAAATGATGAAAAACGGCATGCTGTGCAAGACCGTAAGGCTATAGCCTTGCGTTTTTGCCAGTTTTCGTCATTTTTCGAAATCGCTCAAAATCATGAAAAACGGTAAGGCTATAGCCTTTGCGTTTTTTCAAAATTTCGACATTTTTCGAAAATGCTCAAAAATGCCCAAAATGATGAAAAACGGCATGCTGCTGAGCAAGACCGTAAGGCTATAGCCTTGCGTTCTTTCCAGTTTTCGTCATTTTTCGAAATCGCTCAAAATCATGAAAAACGGTAAGGCTATAGCCTTTGCGTTTTTTCAAAATTTCGACATTTTTCGAAAATGCTCAAAAATGCCCAAAATGATGAAAAACGGCATGCTGTGCAAGACCGTAAGGCTATAGCCTTGCGTTTTTGCCAGTTTTCGTCATTTTTCGAAATCGCTCAAAATCATGAAAAACGGTAAGGCTATAGCCTTTGCGTTTTTTTCAAAATTTCGACATTTTTCGAAAATGCTCAAAAATGCCCAAAATGATGAAAAACGGCATGCTGAGCAAGACCGTAAGGCTATAGCCTTGTGTTTTTGCCAGTTTTTGTCATTTTTCGAAATCGCTCAAAATCATGAAAAACGGTAAGGCTATAGCCTTTGCGTTTTTTCAAAATTTCGACATTTTTCGAAAATGCTCAAAAATGCCCAAAATGATGAAAAACGGCATGCTGTGCAAGACCATAAGGCTATAGCCTTGCGTTTTTGCCAGTTTTCGTCATTTTTCGAAATCGCTCAAAATCATGCAAAACGTAAGGCTATAGCCTTTGCGTTTTTTCAAAATTTCGACATTTTTCGAAAATGCTCAAAAAATGCCCAAATGATGAAAAACGGCATGCTGAGCAAGACCGTAAGGCTATAGCCTTGCGTTCTTTCCAGTTTTCGTCATTTTTCGAAATCGCTCAAAATCATGAAAAACGGTAAGGCTATAGCCTTTGCGTTTTTTCAAAATTTCGACATTTTTTCAAAAAATGCTCAAAAATGCCCAAAATGATGAAAAACGGCATGCTGTGCAAGACCGTAAGGCTATAGCCTTGCGTTTTTGCCAGATTTGTCATTTTTTGTAATTTTTGTTATTTTCGAAAAATTTCAAAATGATGAAAAACGGTAAGGCTTATAGCCTTTGCGTTTTTTTCAAAATTTCGACATTTTTCCAAAATGCTCAAAAATGGCCCAAAATGATGAAAAACGGCATGCTGTGCAAGACCGTAAGGCTTTAGCCTTGCGTTTTTGCCAGTTTTCGTCATTTTTC
>CM076987.1:669036-706276 GCA_039105355.1 Benthosema pterotum | reverse complement strand
CGTCCGAGACCGTGTACTATAGCCCATGGTTTTTCTTCAATTTCGACATTTTTTCAAATCGCTCAAAAACGCTCCGAGACCGTGTACTATAGCCCATGGTTTTTCTTCGATTTCGACATTTTTTCAAAAATGCTCAAAATGACAAAAAACGCCATACTATAGCATGGCGTCCGAGACCGTGTACTATAGCCCATGGTTTTTCTTCAATTTCGACATTTTTTCAAAACGCTCAAAAACGCTCCGAGACCGTGTACTATAGCCCATGGTTTTTCTTCGATTTTGACATTTTTTCAAAAACGTTCAAAAACGACAAAAAACGTCATACCATAGCATGGCGTCCGAGACCGTGTACTATAGCCCATGGTTTTTCTTCGATTTTGACATTTTTTCAAAAACGCTCAAAAACGACAAAAAACGCCATACTATAGCATGGCGTCCGAGACCGTGTACTATAGCCCATGGTTTTTCTTCAATTTCGACATTTTTTCAAAACGCTCAAAAACGCTCCGAGACCGTGTACTATAGCCCATGGTTTTTCTTCGATTTCGACATTTTTTCAAAAATGCTCAAAATGACAAAAAACGCCATACTATAGCATGGCGTCCGAGACCGTGTACTATAGCCCATGGTTTTTCTTCAATTTCGTCATTTTTTCAAAACGCTCAAAAACGCTCCGAGACCGTGTACTATAGCCCATGGTTTTTCTTCAATTTCGACATTTTTTCAAAACGCTCAAAAACGCTCCGAGACCGTGTACTATAGCCCATGGTTTTTCTTCGATTTCGACATTTTTTCAAAAATGCTCAAAAATGACATAAAACGCCATACTATAGCATGGCGTCCGAGACCGTGTACTATAGCCCATGGTTTTTCTTCAATTTCGACATTTTTTCAAAACGCTCAAAAACGCTCCGAGACCGTGTACTATAGCCCATGGTTTTTCTTCGATTTTGACATTTTTTCAAAACGCACAAAAAAACGACAAATAAAACGTTCATCATAGCATGGCGTCCGAGACCGTGTACTATAGCCCATGGTTTTTCTTCAATTTCGACATTTTTTCAAAATGCTCAAAAACGCTCCGAGACCGTGTACTATAGCCCATGGTTTTTCTTCGATTTCGACATTTTTTCAAAAATGCTCAAAAATGACAAAAAACGCCATACTATAGCATGGTGTCCGAGACCGTGTACTATAGCCCATGGTTTTTCTTCAATTTCGACATTTTTTCAAAACGCTCAAAAACGCTCCGAGACCGTGTACTATAGCCCATGGTTTTTCTTCAATTTCGACATTTTTTCAAAACGCTCCGAGACCGTGTACTATAGCCCATGGTTTTTCTTCGATTTCGACATTTTTTCAAAAACGCTCAAAAACGACAAAAAACGCCATACTATAGCATGGCGTCCGAGACCGTGTACTATAGCCCATGGTTTTTCTTCGATTTCGACATTTTTTCAAAAATGCTCAAAAACGACAAAAAACGCCATACTATAGCATGGCGTCTGAGACCGTGTACTATATATAGCCCATGGTTTTTCTTCAATTTCGACATTTTTTCAAAACGCTCAAAAACGCTCCGAGACCGTGTACTATAGCCCATGGTTTTTCTTCGATTTCGACATTTTTTCAAAAAACGCTCAAAAACGACAAAAAACGCCATACTATAGCATGGCGTCCGAGACCGTGTACTATAGGCCCATGGTTTTTTTCATTCCGACATTTTTTCAAAACGCTCAAAAACGCTCCGAGACCGTGTATATAGCCCATGGTTTTCTTCGATTTCGACATTTTTTCTAAAAAATTTTGCTTCAAAACAAAAAATGAAAAAAAATGACAAAAACGCATACTATAGCATGGCGTCCGAGACGTGTACTATAGCCCATGGTTTTTCTTCAATTTCGACATTTTTTCAAAACGCTCAAAAACGCTCCGAGACCGTGTACTATAGCCCATTGTTTTTCTTCGATTTCGACATTTTTTCAAAAATCCTCAAAAACGACAAAAAACGCCATACTATAGCATGGCGTCCGAGACTGTGTACTATAGCCCATGGTTTTTCTTCAATTTCGACATTTTTTCAAAACGCTCAAAAACGCTCCGAGACCGTGTACTATAGCCCATGGTTTTTCTTCGATTTCGACATTTTTTCAAAAATGCTCAAAAATGACAAAAAACGCCATACTATAGCATGGCGTCCGAGACCGTGTACTATAGCCCATGGTTTTTCTTCAATTCCGACATTTTTTTCAAAACGCTCAAAAACGCTCCGAGACCGTGTACTATAGCCCATGGTTTTTCTTCGATTTTGACATTTTTTCAAAAACGCTCAAAAACGACAAAAAAAGCCTTACTATAGCATGGCGTCCGAGACCGTGTACTATAGCCCATGGTTTTTCTTCAATTTCGACATTTTTTCAAAATGCTCAAAAACGCTCCGAGACCGTGTACTATAGCCCATGGTTTTTCTTCGATTTCGACATTTTTTCAAAAATGCTCAAAAACGACAAAAAACGCCATACTATAGCATGGTGTCCGAGACCGTGTACTATAGCCCATGGTTTTTCTTCAATTTCGACATTTTTTCAAAACGCTCAAAAACGCTCCGAGACCGTGTACTATAGCCCATGGTTTTTCTTCGATTTCGACATTTTTTCAAAACACTCAAAAACGCTCCGAGACCGTGTACTATAGCCCATGGTTTTTCTTCAATTTCGACATTTTTTCAAAATGCTCAAAAACGCTCCGAGACCGTGTACTATAGCCCATGGTTTTTCTTCGATTTCGACATTTTTTCAAAAATGCTCAAAAATGACAAAAAACGCCATACTATAGCATGGCGTCCGAGACCGTGTACTATAGCCCATGTTTTTTCTTCGATTTCGACATTTTTTCAAAACGCTCAAAAACACTCCGAGACCGTGTACTATAGCCCATGGTTTTTCATCGATTTCAACATTTTTTCAAAAATCCTCAAAAACGACAAAAAATGCCATACTATAGCATGGCGTCCGAGACCGTGTACTATAGCCCATGGTTTTTCTTCAATTTCGACATTTTTTCAAAACGCTCAAAAACGCTCCGAGACCGTGTACTATAGCCCATGGTTTTTCTTCGATTTTGACATTTTTTAAAAAACGCTCAAAAACGACAAAAAACGCCATACTATAGCTTGGCGTCCGAGACCGTGTACTATAGCCCATGGTTTTTCTTCAATTTCGACATTTTTTCAAAACGCTCAAAAACGCTCCGAGACCGTGTACTATAGCCCATGGTTTTTCTTCAATTTCGACATTTTTTCAAAACGCTCAAAAACGCTCCGAGACCGTGTACTATAGCCCATGGTTTTTCTTCGATTTCGACATTTTTTCAAAAATGCTCAAAAAAGACAAAAAACGCCATACTATAGCATGGCGTCCGAGACCGTGTACTATAGCCCATGGTTTTTCTTCAATTTCGACATTTTTTCAAAACGCTCAAAAACACTCCGAGACCGTGTACTATAGCCCATGGTTTTTCTTCGATTTCGACATTTTTTCAAAATCCTCAAAAACGACAAAAATGCCATACTATAGCATGGCGTCCGAGACCGTGTACTATAGCCCATGGTTTTTCTTCAATTTCGACATTTTTTCAAAACGCTCAAAAACGCTCCGAGACCGTGTACTATAGCCCATGGTTTTTCTTCGATTTCGACATTTTTTCAAAAATGCTCAAAAATGACAAAAAACGCCATACTATAGCATGGCGTCCGAGACCGTGTACTATAGCCCATGGTTTTTCTTCAATTTCGACATTTTTTCAAAACGCTCAAAAACACTCCGAGACCGTGTACTATAGCCCATGGTTTTTCTTCGATTTCGACATTTTTTCAAAAATGCTCAAAAACGACAAAAAACGCCATACTATAGCATGGCGTCCGAGACCGTGTACTATAGCCCATGGTTTTTCTTCAATTTCGACATTTTTTCAAAACGCTCAAAAACGCTCCGAGACCGTGTACTATAGCCCATGGTTTTTCTTCAAATTCGACATTTTTTCAAAACACTCAAAAACGCTCCGAGACCGTGTACTGTAGCCCATGTTTTTTCTTCGATTTCGACATTTTTTCAAAAATCTCAAAAACGACAAAAAACGCCATACTATAGCATGGCGTCCGAGACCGTGTACTATAGCCCATGGTTTTTCTTCGATTTCGACGTTTTTTCAAAACGCTCAAAAACGCTCCGAGACCGTGTACTATAGCCCATGGTTTTTCTTCGATTTCGACGTTTTTTCAAAAATGCTCAAAAACGACAAAAAACGCCATACTATAGCATGGCGTCCGAGACCGTGTACTATAGCCCATGGTTTTTCTTCGATTTTGACATTTTTTCAAAAACGCTCAAAAACGACAAAAAACGCCATACTATAGCATGGCGTCCGAGACCGTGTACTATAGCCCATGGTTTTTCTTCAATTTCGACATTTTTTCAAAACGCTCAAAAACGCTCCGAGACCGTGTACTATAGCCCATGGTTTTTCTTCGATTTCGACATTTTTTCAAAAATGCTCAAAAACGACAAAAAACGCCATACTATAGCATGGCGTCCGAGACCGTGTACTATAGCCCATGGTTTTTCTTCGATTTCGACATTTTTTCAAAAATGCTCAAAAACGACAAAAAACGCCATACTATAGCATGGGTCCGAGACCGTGTACTATAGCCCATGGTTTTTCTTCAATTTCGACATTTTTTTCAAAACGCTCAAAAACGCTCCGAGACCGTGTACTATAGCCCATGGTTTTTCTTCAATTTCGACATTTTTTCAAAACGCTCAAAAACGCTCCGAGACCGTGTACTATAGCCCATGGTTTTTCTTCAATTTCGACATTTTTTCAAAACACTCAAAAACGCTCCGAGACCGTGTACTATAGCCCATGGTTTTTCTTCGATTTCGACATTTTTTCAAAAACGCTCAAAAACGACAAAAAAGCCATACTATAGCATGGCGTCCGAGACCGTGTACTATAGCCCATGGTTTTTCTTCAATTTCGACATTTTTTCAAAACGCTCAAAAACGCTCCGAGACCGTGTACTATAGCCCATGGTTTTTCTTCAATTTCGACATTTTTTGAAAACGCTCAAAAACGCTCCGAGACCGTGTACTATAGCCCATGGTTTTTCTTCAATTTCGACATTTTTTCAAAACACTCAAAAACGCTCCGAGACCGTGTACTATAGCCCATGGTTTTTCTTCAATTTCGACATTTTTTCAAAACGCTCAAAAACGACAAAAAACGCCATACTATAGCATGGCGTCCGAGACCGTGTACTATAGCCCATGGTTTTTCTTCAATTTCGACATTTTTTCAAAACGCTCAAAAACGCTCCGAGACCGTGTACTATAGCCCATGGTTTTTCTTCGATTTCGACATTTTTTCAAAAATCCTCAAAAACGACAAAAAACGCCATACTATAGCATGGCATCCGAGACCGTGTACTATAGCCCATGGTTTTTCTTCGATTTCGACATTTTTTCAAAACGCTCAAAAACGCTCCGAGACCGTGTACTATAGCCCATGGTTTTTCTTCGATTTCGACATTTTTTCAAAAATCCTCAAAAACGACAAAAACGCCATACTATAGCATGGCGTCCGAGACCGTGTACTATAGCCCATGGTTTTTCTTCGATTTCGACATTTTTTCAAAAATGCTCAAAAACGACAAAAAACGCCATACTATAGCATGGCGTCCGAGACCGTGTACTATAGCCCATGGTTTTTCTTCAATTTCGACATTTTTTCAAAACGCTCAAAAACACTCCGAGACCGTGTACTATAGCCCATGGTTTTTCTTCGATTTCGACATTTTTTCAAAAATGCTCAAAAACGCCATACTATAGCATGGCGTCCGAGACCGTGTACTATAGCCCATGGTTTTTCTTCGATTTCGATGTTTTTTCAAAACGCTCAAAAACGCTCCGAGACCGTGTACTATAGCCCATGGTTTTTCTTCAATTTCGACATTTTTTCAAAACGCTCAAAAACGCTCCGAGACCGTGTACTATAGCCCATGGTTTTTCTTCGATTTCGACATTTTTTCAAAAATGCTCAAAAACGACAAAAACGCCATAGTATAGCATGGCGTCCGAGACCGTGTACTATAGCCCATGGTTTTTCTTCAATTTCGACATTTTTTCAAAACGCTCAAAAACGCTCCGAGACCGTGTACTATAGCCCATGTTTTTTCTTCGATTTCGACATTTTTTCAAAAATGCTCAAAAACGACAAAAAACGCCATACTATAGCATGGCGTCCGAGACCGTGTACTATAGCCCATGGTTTTTCTTCAATTTCGACATTTTTTCAAAACGCTCAAAAACGGCATACTATAGCATGGCGTCCGAGACCGTGTACTATAGCCCATGGTTTTTCTTCAATTTCGACATTTTTTCAAAACACTCAAAAACGCTCCGAGACCGTGTACTATAGCCCATGGTTTTTCTTTGATTTCGACATTTTTTCAAAAATGCTCAAAAACGACAAAAAACGCCATACTATAGCATGGCGTCCGAGACCGTGTACCTTACGTTTTTTCATCATTTTGAAGATTTTCGAAAAATGACGAAATCTGGCAAAAGCGCAAGGGTATAGCATTACAGTCTTGCTCAGCATGCCGTTTTTCACCGTTTTGAGCATTTTGGAGCATTTTCGAAAAAATGTCGAAATTTCGAGAAAAAAAGCAAGGCTATAGCCTTACGTTTTTTCATCATTTTGAAGATTTTCGAAAAATGACGAAATCTGGCAAAAGCGCAAGGGTATAGCATTGCAGTCTTGCTCAGCATGCCGTTTTTCACCGTTTTGAGCATTTTCGAAAAAATGTCGAAATTTCGAGAAAAAAATGCAAGGCTATAGCTTTACGTTTTTTCATCATTTTGAAGATTTTCGAAAAATGACGAAATCTGGCAAAAGCATAAGGGTATAGTGTTACAGTCTTGCTCAGCATGCCGTTTTTCACCGTTTTGAGCATTTTTGAGCATTTTCGAAAAAAATGTTGATTTTCGAGAAAAAAAACGCAAGGCTATAGCCTTACGTGCATTTTGCTGTCATTTTTGCATTGCGACTTTTCAGGAATAGAAAGCCTGCAGTTTCCATTAGCTTGGATTCCACCATTGATGATGTCATTGTAAGAAGTTTGTGAACTGTCCACAGCTCTCCTGTGAGACACAGACTGAGTAGAAATAAATACTGGTATTTTATCATGTACATTATTGAGGACCTGTTATATGAAGATATGTTGAAAAGTGGTGAAGTGGTCCTTTAAGGGGAAAAAAAAAAACACATACTTTGGTCATTTTTCGTTTTGCTACTAGATTTTACAGCCTAGTACCACAGGCATCGAGCCGTGCTTCCTTTAAAAGCATACCTGGGCACTATGCGGCCCTTTAGATACGGTGGTTTTCAACCAGTGGTCTGGGGACCACCAGTGGTCCTTGAGAGAGTTCCAGTTAAATATGGAAAGTTGAGTGTAATGATGTTTACACTCAGTTAAAATATTAATGTGAATTATCCCAAGGCTACACAACTAGAGAATGTAGAAGATTAATGGTCATTTTGATCTGTATGTTGGACTGTTTGGTTTCCCCAAATCCAGAGCAAAAGAAATCTTTAGTTTGGGGGTCTGTGGGGCTAAAGTGTCAAACGGTGGTCTGTGTCTCTAGTTCTGAGTAGTGGGCCCTGGCATCAAGGTTGAAAAGCTCAGCTTTAATAACTTTAACATAACTAGGGAGTACAAACCATAAAGGACTCAGTGGGGTTTTTAACAGGTGTTCCGGGGACCACCACTGGTCCCTGAGAGGGTTCCAGGTGGTCCCCAGCTAAGTTGGTTAACCAGATGCAACTCTTGAGAACGTAAAAATGAAACCAAATGGACCCTTGCAGGTCCATTTGGTTTCATGTTTACACTCTCAAGAGTTAAAATTTTGATCATGTGAATTAACCCCAAGTCTACACAACTAGAAGATGGACAAAAGCAAGAGAAATCTTTAGTTTTGGGGTCTGTGGGGCTAAAGTGTTCTCAAATGGTGGTCCGTGGCTCAAATGCTGAATAAATGGTGGGTTCTGCTATCTAAGAGGTTGAAAACCACCAATATATGATAAAGGAAACGATGCGCTAAGAATAGACATGTAAATGCAACCCGCTCAACAGGGCACTTCAGGGAATTGAACCCCGTTCCAGTAAACCAGAAGTCCACACCAGTGCCATATGTCTTGTTGCAATTTACAGATCCAAGACAAATTACAATTTACATTGTATACAAATTTAGTATATTCAAATTTGCAAAATACTTCTTGTTGCCGACCTCCCAAGGCAAGCCGTGGAAGGTCCTTAATATCACAGAGAAAGAAATTTAATCATTAACAGACCATGATACATTATTGGTCTTTATATTGGAAACCACAACTCTAATCCCTTAGGGAAAACTCCTCAGACACAAACCAAGACAATACATGATTTGTTTTGTGTTCATAAAGTGCTGCAAAGTGTAAAAAGTGAATAGTGCAGTAGGAAACGTTTTGGGTCATAGGACCATGGCCAATGCTTCGCCGAATGATGAAGTTTTAGCTGCCAAGTGGCAGCATAGAGAAATTAACTCACACATTATAAAGAGACACATCAACCAACAGCACATACCTAACCCTAACCTAACCCTGTGTTCATTATGGGATGTTGGTCGACATGAATCCTTATGATACGAGACATAAACCACATAAACACACTTCACATACCGGGCCTGTGTTCATATGTGAAGTGGGATTACATGGTTCAAGCTTTACTCACAAATTAAATGATTCTATTGCACCGATAATGGTCTTCTGACTTAAATGTTTGCTGCTGCACTTTTCACTTTAAGCACTTTAGAGTTCTCCATGAATACAAAAACAAATACACACATTCCCTTGGTCTCTGTCCAAGCAGTTTGCCTTAATGTTTTGGAGAGAGTATTTTTCCCCTACAGCCAGTTGTCCCAAAAATTCTTTAGATAATGCCAATTACCAAAGATAATGAGTCAACGCAAAATCAATTGCGCTGTAGTATTTGTCAGCAACACTTTGAACATTAGTACACAACACTATGACCATTAATACACAACATACAACACTATGACCATTAGTACATAGTACACAACACACAAGAATAGACAATACTGCTGTGAACGATGCGCCTACATTACTTCCTGTTGTCATCTTAAAGGGGAACTCCACCCATTTCCATTATATATACACATCAATATATATATAATGTTAGTGAAGAGCCAGGGTGATAGGAAAGAAGAAATTACTAAAAATGCGATTAAAATAAAATATCAAGAGTCTGAGACAAACAAAAAATAACTTTATTAAAGCAAAGAAGAGAAGGAAAAGATGAGAGGAATTCCCCTTTAACGGCGTTCAAACTTCGCCCTAATTAAAATAATGTTAGCCGAGGTGAACGACAAGCCGTCTGATAAATAATCAATAATAATCACATAAATGCACATAAGACACCGGGCCTGAGTTCATGTCTTATGTGAACTCAGTGATCAAGATGTTCTTACAAGTAAACGGCGCAACAAAAATAAAAAACGCAACCCGATTCACGCACCACAAACACTAGTCAAGAACTAGTGTTGAGAGGAAAGAAAATAGAAGAAATGACTAAAAAAGCAAATAAATGAAATGCGATCAACAGAGTCTGAGACAAAACAAAAACAAATAACTTTATTAAACAGAATCAAAGAATAAAGAGAAGATTTAGGAGGGTAGAAACCTTGCATGTCCCAAACAATTTACTTTTACTGGGCAAAAAAATATATATATATATATATATATATATATATATAAAATCAATAATGGATGATTTCTTGTAAATCAACCATTTGGTACTTCAGTGTGTGACACTGTATGACCAAGTAACATAATCAATTTATAAAAAGGTTGAACTATGGATATACAAGGTTTCTGCCTGACAGCTAAATAATAAACTACTTCACTCACCTTCACTAACCAAGGAAGCAAATGACACAGCAGCCATCATTTCCTTCCTCTGTTAGTTAAGCAGGACTACATGCTACCATAATGATACCAGACAGAAATCACATCTGTACACACAAGACCACTAGTGGAGAACTAGGGCAGTAGGATAGGAAAGAAAGATATTTAATAAAATAAAAAAGCGAAATGCGATCAAAGAGTCTGACACAAAAACAAATAACTTTATTAAAAGCAAAGAAATGAAACACTAGAACCTCACAGGGTAAACACAGTTCTGTACTGAGTTTATCCTGGGAGATTCTAGTGTTTCACTAGAGAATGTACAGATGTGATGTGGACACGACTATGATTTTTTTAAATTTAACTTGGAAACATAATTTCCAAGTAAAACAAACGGCTCAAGCAGCATCACATAGCGGCATGTGACCTGGACTGGCATTATACACGCAAATGACGTGTTACGAAAGACCTACGGTATGGTAGCATGTAGCCTCACTTATACCAGCCAAGAAGCAAAAGGGTCATTACTAACCTTCACTGTTAGCAGCACCCAGGAATGGAAGCAGCACCCAGCAACAAGCAACGGAGACAGCGGCACCCGGCAACGGAGACAGACGGCACCCGGCAACGGAGACAGACGGCACCCGGCAACGGAGACAGACGGCACCCGGCAACGGAGACAGACGGCGTGTAGAGTCTGAACCTTCAACACGTCTTCATCTTCTGAAAGGGTAGAATCAAAGCAAAGACAGGCAAATTTAGTTGTCAGTCTACAGAACATTTTGTGAGTCATAAGTCACAGACAGAGGCTGTGTCACCATGTTCACTAGGGCTGTGTCACCATGTTCACTAGGGCTGTGTCACCATGTTCACTAGGGCTGTGTCACCATGTTCACTAGGGCTGTGTCACCATGTTCACTAGGGCCGCGTCACCATGTTCACTAGGGCTGTGTCACCATGTTCACTAGGGCTGTGTCACCATGTTCACTAGGGCTGTGTCACCATGTTCACTAGGGCTGTGTCACCATGTTCACTAGGGCTGTGTCACTAGGGCCGTGTCACCACGTTCACTAGGGCCGCGTCACCACGTTCACTAGGGCTGTGTCACCACGTTCACTAGGGCCGTGTCACCACGTTCACTAGGGCCGCGTCACCATGTTCACTAGGGCTGTGTCACCATGTTCACTAGGGCTGTGTCACCATGTTCACTAGGGCCGCGTCACCATGTTCACTAGGGCCGCGTCACCATGTTCACTAGGACTGCGTCACCATGTTCACTAGGACTGCGTCACCATGTTCACTAGGACTGCGTCACCATGTTCACTAGGGCTGTGTCACCATGTTTCACTAGGGCTGTGTCACCATGTTCACTAGGGCTGTGTCACCATGTTCACTAGGGCTGTGTCACCATGTTCACTAGGGCTGTGTCACCATGTTCACTAGGGCTGTGTCACCATGTTCACTAGGGCTGTGTCACCATGTTCACTAGGGCTGTGTCACCATGTTCACTAGGGCTGTGTCACCATGTTCACTAGGGCTGTGTCACCATGTTCACTAGGGCTGTGTCACCATGTTCACTAGGGCTGCAACGATTCATCATAATCAAATCTATTATTCTATTAGGTGCCAACTATTTTAGTAATGGATTAAGTGTGGTTTACATCAGAGACACTGAGCTCTGCTAAAATCTATGGACTAAATTCACACAGCAGCCATCTTACCAGCAAGGTGCCAACGTCCCATATACAGCCCATTCATTTAAAATCTATGGACTAAATTCACACGGCAGCCATCTGACCAGCAAGGTGCCAACGTCCCATATACAGCCCATTCATTTAAAATCTATGGACTAAATTCACACGGCAGCCATCTGACCAGCAAGGTGCCAACGTCCCATATACAGCCCATTCATTTAAAACAGAAGAATCCTTTCTAATTCCATTAAATAACTGCAAACACAAACACTCCAGTCACATTTCTACCTGCAAGTGTCAGAGTTTAGAAGCGCTTGTTATCAGTATCAACCTGCTACATTGAGTGCACTTTTAAAAACAGGAGGTACATCTGGGCTGTTGGGTGACAGTCAGCAGTTTAGACATCTATGGAGTTACACCTAATGAGCACCTTGCTGCAACATGGCTGCTGTGTGAATATAGTCCTCTAATATCTAAAAACACACAAAGACCTCTAGGATAGTGTTCTAAATGTAACATGGATTTATTTTCTGCAATAAGCTCCCTTTAATGAAGCCTAAAAGACATGCCAATTCAAACTTTGCATTTATAACTATTAATCCATCAACCCAACATGTAGAGTAATGGTGACACAGCCCTAGCTCTGGTCCAGAGCTCCACTGCTTCTGAGTCTGACTAGCTCTGGTCCAGAGCTCCACTGCTTCTGAGTCTGACTAGCATTGGAGCTCTGCTCTTCTCCGTGCATTCGGCCATTACTGCACCCGACCAGCCTCTCTTCTCTAGTGGATATATAAAGAACGTTTTACCAACTCACCAAAATAAACACGTCTTGTGTCATTAGAAAGCCTACTTACCTTAGTGGAAACACTCTTAGCCCCCCACCACACGGATAAAATGGACTTTTTGGACAGAACGCGATCGCTTTCACTGGACGGAAAATATTTCCTATGGACTTTTCTATTGGCAATATCGGTAGAGGGCACAAATCCTGGTTGTTTTTCCCGGTGAAAGTGAATTTTATCCATGCGGTTTATCCGTGAGTCTATTTTATCTGTGTGATGGGGGTCTCAGAGTGCTACCACTAAGGTAAGTAGGCTTTCTAATGACACAAGACGTGTTTATTTTGGTGAGTAGGTAAAACGTTCTCTATATATCCACTAGAGAAGAGAGGCTGGTCGGGTGGAGTAATGGCCGATTGCACAGAGAAGAGCAGAGCTCCAATGCTAGTCAGACTCAGTAGCAGTGGAGCTCTGGACCAGAGCTAACACAGCCCTAGTTTGTACAGTAATAATTTAATCCATGTACATACCGGAGGGAGCATTCTGTTGCTCAGGGTGAAGATACTGGTCTGAACAGGGACTGGTATCTCAGAGGATCTGGTCTGAACAGGGACTGGTATCTCAGAGGATCTGGTCTGAACAGGGACTGGGATCTCAGAGGATCTGGTCTGAACAGGGACTGGTATCTCAGAGGATCTGGTCTGAACAGGGACTGGGATCTCAGAGGATCTGGTCTCAACAGGGACTGGTATCTCAGAGGATCTGGTGGAGACTCCATCGTAGCAGAATCTCCTGATGTCCGTCCAAGGTCACATGGTCAGCCTGTAAGACACAGAAGATAAAACAACATTACACTCTGACTCCAGACTTGTAGATTGTAGAATGTGAGTCAACCCATATTTGGTAGGAACGCCTTTTGTTGTTCTAAACATGAGCTTTAACTAGTGAAAGCATTAATATAGACATGAGCTTTAACTAGTCCCAGATAGCAACATGCATTGATTCAACCAAAATTCAACGTTGAATCAATTCATTTTGCTATCTGGGGTGAAAGCATTAATATAGACATGAGCTGTAGCTAGTGAAAGCTCTAGCAATAACTGTAACTAGTGAAAGCTCTAGCAATAGCTTAAGCTAGTGAAAGAGCTGTAGCTAGTGAAAGAGCTGTAGCTAGTGAAAGAGCTGTAGCTAGTGAAAGAGCTGTAGCTAGTGAAAGAGCTGTAGCTAGTGAAAGAGCTGTAGCTAGTGAAAGAGCTGTAGCTAGTGAAAGAGCTGTAGCTAGTGAAAGAGCTGTAGCTAGTGAAAGAGCTGTAGCTAGTGAAAGAGCTGTAGCTAGTGAAAGATCTGTAGCTGTAGCTAGTGAAAGAGCTGTAGCTAGTGAAAGAGCTGTAGCTAGTGAAAGAGCTGTAGCTAGTGAAAGAGCTCTAGCTAGTGAAAGAGCTGTAGCTAGTGAAAGAGCTGTAGCTAGTGAAAGAGCTGTAGCTAGTGAAAGCATCAACATCAACTATTGAAAGCATAAGCATTAACTATTGAAAATATCAGATCTACAAGTTCACAGCACACCCACACTAAGTGGCACACTGTGAGCTTGTAGGTCTGCCACATGCCAGTCTGCCATTTTAAATAGCTACACTGAAAGCTTTCAACAGCTAATGCTAAAGCCAATAATTTAAATAGCTAAAACTTGCTAAACACCAAGAGAGCTTCCCATGGAGAAATGGTTCAAATACATTTTTAAAGGACCAAAACTACACAGAATGTCACATTTGAAAGGTTTTAATACATGCATTTTTGTCATAATCATTTGAAAGTGAGCAGATCTACAAGCTCACAATGTGTCACATCACAATGCATTGACAGTTTGTAGATCAGCTGTTTAACAGTCAAAATGTAGCTTTATATTTGTAAACAACAGTGTAGGTTACTATAGCATGTTTAGTGATCACCCAGAGTAGTAGTTTATAAAGTTTAC
Source organism: Benthosema pterotum (assembly GCA_039105355.1). NCBI lineage: Eukaryota > Metazoa > Chordata > Actinopteri > Myctophiformes > Myctophidae > Benthosema > Benthosema pterotum. Next base: position 691,814 of record CM076987.1, on the reverse strand, counting down.
AAATAACTGTAGTAAGACAATGAGTGACTACAATATGGTCCACTGTTATTAAATACAATAGATTTATTATTATAATATAGATTATGAGTGACTACAATATGGTCCACTGTTATTAAATACAATAGATTTATTATTATAATATAGATTATGAGTGACTACAATATGGTCCACTGTTATTAAATACAATAGATTTATTATTATAATATAGATTATGAGTGACTACAATATGGTCCACTGTTATTAAATACAATAGATTTATTATTATAATATAGATTATGAGTGACTACAATATGGTCCACTGTTATTAAATCAAATAGGCCTACATTTCCCACCTACTGTTTGGAACATTTTAGTTTAGTTTGCATTTGTTTGCTTCTAAAAAGATCAACATACTCCTCATATTGTTGTCCATTTTCTGTCACAATAAACAACCAACAGTCCAAACAACCCAAACGTTTAAACAATAACATCTTTAACTGCAGATAAAACGGTGTGTTTTTCAACAGTCCAAACAACCCAAACGTTTAAACAATAACATCTTTAACTGTAGATAAAACGGTGTGTTTTTCAACAGTCCAAACAACCCAAACGTTTAAACAATAACATCTTTAACTGCACATAAAACAAACACTAGTGACTCACCACGTGGTCTCATGGCCTCAGACTAACAGCCATCACCAGGACGCCATTTTTAAACCCAAAAGCTCCGCCCACTGCATCAAAAGCCACGCCCACTGCATCCAAAGCCCCGCCCACTGCATCCAAAGCCCCGCCCACTGCACCCAAAGCCCCGCCCACTGCATCCGCTCTGTTCTACTACGTCACGTGAAAGTCCGTCCGTGATTGGTCCGTCAGAGTGATTGGCTCTGAGATGCAGAGTGATGTGACATCTCTGTTCACTCCCATGGGAAGGTGATTTATGACCTAAAAAATCCCTTTATTTTAGAACGTTTTGTAATAGTATAACATACACACAACAGGGACTTTATTCGTTCCTGTACAATACTTTAAAACAGTCGTCATGTTGCAACACATACCCTGAAACAGCTCTTATTTGCGTCGCCCTCATTGAAAACAATGTAGCCGATACTATTTCCAACTCCGGTTTTGTCCCTGTTCAGGCTGAATGAACAGCAGCAGTTTCTGACCCTCAATGTCGCAGCTCTGACACCAGACGGCTCTGATCAGCTCCATGCGGTGTCTGCTAGAGTCCACCAGGTGGCAGCAAAACATCCGTTTTCCTGTGTGTGTGTGTGTGTGTGTGTGTGTGTGTGTGCGTGCGTGCGTGCGTGCGTGTGTGTGTGTGTGTGATAGGCCTATGCAAACTCTTGAAAGTGGCATCTTTCATACAACCCTAACATAAGAGAATCATAGTATTTTTTAAACATAATATAATATATATATAATTTTGTAATTTATAAGAATTATACTGTATATATAACATTCAAAACGGATATAAGATCCATCGTATTTTGTTTTTCAACAGTTTGCATATTATATTCCTTTGTTAATATTCCTTATGTTTTGTACCAGCATGGAAAATGGTTGGTATTTAACCCTGGCTTTAGGCTTTAAAGGGGAACGCCACCCATTTTCAAAATTCTAATAACATGGTGAAATACATCTGATGACATCATCAAGATGCATTTCATCATGTTAATGATTTTTCTTTCAGACCCCTTTTTCTTGAGAGGGTACAAATGGAACCAAATGGACCCGCTAGGGTCCATTTGGTTCACATTTGTATCCTCTCAGGAAATTTTTGAAAATTTAAGCTGCTCATTAGAATGGAGGATTGTACATCCCATAATAACATCATTTTTATGGAACTCAGTAGTGGATAGAAGATCTATTCATGCTGGTCCCAATCCATACAGACCAGGGGTTTTCAACAGGGGGTCCTGGGACCACTGAGAGTTCCAGGTGGTCCCCATATAGACCAGGGGTTTTCAACAGGGGGTCCAGGGACCACTGAGAGTTCCAGGTGGTCCCCATATAGACCAGGGGTTTTCAACAGGGGGTCCAGGGACCACTGAGAGTTCCAGGTGGTCCCCATATAGACCAGGGGTTTTCAACAGGGGGTCCAGGGACCACTGAGAGTTCCAGGTGGTCCCCATATAGACCAGGGGTTTTCAACAGGGGGTCCTGGGACCACTGAGAGTTCCAGGTGGTCCCCATATAGACCAGGGGTTTTCAACAGGGGGTCCAGGGACCACTGAGAGTTCCAGGTGGTCCCCATATAGACCAGGGGTTTTCAACAGGGGGTCCTGGGACCACTGAGAGTTCCAGGTGGTCCACATGCAGCTAGTGATGGACAGTTGGTAACCAAATGGACCCTTACAGATCTGTAACTCTTGAATGAAACCCGTAGGGGTCCATTTGGTTCCATTTTACACTCTCAAGAGTTAAATGATATTTAAACATCTGAGTGACGTAATTCTTCTACATTTTCTAAATGTGTAGATTATTGAAAAAATAATCTACACATTTAGAAAATGTAGAAGAATTGGTACTTTGACCAACTTTTGCCAGTTTATCTTTCTTAAATTGTGGACAAACAAAAAAAATCCTTGCTTTTGGTTCAGAGAAACTAAACTCAACATCAAATAGCGGTCCTCTGTGGCTCAAATGCTGAATAAATAGTGGGCCCTGGTATGTATGAAAAAGGTTGAAAACCACTGCTATAGACACATTTTGAATTTAAAAGCTTAATACAATATCCGAATTGCATATAAATGTTGCTAATAAACAAAGATCAAGAACAAGTTGTGCAGTTTTTCTTATTCATGCTTCTCAAGTCTCAATGCAGAACAAACTTCTCAAAATCAGAACAAACATGAAATCCTGTTTAACAGCAGCCAACAAAACTTTGGTACATTTTACAACGTATGAAAAGAACAAAACCAAAACCAAACAATAAACGGCCATGTTACTGTATGTACAAGATAAAACCTGAAGTCAACTAGGAATTATAACAGGAAATACTGTAATATCTTAAAGCCCAAACTCAGTATAATAAGAGATAGTCCCAACATACCAAAACCACTGGATTGTTAATAAAGGAAACATCCAATCTACCATTAAACATTAGAATAAGGTTAAAGCCAAATGGATCATTACAAAACAAAGACACTGGATGAATTCAACTACAATCAGCAGTTTGTAAAACAACAACATTGAAGTTCAATTGACTTATGAGCATCAACTAATAATAAAAATAAAACAACAGTGACATTAGAATGGCTATTCTGGAAGTGATTTCTTCCTTCATTTTTCTCATAGATTTATCAAGAAGTATTTTATGTAAAGACGTTTATGGACATAGAAAACTCAGGCTGTGAGTGACAATTAATGACAACAAATAATAATAATAAAACAAACACAGTAGGTTACATCACTTTATTCTTCCTCCTCTTCTTTGTATTTACAGCCCAAATATTGTGTTTGTTGTCATGAACTCCAGTTGCTTAGAAACATCTATGAGGAAAATTAATGAGGAATTCAGTTTAATCTCTATAAAGTCATATAGAGTTTAATCTCTATAAAGTCATATAGAGTTTAATCTCTATAAAGTCATATAGAGTTTAATCTCTATAAAGTCATATAGAGTTTAATCTCTATAAAGTCATATAGAGTTTAATCTCTATAAAGTCTGAGTCGTGTAACAATCTGGGAGGATTAATATCAGATATTATTTACTGTAAACAGGTTATTTTAGCCTATTCTGAATGCCTTTGGGTGTTTGGAAAAATATTTTTTAAATGTTGTGAAACTTTTACAGGGACCTAAATCTTCCAGGGACATTTCTTTACCCAGGGCAATTTTTAGTTTTAGTTCCAAGTAGATCCCTGGTACTAAATATTTTCAGATGAAGGGTCAAATTCAGATCATTATGGATCTCCTTGAATGAAATCAGTGAATTAGTTGAGCAGTGCTCACTTAGAAACATAAGATTTTTCAACTTAAACCTCCATATCACTGAACTTGTCGCTGACTTCATCAAAGTAATCCTCTGCCAGACGCAGCATCTGGTTGACAGCACTGAGCAGCAGAACGTCACAGCGCTGGTCCAGTTCTAACTCCTGGCTGTAGTTCTTCACAGGGACCACACAGGACACAGGGACCCCTAGACGCTGGCTGGACTCCTGGAGCTGGAGAAACACAACACAGATCATAGAACCACACTAGAGTATCTGGAATAAGGACAGAGTAGCAACACTCCCGTTGACTCCAATACTACGGCTGAACGGAGACGTCTATTGGCTGAAAAGCATCATGTGACTCCTAGTAAGGATGGATTCTAGTTCCAAACAAACCACTCTGTTCATCCAGCTCATAGAGTTATAAAATACAGAGACCACATCTGGAGGAAACAGTGAAGCAAAAAAGACATAGTGGCCAAAGTTGAGAATGCAGTTTAGAGCAAACTATGGGCCGCGAGAACGCGCATTAGGCTCCGCCCCCTCCAGGGAGCTTTCCCATAACTCAATGGCCCACACGCACGGTCGCGTTCATGTGCTGCGCGTTCTAGCGGCCCACCGCAATGCATCAACGCTGCTGCGCCAACCCGGAAGTTTGCTTCATGCGCTGGGTGAGCAAGTTAATGCAAGTGGGTGGAAGGGAAAATCAGAATACGTCTCTATCCAACTCTATGATTGACTCCCCAGCTCTATTGACAGCAGATGTTCACAGTTAAATTGGCAAAATTACATCATTTTAGGACATTATAACACATTAACAAACCTCTGGTTACTCTAGTGAATAATGATTTGTTATATAACTGGCTTTAGTTAACTCATAGCACGCGATCATCAGGTTAGTCGTATTCTGGCCTATGCCACGGCTCAAGCCTGGCTTGACCGCATTCGGTAAAAACCCTTATTTTGAAGCAGCAGATCCAGGGTTCGACAATATAATTGGCCCGCTGGCCCCCCGATGGTTTCAAAACCCCTTCGGACCACCAAATGGCGTCACTCACTGGCCCGGTGGGCCAGTAGAGAAATACCTCTTAAAAATAAATTAATAATAAATACAATCGCTAACACTGTTCCGCGCTGCCAGTCTACTCTACACTCTACAGGTACGTGCACACACACAGATTAAAAAGGGGCCTGTAGCCCCAGCTCTTTCGCATGTCTAAAACACAGAAGTGCCCTCATACGGGAGGTTGCCCCTGCCCCCTTATGTACCACGCTGTCTACACGGACCACAAGCGACCGGCTGCCACATTCGCCCGGCCCATCTCTCTCTCTCTAACCCGATAGTAACTTCTCCACCCACCGCGACACGCTCGATCTTCCCCTAAGTGTTGCGACGTTCTTCGCCACCAACATGGAATATAACGATATAATCCACCATGATTATAACAGCGCTGACTCTCGCATAGACACGAGTGAGACATACAACGAATCGCCAATCCCTCATGCAGCCCGCATTTCCTCAGTGGTAACTGCAGCGCAGCTACTCACGAAAAAAAAAAAAAAAACATAGCGTCGATTATCTGCTGTGCTTGCAATGTATGTGTCATTTACATACTGTGCATTTCGTGCCTCGCTAAAAGCTCCCAGACTGACAGACTGACTGTCCAGCTCATTATAGGATACTAATGAGATGGGCTTGCTATGTAAATGCGCACCACTCGTAGCCAACGCATAGTGGTAACTTGTGTCTTTTCTGTTAGTGCTGCGGACAGGCTAACTAGCCAGAGACTACCGACAAACCTCGCTTGAGTGTGTGTGTGTGTGTGTGTGTGTGTGTGTGTGTGTGTGTGTGTGGGTGTGTGTGTGTGTGTGTGTGTGTGTGTGTGTGTGTGTGTGTGTGTGTGTGTGTGTGTGTGTGTGTGTGTGTGTGTGTGTGTGTGTGTCGTTAGAAGGGTGACCAGATCTGGGACAGTCCCAGGGTGACCAGGTGTCCCTCTTTGCATGGGACAGTCATTTCAAAAACTTTTCAGTCATCCCACAAATTGAGACCCTGTCCCACATTGTGACTGAGAGATTGAATCGAAAGTGGTCTTTTTTTTTTGCAAACTATGGGGATCGATTACCTGGGCCAGTGGTTACAGTTGTGGGGCCAGTGATTCTTAAAAGCCACTGGCCCGAAGGGCCAGTGGCAAATTTCCCTTATTGTCTATCCCTGAGATCTCCTAAACAGGATGTGTGATGACAGCATGGTGTTTCTGGTGTCTTGACTAACCTGTCCTCTCACCATCTGAGCAAAAAGTTCTGGGTCAAAAGTGAGGAAGTGACGTCCAGCCCTAGTTGATTTACCCGTGCGCAAACGACATTCCAGGGCAGAATCTCAGGGAATGGCTTTTGAATGCATTGGATTGAATGGGTGCAAATGGGACAAAGAATTAAAATGGCCGCACCCCTGTGTCTGTCCCAAATAAGAGTCAGCAACAGGATCTTCATCAGACGATGCACTCAGACTAATAGATGAATTAAAGAATGAACTCTACAAATCATCGTGTTTTGCGCCAACCGCGTGATCAGTGAGCGATGCCCTACGGTAACCTACCGCTGACGGTCAAGTAAACCGCTGGTCGTACAGTAATGTTATTTAGCGGTGCGACGATTTTCTTACCTCACAATGCGATACGATATTTAGGGTTCTGAATCGATTTATATTGTGATTCTTAATTATGCTGTGATTGGATTTGATACTGTATATCGCATTTTTTGCCAAAAATAACTGCTTTATACTAGAATATTTTAAAGGGGAGTTCCACCCATTCAAGATTTTTTTTCTGAGAGCGTACAAATGGAACCAAATGGACCCTAACTACACTGTGGTCAGTGTTTGGTGGACCACTCACCTTGGTCTTGACGTAGACACTGTGTTTGGTGGACCACTCACCTTGGTCTTGACGTAGACACTGTGTTTGGTGGACCACTCACCTTGGTCTTGACGTAGACACTGTGTTTGGTGGACCACTCACCTTGGTCTTGACATAGACACAGTGTTTGGTGGACCACTCACCTTGGTCTTGACATAGACACTGTGTTTGGTGGACCACTCACCTTGGTCTTGACGTAGACACTGTGTTTGGTGGACCACTCACCTTGGTCTTGACGTAGACACTGTGTTTGGTGGACCACTCACCTTGGTGTTGACGTAGACACTGTGTTTGGTGGACCACTCACCTTGGTCTTGACGTAGACACTGTGTTTGGTGGACCACTCACCTTGGTCTTGACGTAGACACTGTGTTTGGTGGACCACTCACCTTGGTCTTGACGTAGACACTGTGTTTGGTGGACCACTCACCTTGGTCTTGACGTAGACACTGTGTTTGGTGGACCACTCACCTTGGTCTTGACGTAGACACTTTGTTTGGTGGACCACTCACCTTGGTCTTGACGTAGACACTGTGTTTGGTGGACCACTCACCTTGGTCTTGACGTAGACACTGTGTTTGGTGGACCACTCACCTTGGTCTTGACGTAGACACTGTGTTTGGTGGACCACTCACCTTGGTCTTGACGTAGACACTGTGTTTGGTGGACCACTCACCTTGGTCTTGACGTAGACACTGTGTTTGGTGGACCACTCACCTTGGTCTTGACGTAGACACTGTGTTTGGTGGACCACTCACCTTGGTCTTGACGTAGACACTGTGTTTGGTGGACCACTCACCTTGGTCTTGACGTAGACACAGTGTTTGGTGGACCACTCACCTTGGTCTTGACATAGACACTGTGTTTGGTGGACCACTCACCTTGGTCTTGACATAGACACTGTGTTTGGTGGACCACTCACCTTGGTCTTGACATAGACACTGTGTTTGGTGGACCACTCACCTTGGTCTTGACGTAGACACTGTGTTTGGTGGACCACTCACCTTGGTCTTGACGTAGACACTGTGGTAAACATTGGTCAGATCTTCAGCCACAGCGGGACAGGCTTCATCCACTTTAGTCATCAGGACCAGTTGAGGGACCCCTGTGGAGAACACGCAGGTTCAAGAGCTGGAAAACACCCCCAGAGCCAGCCACTGGTTAGACTGGTATATTCACCATAGTGTCAACCCCTTACCCCTGTGTCTGATCACTGGTTAGACTGGTATATTCACCATAGTGTCAACCCCTTACCCCTGTGTCTGATCACTGGTTAGACTGGTATATTCACCATAGTGTCAACCCCTTACCCCTGTGTCTGATCGCTGGTTAGACTGGTATATTCACCATAGTGTCAACCCCTTACCCCTGTGTCTGATCACTGTTTAGACTGGTATATTCACCATAGTGTCAACCCCTTACCCCTGTGTCTGATCACTGGTTAGACTGGTATATTCACCATAGTGTCAACCCCTTACCCCTGTGTCTGATCGCTGGTTAGACTGGTATATTTACCAATACTGAATGCTCTGATAATGACAAAGTAACTAATTAACTCACCAACCAGGTTGATCTACTGTGTTTTAACTAACTCACCAACCAGGTTGATCTACTGTGTTTTAACTAACTAACCAACCAGGTTGATCTACTGTGTTTTAACTAACTAACCAACCAGGTTGATCTACTGTGTTTTAACTAACCAACCAGGTTGATCTACTGTGTTTTAACTAACTCACCAACCAGTTTGATCTGCTGTGTTTTAACTAACTCACCAACCAGGTTGATCTACTGTGTTTTCACTCACCAACCAGGTTGATCTGCTGTGTTTTAACTAACTCACCAACCAGGTTGATCTACTGTGTTTTCACTCACCAACCAGGTTGATCTGCTGTGTTTTAACTAACTCACCAACCAGGTTGATCTACTGTGTTTTCACTCACCAACCAGGTTGATCTGCTGTGTTTTAACTAACTCACCAACCAGGTTGATCTACTGTGTTTTCACTCACCAACCAGGTTGATCTGCTGTGTTTTCACTCACCAACCAGGTTGATCTGCTGTGTTTTAACTAACTCACCAACCAGGTTGATCTACTGTGTTTTCACTCACCAACCAGGTTGATCTGCTGTGTTTTAACTAACTCACCAACCAGGTTGATCTACTGTGTTTTCACTCACCAACCAGGTTGATCTGCTGTGTTTTAACTAACTCACCAACCAGGTTGATCTACTGTGTTTTCACTCACCAACCAGGTTGATCTGCTGTGTTTTCACTCACCAACCAGGTTGATCTGCTGTGTTTTAACTAACTCACCAACCAGGTTGATCTACTGTGTTTTCACTCACCAACCAGGTTGATCTGCTGTGTTTTAACTAACTCACCAACCAGGTTGATCTACTGTGTTTTCACTCACCAACCAGGTTGATCTGCTGTGTTTTAACTAACTCACCAACCAGGTTGATCTACTGTGTTTTCACTCACCAACCAGGTTGATCTGCTGTGTTTTCACTCACCAACCAGGTTGATCTGCTGTGTTTTAACTAACTCACCAACCAGGTTGATCTACTGTGTTTTCACTCACCAACCAGGTTGATCTGCTGTGTTTTAACTAACTCACCAACCAGGTTGATCTACTGTGTTTTCACTCACCAACCAGGTTGATCTGCTGTGTTTTCACTCACCAACCAGGTTGATCTGCTGTGTTTTAACTAACTCACCAACCAGGTTGATCTACTGTGTTTTCACTCACCAACCAGGTTGATCTGCTGTGTTTTCACTCACCAACCAGGTTGATCTGCTGTGTTTTAACTAACTCACCAACCAGGTTGATCTACTGTGTTTTCACTCACCAACCAGGTTGATCTTGCTGCGTATGGCAGCCATCTTCTCCTCCAGCTTGGAGCTCATGATGGAGACCTTGTTGGCATCGATGACGTAGACCACACAGTGGATCCTGTCCTGAAGACCTGGATTCTTCTTGTAGGACTGAGCCTCTGGTTGCATCGGAACTGCAGCATTGAACTGAGTGGAATAAAGGGGAAATAACAGGAAATTCAACTTATCATGAAATTAATGGATTGCATTTTTATAGCGCTTTTCTATGCACTACGTGTTTACTCAAAGTGCTTTTCAATGATCCATTCATTCATACATTGGGAAGTAGAGCGGTGAACAGTCAACGCTCAGCGTCCTAAACTTCACACATTCACACACCAGTGGTTCAACCACTGGAGGCAAGGTGGGGTTCAGTGTCTTGCCCAAGGACACGTCGACATGTAGACAGGAGGAGCCGGGATTCGAACCGCTGATCACTGGATCATTGGCCGACCTGCTCTACCTCCTGAGCCACAGCCGCCGCCGTTTCTGCCTGCCTGTCTGTCTGTCTGTCTGTCTGTCTGTCTGTCTGTCTGTCTGTCTGTCTGTCTGTCTGTCTGTCTGTCTGCCTGTCTGTCTGTCTGTCTGTCTGTCTGTCTGTCTGTCTGTCTGTCTGCCTGCCTGCCTGCCTGCCTGCCTGTCTGTCTGTCTGTCTGTCTGCCTGCCTGCCTGCCTGCCTGTCTGCCTGTCTGCCTGTCTGCCTGCCTGCCTGCCTGCCTGCCTGCCTGCCTGTCTGCCTGCCTGCCTGCCTGCCTGCCTGCCTGCCTGCCTGTCTGCCTGCTATTATAGCGGATCAAATTTGGAAGAGTTTTACCCATGATTGTTGTCTGCTGTGATTGACAGGTACTGTGTGCCAACAGTATTGATTATGACGCACTGCCAGTGTTTGTCTGATTTCAGGTATTTCAGCTTATGTAGACGTAAACAGAACGCTAGTAAAGGTGTTGGGAAGTTAGTTACTGCAGGCCTTCTGTGTGTGTGTGTGTGTGTGTGTGTGTGTGTGTGTGTGTGTGTGTGTGTGTGTGTGTGTGTGTGCGTGCGTGCGTGCGTGCGTGCGTGTGTGTGTGTGTGTGTTTGTCCCATGTGTGTTTTCTATCCCCACAAAGAACCAAGTTTGAACAATCAGGCTTTCATATCATAATAAGAGATTTTTTTAGAAATTATTTGATTGTCCCAAAAGATTGTGTGCGTCATCATGGTTTGTCACAACCCGAGTTGGCTTTGTCCGCGGCGTAATCGTCTTCATATGAATCATTTTCAAAAAGTCTATGAGAAAAATGAATGGGGAATCCGTTTCTGGAACCAGAGTGACGTCACAATGGGGCGGGGCTGCACAGCTCTATTGCTCAACCCTTTAGTCTCAAAAGGATGACATCAAATGCGTTGGGTTCCTTTCACCTTTGAATCAATTGATACAATACCAGAAAAGTGTCCCGCGATTGAACATCGAATAACCGTTTTTTTAGGGTCAGCCCTTGTAATATGTAATATGTGTTTTGTATGTGTCTCTAATATGTAAAACGGTGTTTTCAGTTAGAAGTGTGAGAGCAGACTCACCTGGTATCTGTCAGGGATGTGTCCTCTCACGATGCTGCTGATGTCATCCACATTAAGACCCGCCCCTGTGCTCTCCTCCAATCCCATGGTGTCACACAAGATGATTGGCAGAGGTTTGCCCTCCTTTCCTGCCTTCACCTGGTAGGTACGAAACTGTGGGATATATGTACAATGTTAGTATTTATTTATAAACTGTAGGATATATGTACAATGTTAGTATTTATTTATAAACTGTATGATATACAATGTTAGTATTTATTTATAAACTGTAGGATATATGTACAATGTTAGTATTTATTTATAAACTGTATGATATATGTACAATGTTAGTATTTATTTATAAACTGTAGGATATACAATGTTAGTATTTATTTATAAACTGTAGGATATATGTACAATGTTACCATTTATTTATAAATGTTACCAGTTATTTATAAACTGTAGGATGTACAATGTTACCATTTATTTATAAATGTTACCAGTTATTTATAAACTGTAGAATGTACAATGTTACCAGTTGAGCTACGATCTTAAGTTACAAATCTATAAGGGTCCATTTGGTTACCAATGGTCCTTTCTAGGAAGGAAGGAGGACTCTGTCATAGGAGGAAAAATGGTGAACAACAAGGGTTTTATCTCTGGCGCCTGTCAACCAATGTCGCCCCAACTCACCAGCAAAAAAGCCCTAGATTTTCCGCCAGGAGTTTTTCAACTAATTTTGGTGCTATAGGGGATGTCTGGAAAAAAGCTAAATATAGCCACAAATGTGCATGTTGGCAACACTGGGTGTTCACCGCGGATTTTCCAATTGGGGGTTCATCGCCCGTGCCGCCCCCATACCATTTTCAGTGTGTTTCAAATACTTTTAAATATAAGCACTGAAATATCTTAGGTTGTTTTGCATGCCATCATGTTTGGTGGGGCAGACTGGGCATTTAGGGGGGCATTGCCCCCCCATGCCTATGCCTAGATCTGCACCTGGTGATCACCTGTGTGGTGAGCAGTGCTGGACATAACGCCGTTCAAATAAACGGCGTTACGTAGTGCCGTTATTTTTTCAGTAACGGACTAATCTAACTAATTATTTTCCCCATATCTATATCGGCGTTACCGTTACTGACAGTCGAATACGGATCGTTCCTATCATGAAGGAAGATAGCTAGAAGAATGGAAGAAACGAGCACTTGACTTTTCAGTTCGACTTGGGGTCGACTTGGGCTCCGCTGTGTAATGAAGCATGCGTGCACGCAGTTGCTGAGTGCAGAGCAGGACCACTGGTGGTGAGGCTGGTTCCATACAGTAGTTACAGAGAGGTGATCACCTGTGTCGTCAGGCTGGTTCCAGCGCTCCCTGCCATAGCCTGGTTGGTCACATGTCCTCTGAAGATGGACTTGATGGAGTTGAAGAAGCTGGACTTCCCTGCTCCTACAGGTCCAATGAGCAGAACTCTGATCTGGGTCACAGAGCTGATCACAGGCTTGTAGGACTGGATCTGTAGCAGGAGCTTCTTCCTACTCCTGTGGAGATCAACCGTCACAACCGTTTGACGTCACAACCATTGTCTTGACTATTGTCTTATTGCACTGTGGAAAATGGAAACGTTATTTCATCCCTGTATATGTTCTGACATACACTGGAGTGAAAAATAAAAAACCTTGAACCTTGAACCTTTTGGCATAACAAAAGACACTGCTTTTTTCATAACAGTCGCAGACGTTTCGCATTACAGTCGCGGCCATTTGGCCTAACAGTCGATCATTTCCCTGCTACACCTAACCCCTAACCCTAAACATAACCTCAGTAAAACCTGTCTAACCCTAACCTTAACCTACCTTAACCTAACCATTATGAAACCAATCGACTGTTATCAAAAACTGTTGCGACTATTAAGCAAAAACTTTGCTATTGTTAAGCAAAATGCTCACATCGGCCGTCACGGTCAAGCAATGCTTTCGTCCCTCCTGGAATCGGCCGATATTGGCTATAAAATGTTGTTGTTCTACTTTGTAAACTGCAGGTGCAGAAATTACGAAAATGCCTAGTTTAAATACAAATTTCACAAATTTGGCCATAAACAAACACAGCATAGAAACATTTCTGTTGTTGTCTTTCTAGTTTATTAATTGGTTTTATAAATATTATAATAATATTAAGAAAATATTATAAGAAAATAAAACTAATATAAATAAAAATAATAACATTGGTTCCAATGGAACACATGATCTCCTTTTTTCTTTTCACATTTCCAAAAAATGAAAGGTCATTGCACACCGTTGGGTTTTTTCGGCCAAAACCATATACAAAATTGGGAACATGGGGAGAAAAAAAATCACTCATGCATGTCAATCCCATTTGCACACTGATTAGCACACACGTATAAACATTTAAAACATCGACCATAGTCTACAGACTATGGTCCATTTCATCTGGATTCCGTATCCGGATTTTGTCCTGAAAAATGCACCGGCTGCAAGGGACTTCCAGGTTTTCAACTGATATAACAGGTGATTCAATACAGAAAACTAACTCCGGTCCAGACTTACTCAGGAGTCCAGTCCATGTTCCTCCACGGCTTCTGAAGGAGTTCACTTTCTGGAGCATCTGATGGAGAAACAGAAACAACTCCATGGTCAGAATCACTGACTGTCACTCAGAGCATCACTAAAGACAGTAAAAAATAAACCGAAACCTCTTGTATGTTTGACTGTTTAACTCACCTTCTAATGTATAGACTTCACATTCTATCAGCTGCAGGTCGTTGCCATGGATTTCTGCTGCATTGAAATTGTAATAAGTCTGACGGGGATTGCTGTACACTACAGGTTGGCCATTATTACATAGAGCTAGATTTTGTCCAAAATAAGGACCACAGGTGGCGTTCATTTGCAATGCATAAGCGGGATTGGTGACCTGATATTTGATAACATTTCCCCCCTTTAATGTGAAAAGGAAAGCTGTGGCATCGTTCCCCCAACCACCGCTCTGATTAAAAGACAGACTGGTGTATCCACCAAACACGTATCCAGAGTGATTGTATCCCACAGACACGGTGGCTCCCTGGTTGTCACATCTCTGGTGAAACGCTGCTCCAGTGAAACCATAGACTGAAGCTTTGTAGAGCAGCTTCAGGGTCTTGTTTCCTCCTAGCTGGGAGAGCAGAGCATTCTGCTGGGCCTGAGTCAGCCTGGGGTTCATGGTGGAGGTCTGGATTCTACGACTGGACACAGAATGATAAGTGATGCAGTTAGTAACACACACTCATATCAGGAGATGGAGTTAAAGGGATATTCCACTTTCAAATTTTTTTTGGTCATTTTATGGTCTACTCAGTAAGTTACTCCTTTCAGTATTTAGATATTTGATGTTCATTTGGCTGCCCGAACGTCCTTCCTATACAAACTTAAAACTCCATTTTAACCATGACAGATTATTCTAAAACAACCCATCTTTTTCTGGTGACTGATATTGTCCTTCTAATGTGTGAGAGGGCCGTGGAATTTCATTTACTGTTTTCATTTATTTTTAAAATATTGTTTTATTCATTTGGGTAGGCATGTTTAAACATGGAGGCGGTTACATTTTCCAAAACAATATTTTAAAAATAAATCATTATGACGGGACACAGCTCTATCATTGTATTACTCCGACAATGGTTTTAAACCAGTGGTCCGGGGACCACCAGTGGTCTCTGAGAGGATTCTAGGTGGTCCCCAGGCTAAATGATGGACAAACAGTTGGTAACCAAATGGACCCTTATAGATCTGTAACTCTTGAGAGTGTAAAATGAAACCAAATGGACCCGTAAGGGTCCATTTGGTTTCATTTCTCAAAATTACATTTAAACACTCTAAATTATATTTAAACATCAATCACTTACTTTTCAAGAATCTACACAATCAGAAAATGTAGAAGAATTGTTATTTTTGACCAACGTTTTGCCAGTTTAACTCTCCTAAATTGTCAACAAAAAAAACTAGAAAATCCTTAACTAAACTAGAAAACTAAACATCAAACGTTGGTCCTCCATGGCTAAAATGCAGAATAAATAGTGGGTCCTGCTATGAAAAGGGCTGAAAACCCTGCTTTATGACAGCAGCAGTACAGATAGAGAACACTGCCTTACCACTGTCCTATCCTACTCTCGTTTTCAGAGAAACGAAACTTAAGGAGAAATGAATATTCTAGCACATGACAATCACACTGTGACTGTAGGCTATATAATAATAACTCACTGCCTCTCAGTCACACAATGAATGTAATAGCATTCATCTCTCACTATACGCAGAGATGTAGGCTATACTGTTAGAAAAGCATTTCTGGATGTTGGACAAAAACGAAACTTAAGGAGAAAACAACCTGCAGCACTGACACATCACACAGTATATAATAATAACTCACTGTCACTCACTCACTCACACAATTATTACAAATGAACAGCATTCAGCTCTCACTGCATATATGCAGAGATTTACTCTTAGAAAAGCATTTCTGGATGTTGGACAAATGAATTCATCAGCACAAATTATTAACAGCATATCGTAGTAGTAGTAGTAGTAGTAGTAGTAGTAGCAGCAACAGCAGCAGCACTAATCCTAAATCGGTTCTAAGACTGTAACATTCAGCAGGATTTATTTACAGTATTTACCTGCTCTGACTTCCTGCTGCTGTGTGTACTTCGGTCTCAGTCTGAACTGAGATCTTCACCTGACCGGTCTGTGTAGCAGTCAGTCAGTCAGTCAGTGAGTCAGTCAGTCAGTCAGTCAGTCAGTCATCATGGTGTCAGAGTGGCGACATTGAGGGGTCAAGGCGCCCAGCGCTCGAGCTGTTGTTCATGCGTCCTGATTAATAGGGACAAACTGGAGTTGGAAATACATTGTTTTCAACGAGGGCGACGCAAATAAGAGCTGTTTAGGGCATGTGTGGCAACATGACAACTGCTTTAAAGTGTTTTAGAGCAACTACTAAAGTCTCGGTAATGTTGTAGGCTACTATTACTACAACACAATCTAAAATAAAGGGATTTAAAGACAGGCGCCTCAGTCCAATACATTATTGCCTACTTCAGGTCCATGAAGTCGCACCCATACCATTTTCAGTTCCAGGACTTTTATTAGTCAAGTAAAGCATCAATAATAACATCAGTTGTTGTTGAAGTTGCAACAGACGCGCAGCATGCATAAAGCTAAAGGTCTGACTCAGAGAGTTTTCTGTTTTCAATGATGAAATGCTGTTGGTTTAGTGGTGACATATAGTTAGTTAGTAGCAATAGTAGGCTAATAGTGTTTCAAATCATTTTGAATATGACTAAGCACTTTAATTTGAAATATCTTGGGTTGTTTCGCATGCCATCATGTTTGGTGAGGCAGACTGGGCATTTAGGGGAGCATTGCCCCCCCATGCCTATGCCTAGATCCGCCTCTGCAGGCAGGACAGATCCCATTGGCTTCTAAAGCGCAAATAACATGAATTCCTGAAACTTTTAATATCCTTTTAATACTTCATATCATATTCAATATGATATGAAGTATTAGAAGGATATTAAACCATTGGACATAATATGACATATTGTATATGTCCAATGGTTTGAGCCTCAATCACCACTGATATAACCAGTCCTTGTCATTTCTTTATGGACAGTTTAGCTGCAGTACCACAATGTCCTGAGGTGGTGGGGGCGCTGATATGCAGGATGTTTTATAGTAGAGTCATTATAATACTGATGCTAGATAAAACCAGGCTGGTTTAAATTCCATGTCAACTTGGAAAATCAACAATGATGGACATTATAAACAAAGTGTAAATGTAAATTAGGAACTGCAGACTGAAGGAGAGGAATTCTACAAAGCAGGATGCATTGATGACATCATTATGAGGACAAAACCAAACCAGCTGTTAATGAGAGTAATTTATATTAAAGCTCTGATATGATATGAAAGAATGATAGTTCAGAGTAAATAATTTGTGGGGATAGAAAACACACATGGGAGCACCAAAACACTGAAAATAAATCAAAAAGTTGAATTACATGTTATTTCCCCTTTAAACTCTACAGGACTGTCTCGTTTGGAACAAAAAGCTTCAAATGATTAGGATATCACAGCAAAATTGAACATGGAACTCTCACACATATCCTGGCCTGTTAGAGCGCCACCAAGAGGTGAACGTTTTTTGGGGGGCAAAATACTTCTTTTGGGACACAATCCAATAGACCTGCGCAGTGACGATACCGCCCCGGTTCCGGAAATGTTTTCCCCATTCCTTTTTCTCATAGACTTTTCGAAAACAATTCATATAAAGACAATTTTTCTGCGGACAAAGGCAACTCGGGTCGTGACAAATCATGATGACAAACACAATATTATCATATAATATCTGTTTAAGTAGCAAGAAGTAGAAAACGGCAGGATACAACACTTTTTGTTTTGTTTTTCATCTTAGAAATTATTTGATCGTCCCAAAAGATTGTGTGTGTCATCATGATTTGTCACGACCCGAGTTGGCTTTGTCTGCGTTGTAATCGTCTTTGTATAAATTATTTTCGAAAAGTCTATGAGAAAAATGAATGGGGAAAACACTTCTGGAATCGGGGCGGTGACGTCACTGCACAGGTCCATAGACCTTTCTGTTAAGCCCCTCCCCCAAACTGCTAAACTGGTCCAATCATAGCTAAGCATAACATGTGATAGACAAACCTCTCCACCAATAGTTTTCTTATGCGATAAAACATTGCTTTAAAAAATAAATGTCATTTTTGCCACCTCCAGGAGATAATACTCATGACAATACTTTTAATTATGTCACCATTACATCATGGAGTAAAAATAGTTTGTTTTACATCATCAAGGGGAACCACACTTTGTAATTACAATTTGCATCACTGTAGTTATTTAAATGTAATGGAGGGAACCTTTTAGACAATAATCAAAATCAATTGTTCTGCAGATGGTCCAGTACTTTGTCATTGTCAACAAATCATCAAAACAAAAACAAAACAGGAAAGGCGCTGCTAATGTGTGAGGGGGGGAGTCAGCGTTTTCGCCAATCACAGCCCAGCAGTCTCCAGCAGAATCATAATGGGCCAATAGAGTGGAGGTGAGCTGGAGTTAGATTCTGGTTTTAAACTAATTTGTTTACAAATACAGTGTTGGTCTGGAAAGTGTCTGACCAATCATGGTTGGACACTGGGGAGAGGGCGGGGCTTATGGCCTCTTTAGCGCCACCAGAAGGTCAGAGACCTGAACTGCGTCCTCCTTGGGAGAACTGTTCCTCCCAAGCTTCACTTAGTTTTAGTTAATTTTAGTTTTGAACAGCCGGTGACTGGTCATTATATAGCCATACCTAACAATACATGCCAAAAAAATGGGAAATGTTTAACTTTTGTGTATTAAAAATAAAAGCCAATAGAAGTTAAGCTGACCTGTTTTTATACCATTTGAATAGTCGTCCACAATCACAGGTGTCTTGATTAGAGTCAGAAATACAGTTTTTAATCCCATCCCAACCAAAGAACCTGCAAGGGTCCATTTGGTCCAACTAGATAATTGTAGAAGATTAATGGTCATTGTGGTCTGTATGTTTGACTGTTTAGTTTTCTCTGAAATCCAGCCTGGAATTGTGGACAGAAAGCAAAAATAAATCTTTAGTTTGGGGGTCTGTGGGGCTAAAAAATAGTGGCCCCTGGCGGCATCAACACGGTTGAAAACCTGCTGGGGTTTCTGAGGCTGAACTCTCTCATCCACTGGTTTTAGTTGATGTAACTAACGTGCCTTAAGCTCAACTCTCTCATGGTTTAGTTGATGTAACTGACCTGCCTCAGGTTGAACTCTCTCATCCACTGGTTTTAGTTAGTTGATATAACTGACCTGCCTCAGGTTGAACTCTCTCATCCACTGGTTTTAGTTGATGTAACTGACCTGCCTCAGGTTGAACTCTCTCATCCACTGGGTTTAGTTAGTTGATGTAACTGACCTGCCTCAGGTTGAACTCTCTCATCCACTGGTTTTAGTTAGTTGATGTAACTGACCTGCCTCAGGTTGAACTCTCTCATCCACTGGTTTTAGTTAGTTGATGTAACTGACCTGCCTCAGGTTGAACTCTCTCATCCACTGGTTTTAGTTAGTTGATGTAACTGACCTGCCTCAGGTTGAACTCTCTCATCCACTGGGTTTAGTTAGTTGATGTAACTGACCTGCCTCAGGTTGAACTCTCTCATCCACTGCTCGTGGGTGAACTTGACGAAGGCGTCGTACTGCTCTGCCAGCCTGGCTGCCAGCGTCTCCTCGTACTCCTGGCGGACTCTCTCCTCGCGCTCCTTGAGGAGTCGCTGGCAGACGGTGTGGACCTGACGCAGCGTCAGCAGAGGCTCTGCTGCTGCTGCTCCTCTGTCCTCTGGCTCTTGCCCAGCAGCGGTGACAGCAGTGGTCTTGTAGATCCGTCTGTACTCCTGCTGGATGCTGGCCAGCAGCTGCTCGCCGCTGAGCGCTGTAAACGACGACGACGGCTTGGTGAACGGCGACGCTTCCAGGCACAGGTACTTCCTGGGCGATGAGGACGGCGACAGCGTCGTCGCCGTCGGCGTAGATGGGGACGGAGACGCGGCGCACCGGCGCCTCTTGGACAGGGGCGGCGGTGGCAGTGCGGGGGCGAGGCTGAGGGTCGCGGTCGTCGGCGCGTACTTTCGCCGGCGCTTGGCGGCGACGGGGCTCAACAGGCGGTCGAAAGCCATGGGTCTCTTCAGGGTGGCTGCACACGCCATGATGCCTTTAACGCACAGCGGGGTGAAGAAGAGAATTCTCTCTTTATCAAGATGGTGTGGAAAGATCACGTTCGGACAACGTCCTGGGTTCTGGGTTCTGGGGTCTGGGACCTCCTGAAGGAACGACAGGCAGGTTGTGTCGGAGCAGATCTCCTGTGAAAACAACGTCAGGACAGACGGGTTCTCCTTGGGGCGAGGTTCAGTGAACTCTCTGCTTACATAACCCTGGTTTCATGTAACGTCTGTCATAACCAAATATGGAGTTCCATTCCAGAGGCCTTTAGAGGAAGAGTTGTGGCATTCATTCATAAACAGGGCTGGATGTTACATTCCCCAATTGGGGGTTACAGGTGAAAATGGTATGGGTGCGGCTTCATCATGGTATGGGGTGCGGCGATTTGCCATTTTTTGGATGCAGGACTTTTACTCAAGTAAACTCAACTTTTACTCAAGTATTACTCTTTTACTAGCACGCATAAAGCTAAAGGTCTGACTCAGAGAGTTTTCTGTTTTCAATGATGAAATGCTGTTGGTTTAGTGGTGACACAAGGGTACTTAGTAGTGTTTCAAATTATTTTAAATAGAAGCACTTTAATTTAAAATATCTTGAAATGTGTGTTGTTTTGCGTGCCATCATGTTTGGTGGGGCAGTCAGTCAGGGCATTTAGGGGGGCATTGCCCCCCCCCCCCCCCCTGCCCATTGCCTAGATCTGCCTCTGAAAAGTGAACGAAAAAGGTTGAAACCATTGGTTTAGGTGATGACATAATGGTGACGTAAGTAAAAGACCTTTATGGCTACTATCATTAGCATTAACCCGCTCTGCTCAGGCACGAGTAGGCCATGGCCTACTTGTGCTTATCCAGTGATTTTTCGTGCCTTGTCTGCTGGTTTAAATCATTCATAATAATAATTCATTTCATCAGCTTCCAGTTAGAAAGGGTTACACGTCGCCATTCCGATCGTTCATTTCCATTAATCAGAATTGTGTTGTTTCTCCGTGAAAAAAATGGCGCCGCCTTTCCGACGGCCACACATCACCATTCTGAAACACTGCTATTTAAATTAGAAAACACCACCATTCTGAAACCACATTATTTCCAAACGGGGGTGCTTTGAAACGTGTGTGTTTCTAAGTGGCGGTGTTTCTGAATGGCACCCCGGAACCCATTTTGTTAATAACACACCAGACAGTAATGCTTTAGCAATCGGTTTAATATAATTATAAGACAAATCACACTCAGTTGTTAAGAGTGTGTGTTAAGAGTGTCAACAAACTGTTCTCACTTTATCAGTCATATAAATCTCAATATAATCTGAACATATATATATATATATATATATATATATATATATATATATATATATATATATATATATATATATATATATATATATATATATATATATATATATATATATATATACACAGAGCTTGACACTAACACTTGCCCACTTGCCCGGGGCAAGTAAAAAAAATGGTGGGGCAAGTGAAGACTGCTACCTGGTTGCCCGATCGGGCAAGTGTGCAACTTAGCGCACTATAACACAACACAAGATATATTTGTCTTGAAGGCAGTCATTGCACTCTGCCTCTGTGTCTTTCCCTACTTTCTAGATATCCACAATTCCAGGCTGGATTTGGGAAACAAAACAGGCAATTTAACTTTCACATCAAAATTACCTAATCTTCTACATTCTCTAGTTGTGTAGACCTGGGGTAATTAAGATGATTAATTGCAACTCTTGGGAGCCTAAAAATGAGCCCAAATGGACCCGCAAGGGTCCATTTGGTTTCATTTTTACGTTCTCAAGAGTTACATCTGCA
This sequence comes from Benthosema pterotum, assembly GCA_039105355.1. Taxonomy (NCBI): domain Eukaryota; kingdom Metazoa; phylum Chordata; class Actinopteri; order Myctophiformes; family Myctophidae; genus Benthosema; species Benthosema pterotum. The sequence goes on along the minus strand of CM076987.1, from coordinate 669,968 downwards.
AAATTTACAATATATTTTAGGGGGCAAGTGACCATGAGCTGAGGGCAAGTAGAACCTGACTGCAGAGACTCTGTCCATGGTGCTGAAATGAGCTTTCTGTTACTCTGTCCGTGGTGCTGAAATGAGCTTTCTGTTACTCTGTCCGTGGTGCTGAAATGAGCATTCTGTTATGGTAGCTGTAGTGACTCTGTCCGTGGTACTGAAATGAGCTTTCTGTTACTCTGTCCGTGGTGCTGAAATGAGCTTTCTGTTATAGTAGCTGTAGTGACTCTGTCCGTGGTGCTGAAATGAGCTTTCTGTTATGGTAGCTGTAGTGACTCTGTCCGTGGTACTGAAATGAGCTTTCTGTTACTCTGTCCGTGGTGCTGAAATGAGCTTTCTGTTATGGTAGCTGTAGTGACTCTGTCCGTGGTTCTGAAATGTATATTTACTGAAATGTATATTTACTTGCCCCCTATATATTTTAGGGGGCAAGTGACCATGAGCTGAGGGCAAGTAGAACCTGACTTGCACTTGCCCGATGGGCAAGTGCCTCCGAAACCTTAGTGTCAACCCCTATATATATATATATATATATATATATATATATATATATATATATATATATATATATATATATATATATATATATATATATATATATATGCTCCATTGTTCGACATGCCGTTGTTCCTCCAATCTGAGGGGAATGAAGCACAACCATTCTGTAGGGTAAAAGAGGAAAATCCATTAATCAAGTGTTTTTTAACCAGTGGTCCGGGGACCAACAATGGTCCTTGAGAGGGTTCCAGGTGGTCCCCACCTAAGTAGTCTACACAATTACAGAATGTAGAAGAATTGTCATTTTGATCCAGCCTGGAATTGTGGACAAAACAAGACAAAACAAAAAACTCTTTAGTTTTGTGTCTTTGGGGTGAAAATCCCATCAAATG
>CM076987.1:659036-664036 GCA_039105355.1 Benthosema pterotum | reverse complement strand
GTATTACCTGTGTATGCGGTCCTGGTAGTCAGTATTACCTGTGTATGCGGTCCTGGTAGTCAGTATTACCTGGTAGTCAGTATTACCTGTGTATGTGGTCCTGGTAGTCAGTATTACCTGTGTATGCGGTCCTGGTAGTCAGTATTACCTGTGTATGCGGTCCTGGTAGTCAGTATTACCTGTGTATGCGGTCCTGGTAGTCAGTATTACCTGTGTATGCGGTCCTGGTAGTCAGTATTACCTGTGTATGCGGTCCTGGTAGTCCTGCTCCTGTTGGGCCATCTGCTGTCGCAGCTCAGCCACCACAGACTGCAGGTCTTCGGGGTGATTATGATCCATGTCCCGGGGCTCAGGGCAGTCCTCTGAGGGGAGGAACACCTCAGAGCTGCCGGTGCTCAGACGATCGTCGGTGGGACCGCTGGAGGACGACTCCGGTGTGTTGGGATGAAACATGTCCTCCAACTCCTCGTCTTCTGACCGCAGGTTCGATGCCCGGTACTCCTCTGACCTCCTGAGCGGGGAGGCGGGGCTCTCCCCGCCGCCGGCCTCCTCCTCCTCGTCCAATGGGATGATCTCACAGGACGACCAGGAAGAGGCGGAGTCTATGGTTGGCCCCGCCTCCTCTGTGGAAACGGGGGCGGGGCCAAGACACGCCTCCTTCCTGTCACTCATACAGGCCACGCCCACATCGTCCAATCTGTCAGTCAAACAGGCCACGCCCACATCGTCCAATCTGTCAGTCAAACAGGCCACGCCCACATCGTCCAATCTGTCAGTCAAACAGGCCACGCCCACATTGTCCAATCTGTCAGTCAAACAGGCCCCGCCCACCTCGTCCAATCTGTCAGTCAAACACGCCACGCCCACATTATCCAATCTGTCAGTCAAACAGGCCACGCCCACCTCGTCCATCCTGTCAGTCAAACAGGCCACGCCCACCTCATCCATCCTGTCACTCAGAGAGGCCCCGCCCACATCCAGGTTGTCGTAGACAGACAGTGTGCTGTCGTCCAGACCTCCGTCGCTGCTGCTGCCTCTGTCTACTGCTGTCGTTGTTGTCTCCACTGCTGTCGTTGTTGTCTCCACTGCTGTGCGCCTCGCTGCCGAGGCCCAGAAACCTGCTGCCTCCTCCTGCCCCTCCCCCTCCCCCTGCCGGGGTCTGGAGGCCTCTGGCCAGCCTCCATGGAGGAGACGCAGCGCAGAGCCCAGAGCGGTGTGGTCGTCCCGGGGCTGGAGGCCAGCGGAGGAGGAGGCGGAGGCTGGGGCAGCCCCAGCGAGGGCTGGGTGGGGGGAGGAGGAGGACACATGCTGTTGGTAGTCCAGGTGTTGCTGGTTCTGGGCTGGGTGGGGGGAGGAGGAGGACACATGGTGTTGGTGGTTCTGGGCTGGGTGGGGGGAGGAGGAGATCACATGGTGTTGGTGGTTCTGGTAGCTGGTGGAGGGCAGGGGGCTGAAGCAGCTCTCTGGGTGGGATGAGGTGTAGCGGTGTCCACGCAGTCTCTTCTGGGTCAGGGTGAAATCAGCAGCACCGCTGGAGACAAGAGGACAGGAGGAGGAGTCACCGAGAACATCTGGAACCTGATAGACAGCAGGCAGCAGTCTACAGACTACTGAGCTGAGTCTACAGACCACTGAGCAAGGCAGCAGTCTACAGACCACTGAGATGAGTCTACAGACCACTGAGCTGAGTCTACAGAGCACTGAGCTGAGTCTACAGACCACTGGGCTGAGTCTACAGACCACTGAGCAGGCAGCAGTCTACAGACCACTGAGATGAGTCTACGGACCACTGAGTCTACAGACCACTGAGTCTACAGACCACTGAGATGAGTCTACGGACCACTGAGGAGTCTACAGACCACTGAGCAAGGCAGCAGTCTACAGACCACTGAGATGAGTCTACAGACCACTGAGCTGAGTCTACAGAGCACTGAGCTGAGTCTACAGACCACTGGGCTGAGTCTACAGACCACTGAGCAGGCAGCAGTCTACAGACCACTGAGATGAGTCTACGGACCACTGAGGAGTCTACAGACCACTGAGCAAGGCAGCAGTCTACAGACCACTGAGCTGAGTCTACAGAGCACTGAGCTGAGTCTACAGACCACTGGGCTGAGTCTACATGAGATGAGTCTACAGACCACTGAGATGAGTCTACAGACCACTGAGATGAGTCTACAGACCACTGAGATGAGTCTACAGACCACTGAGGAGGCAGCAGTCTACAGACCACTGAGCTGAGTCTACAGACCACTGAGCTGAGTCTACAGAACACTGAGCTGAGTCTACAGACCACTGAGCAGGCAGCAGTCTACAGACCACTGAGATGAGTCTACAGACCACTGAGTTGAGTCTACAGACCACTGAGCAAGGCAGCAGTCTACAGACCACTGAACTGAGTCTACAGACCACTGAGCAGGCAGCAGTCTACAGACCACTGAGATGAGTCTACAGACCACTGAGTTGAGTCTACAGACCACTGAGCAAGGCAGCAGTCTACAGACCACCTAGGTCAGTAGTTTTCAGCCTTTTTCATACCAGGGCCCACTATTCATTCAGAATTTGAGCTATGGACCACCATTTGATGTCATTTTAGCCCCACAGACCCCAAAACTAAAGATTTATTTTGCTTTTGTCCACAATTCCAGGCTGGATTTGTGGAAACCAAACAGTCCAACATACAGATCAAAATGACCATTAATCTTCTACATTCTCTAGTTGTGTAGACTTGGGATAATTCACATGATGAATATTTTAACAAATTTGGTTTCATGTTTGACACTCTCCAAGAGTTACATCTGGTCAACCAACTCTCTGGAACTCTCAAGCACCACTGGTTGAAAACCATGGTCCTAGTTAATCAATCATTCACTCGACAGACAGACAGACAGACAGACAGACAGACAGACAGACAGACAGACAGACAGACAGACAGGCAGGCAGACAGACAGACAGACAGACAGACAGACAGGCAGGCAGGCAGGCAGGCAGGCAGGCAGGCAGGCAGGCAGGCAGGCAGGCAGGCAGGCAGGCAGGCAGACAGACAGACAGACAGACAGGCAGGCAGGCAGGCAGGCAGACAGGCAGGCAGGCAGGCAGGCAGGCAGGCAGGCAGGCAGACAGACAGACAGACAGACAGACAGACAGACAGACAGACAGACCTGGGGTCCAGCTGGGGGTCAGTCTGCTGTGGAGCCGCGGGGCTGGCTCCGCCCCCTCCCAGGCTGGCTCCGCCCCCTCCCAGGCTGGCTCCGCCCCCTCCCAGGCTGGCTCCGCCCCCTCCCAGGCAGGCTCCGCCCCCTCCCAGGCAGGCTCCGCCCCCTCCCAGGCAGGCTCCGCCCCCTCCCAGGCTGGCTCCGCCCCCTCCCAGGCAGGCTCCGCCCCCTCCCAGGCAGGCTCCGCCCCCTCCCAGGCTGGCTCCGCCCCCTCCCAGGCGCTCTGTGATGAGAGGCAGCGACAGCTGGCGGGAGCAGGCGGAGGGGCGGGGCTGCAGGGAGGCCACGCCCCCCTGGTGGGCGGAGCAGGCGGAGGGGCGGGGCTGCAGGGAGGCCACGCCCCCCTGGTGGGCGGAGCATGAGGCGGGGGGCGGGGCATCAGGAGGAGGAGGTCTGCTGAACAGAAGCTGCTGCTCTCTGATCAGCTCCAACATCAGCTGCTGCACCACGGCTGCACCTAGAGGTGGAGGCATTGATTGTAGACGGGCGCATTTATGGTTTGACCCTAAAAAAATTGCTACAAAAGGTTTCTCAACTGTTTTTGGTAGTATTAGGTGTCCTTAATAACATACTAAAAGTTTACCAAAGTTTGACCATGCGAAAGGTCATTTTTCAAGATGGCCGCCGCCAGTACTTTAAAATACCATTACTCCTTCATTATTCAGGGTAGACAAATAATTTTGGTGCCTAACCCCATGTTTTGGTGCTCTAGGAACCTAATTAACATATAAAATTAGTATATTACAGGTTCAATTATACATTATAGCAATTGGTAATAAGCTTATAACAGTGTAATAGCGCATTTCTATATGCGATAATGCCCAGGATTGGTGAATTGAATTCTTCACCTAGAGACATAATTCACATTCTGTTGATGTTTTCAACATTTTAAGGTATAGAAGTGATTTGGGGGATTTGGAAACTGAAACGTTTCTTGCAATAATTACACGATTGAAGTCTAAATCCAAATAACTCAAGATCTGTTTGCCCCACCCAGGTCAGAATTAACACATCCCCACTCTTGACTCTGTTGGACAGTGAGTTGTTCAGAATCCCTATACAGTAGGTCCATACATTTAGCTGGCCTGTTCTGACATCACAATTATTGTTTTGACATATGCATAGATTATATGGACATACTAGAGACACAAAAACTGGGTGCTGCTCCCCATAGAATCCATGCTTGAGAAAGTGCCCCTCCCTGCTGCTATGTAACAAAAAAGCATTGATTTCTGCTAGGGACACGGTATCGGGAAAAGTGTCGGATCGGCCCTTATTCGTCATATCGGTTCATCAGTATCGGCAGATACTGTATTGGCAGGCATTGGTAGGCAAATATGCAAGTATAACCAGTGATCAGACACAGGGGTAAGGGGTTGACACTATGGTGAATATACCAGTCTAACCAGCGATCAGACACAGGGGTAAGGGGTTGACACTATGGTGAATATACCAGTCTAACCAGTGATCAGACACAGGGGTAAGGGGTTGACACTATGGTGAATATACCAGTCTAACCAGCGATCAGACACAGGGGTAAGGGGTTGACACTATGGTGAATATACCAGTCTAACCAGTGATCAGACACAGGGGTAAGGGGTTGACACTATGGTGAATATACCAGTCTAACCAGCGATCAGACACAGGGGTAAGGGGTTGACACTATGGTGAATATACCAGTCTAACCAGCGATCAGACACAGGGGTAAGGGGTTGACACTATGGTGAATATACCAGTCTAACCAGCGATCAGACACAGGGGTAAGGGGTTGACACTATGGTGAAT
>CM076987.1:644036-654036 GCA_039105355.1 Benthosema pterotum | reverse complement strand
CGGCTTCATGGAAAAGCTGGTCCAGGAGGTGTTGTTTTGTGGGGGGGGGGGGGGACAACATTATCACTCGGAAAGATGAAATTACCTACCTGGGTTCCATCCTGGAGGCAAATCTTTCCGGTGATAAAATGGCCACCAACGTAATCAGAAAGGTCAACCAAAGGACTAGATTCCTATACAGGATCTCCTCACTGGTCAACAAAGACACTCTGAAGACCATAACTGGAGCCCTGGTACAAGGTTACTTTGACTATGCCTGCACCTCTTGGTACCACAGCACCTCGAAGACCTTAAAAACAAGGCTACAGACCTCCCAAAACAAACTGGTCAGGCTGTTACTTGGCCTCACGCCCCGAACCCACCTCACCCCTGCCCACTTTGACAGTCTGGGTTGGCTTAGGATTGACGACAGAGTTCAACATCTCGCAAATGTGAACCAAATGGACCCTAGCGGGTCCATTTGGTTCACATTTGTGAAATGTTGACCCTAGAGGGCGCTAAAGATCTGACTTTTCTGAACAACCAGGAGTTGATCATTTTGTATAGAAAGGTGAAATGTTAAGGTTGATAATTGACGTTGCTTGTTGATGTTGATCAAAACATTGCTAGGTGTATCAGGGCCCTGAGTTACATGGAGGGCAATGTAGTGTGTGCGTACATTGTGCATGTGTGCGTGCGTGTGTCAGAGCCGGATGTAACATTTCCCAATTGGAGGGCACGATAAATGGTATGGGTGCGACTTCATCGACTGTGTCGCTTCGTGCCGCGGGTGATGAAGCCGCACCCATACCACTTTCAGTTACAGCAGGACTTTTATTAGTCAAGTAAAGCATCAATAATAACATCAGTTGTTGTTGAAGTTGCAACAGACACGCAGCATGCTTAAAGCTAAAGGTCTGACTCAGAGAGTTTTCTGTTTTCAATGATGAAATGCTGTTGTTAGTTAGTAGCAGTAGTAGTGTTTCACAGCATTTTAAAGGGGAACTCCACCCATTTTCAACATTTTAATATGGCATTAATTTACCTTAGAGATGTTGTGTGGATATGATAAAAGAGTTCCCCAATTCTGTATTTCCTAAAAATGGAGGTCTGAAACAATCATTAACATGGTGAAATATTTCTGCTGTCAATATGTATTTCACCAGGTTAATGATTTTCTTTCAGACCCTTTTTCATGAGAGGGTACAAATGGAACCAAACGGTAGGGTCCATTTGGTTCACATTTGTATCCTCTCAGGAAAATTTGGAAAATGGGTGGAGTTCCCCTTTAAATATAAGCTCTTGAATTTGAAATATCTTTGAAATTATCATCATGTTTGGTGGAGCGGTCAAGGCATTTAGGGGGGCATTGCCCCCCCATGCCCATGCCTAGATTCCGCCCCTGGCGTGTGTGTGTGTGTGTGTGTGTGTGTGTGTGTGTGTGTGTGTGTGTGTGTGTGTGTGTGTGTGTGTGTGTGTGTGTGTGTGTGTGTGTGTGTGTGTGTGTGTGTGTGTGTGTGTGTGTGTACTCACTGGCAGATATAGTGCAGCAGGTTAAAGTTTGCCACTGGCAGGTCATGTAGTAAACACCTTAACTGGAGCAAACCCTGAGAGAGAGAGAGAGAGAGAGAGAGAGAGAGAGAGAGAGAGAGAGAGAGAGAGAGAGAGAGAGAGAGAGAGAGAGAGAGAGAGAGAGAGAGTCATTATAAAGTCATACGTGTACAAACAACCAGAGTTATTGTTATCAAGATTATTACTATTATAATATTAGTAATAGTGTGGTTCCCTTTTCGGGCAACCACACTTTTTGCTAAGAGATATGCTAAGAGAGATATGCTATGAGATATGCTTTTTGCTAAGAGATATGTCTTATAGTTGATTTTATATTAATAAATTTGTGGAATATTTTTCCCCATTGAAATGAATGGAAAAGCGCGAAACGTAAAGTTCAACGATTGTTCCCTCTGAGACCATAAGGGCTATGGTTACAAGACTTGGGGAGGTGGTTGGACATATTTTTAAAAATTATTTAATTTCATTTTTTTATCGGTCGGCCTCATGGTGGCGCTATAACAGCCCACCAAACAGGCCATTACGTTTTGGCCCATAACTCTTGAACCGTAGGTCGTAAATTTAAAATTCTTTTTCCCAGCATTCCTTGGGTCATTATGCATCTTTCCATATAGGCCACGCCCATTTCCGCCAGTACTTTTATAGGCGCCATTTTGAATTTTCTCCAAAACACACTTTTTGCTCCTATTCCTACATATTTTGGTCAAATCTCACAAAAATTGGTACACATACTCTCTGGACGTATCCGATAAAATTGACCAAACAGAATTTTGATTATGCATATCCTTTGCCCGTAATTGGCTTCCAAAGTTAGTGGGAGGGGCCTATTTCTCAAATAAGTGCCACAAATCGTTCACCAAATATCCAAACCTCCCCAAATTTGAATCGCATGTTTGAGTGGTGGCACCAACTGGGAGCAAAAAAAAAATCATTGGTCGGCCTCATGGTGGCGCTATAACAGCCCACTTTACGTTTTGGCCCATAACTCTTGAACCGTAGGTCATAAATTCAAAATTCTTTTTTTCGCAGCATTCCTTGGGTCATGATGCATCTCTCCATGTAGGCCACACCCATTTCCGCCAATACCGATTTTCCATTTTGAATTTTCTCAAAAACACACTTTTTGCCCCTATTCATACATATTTTGTTTAAATCTCACAGAATTTGGCACACATACTCTCTGGAGCTATCTGATAAAAGCGACCAGACAGAATTTTGATTATGCGCATCGTTTGGCTGTAATTGGCTTCCAAAGTTAGTGGGAGGGGCCTATTTTACAAAAACGTGCAACAAATAAATCACAACAGGAAGTGTGTCCTACCTGTGTCCTGTGATTGGCTAGCTGCTGTCCACACAACAGGAAGTCCTGGTAGCGTCCATAAGGCACCAGAGGCTCTGGCAGCTGTCTGAGGTAGAGCTTCAGGAGAGACGCCACCGTGTGGACATCTGTGTTACTGCAACAACAACAACAACAACAACAATAACAACAACAACAACAACAACAACAACAGCAGTGAAACCTGCAGTGAAGCCACACCGCCTTACATTTTACACTGGAGCCGTTTCATGCACTGGATGAAATGAATGATGCAACAACACTCTACGTCAATAACATGCGCCGCGCACGGGCGGATGGTTGCGAGAAGAGTTGCGACATTGAGGGGTCAGAAACTGAGCGCTCTGAACATGTGCTGGAAATCCACTATCAGCTGCGACGTGCTTGCGGTTATGGTCATAGATGTACAATATGTAATGAAGCTAGATGTCTCGCCCGCGCTGCTGGCCAATGGGGAGTGACCTCATTACGTGGCGGCCATCTTGTGATCTTGTATATTGAGCTTTTTCCCCGCCAAAGTACTGGGGGAAAACGTTGTGTGTGCGACCCATCCGAGGGGAGTGCGACACTCTTGTCGCATGGCCAGACTGTTGCATCCCACTGTCCCGCCCACATTCACAATAAGGAATAAATATCTACATAGCCGTGCAATGATTGATTAAGTATATTACAGTTTGCAGATCGGGTATATTTACATCAGCGTTGAACAATCATGGATTGAGCCGGCACTTGTGGAAGGGGCCATATGAGGGACAAGGAGGGAAGCCTGTCCCTATGAAGGGTTATAGGAGGGACAAGGTGGGAAGCCTGTCCCTGTGAAGGGTTATAGGAGGGACAAGGAGGGACAAGGAGAGAAGCCTGTCCCTGTGAAGGAATAGTTATAGGAGGGACAAGGAGAGAATTCTGTCCCTGTGAAGGAATAGTTATAGGAGGGACAAGGAGGGAAGCCTGTCCCTGTGAAGGGTTATAGGAGGGACAAGGAGGGAAGCCTGTCCCTGTGAAGGAATAGTTATAGGAGGGACAAGGAGGGAAGCCTGTCCCTGTGAAGGAATAGTTATAGGAGGGACAAGGAGGGAAGCCTGTCCCTGTGAAGGAATAGTTATAGGAGGGACAAGGAGGGAAGCCTGTCCTGTGAAGGAATAGTTATAGGAGGGACAAGGAGGTAGAGGTCTTCACGGGTTGTCCGAACCCGAAAAAATCTGAATCCGTCCGAGACCCGACAGTTCCGGTCGGTTCCGGCGGTGTGTTTTATCACAGTCACTCGGACAGGTCGGAATCGGACGCATCCCCGTCGGAAGTCGGACCTGTCAATCATTATGTGCAATACCCGAGAAAATCCGACAAGACCCGAGACTACAGTGAGACGTATTCTTTCTCTACGTTTTTTTGCCTTTTTAATGATAAGAAAATATTCTATCAACCAAGTGTGTGTATGATTGTATCTTTGTCACTCTGCGAGTGCGCTTCTGGACATGCACTGACATGTATGATAGGGGCGACAGTCTGTGCTGTGGTGTCCGTGTAGACAGCGTGTTACATAAGGGGGCAGGGGTAACCTCCCGTATGAGGGCACTTCTGTGTTTTAGACATGCGAAAGAGCTGGGGCTGCAGGCCCCTTTTTAATCTGTGTGTGTGCACGTACCTGTAGAGTGTAGAGTAGACTGGCAGCGCGGAACAGTGTTAGCGAGCCGAGGCAGCGTCGCATGCGAAATATAACTGATCTACAGGTTCATCAAACGTAGGCAAGGCGGGGGAGGGATTTGGTCAAGGCGGGTCTGTCGGACGGTCAAAAATAATCCGACTTCGGTCGGGCTCGGCGAAGCAATTTGGGGAAAATCTCGGAACAGTTCGGAAGCGGAAAACCATGCCACGGATCGACTCGGATCCAATTTATTTATTTGAAAATATTTTCGGAACAGTTCGGAATCGGTGATATTGCACAGATTTATTTCGGATTTCGGATGGCATTTTTGAGAGCCGTGAAGACCTCTACTAGGAGAGAAGCCTGTCCCTGTGAAGGAATAGTTATAGGAGGGACAAGGAGGGAAGCCTGTCCCTGTGAAGGAATAGTTATAGGAGGGACAAGGAGGGAAGCCTGTCCCTGTGAAGGAATAGTTATAGGAGGGACAAGGAGAGAAGCCTGTCCCTGTGAAGGAATAGTTATAGGAGGGACAAGGAGGGAAGCCTGTCCCTGTGAAGGGTTATAGGAGGGACAAGGAGAGAAGCCTGTCCCTGTGAAGGGTTATAGGAGGGACAAGGAGGGAAGCCTGTCCCTGTGAAGGAATAGTTATAGGAGGGACAAGGAGAGAAGCCTGTCCCTGTGAAGGAATAGTTATAGGAGGGACAAGGAGGGAAGCCTGTCCCTGTGAAGGAATAGTTATAGGAGGGACAAGGAGAGAAGCCTGTCCCTGTGAAGGAATAGTTATAGGAGGGACAAGGAGGGAAGCCTGTCCCTGTGAAGGAGGTTATAGGAGGGACAAGGAGGGAAGCCTGTCCCTGTGAAGGGTTATAGGAGGGACAAGGAGAGAAGCCTGTCCCTGTGAAGGGTTATAGGAGGGACAAGGAGGGAAGCCTGTCCCTGTGAAGGGTTATAGGAGGGACAAGGAGGGAAGCCTGTCCCTGTGAAGGGTTATAGGAGGGACAAGGAGGGAAGCCTGTCCCTGTGAAGGAATAGTTATAGGAGGGACAAGGAGGGAAGCCTGTCCCTGTGAAGGAATAGTTATAGGAGGGACAAGGAGAGAAGCCTGTCCCTGTGAAGGAATAGTTATAGGAGGGACAAGGAGAGAAGCCTGTCCCTGTGAAGGAATAGTTATAGGAGGGACAAGGAGGGAAGCCTGTCCCTGTGAAGGAATAGTTATAGGAGGGACAAGGAGGGAAGCCTGTCCCTGTGAAGGAATAGTTATAGGAGGGACAAGGAGAGAAGCCTGTCCCTGTGAAGGAATAGTTATAGGAGGGACAAGGAGAGAAGCCTGTCCCTGTGAAGGGTTATAGGAGGGACAAGGAGAGAAGCCTGTCCCTGTGAAGGAATAGTTATAGGAGGGACAAGGAGGGAAGCCTGTCCCTGTGAAGGAATAGTTATAGGAGGGACAAGGAGGGAAGCCTGTCCCTGTGAAGGAATAGTTATAGGAGGGACAAGGAGAGAAGCTGTCCCTGTGAAGGAATAGTTATAGGAGGGACAAGGAGGGAAGCCTGTCCCTGTGAAGGAATAGTTATAGGAGGGACAAGGAGGGAAGCCTGTCCCTGTGAAGGAATAGTTATAGGAGGGACAAGGAGAGAAGCCTGTCCCTGTGAGGCGATGCTTCCCTCCTTGACTCCTCCCCTGTGTGCAACAGGATCTGCCGCAGACACAATCGCAATGCATTATGGGCCATAAGAAACAGGTGGATGTATACAGTATATTGGGGAGACTAACCAGGGGTCTCCAAGGCCCTACCTGTCACTGTATTGAGGAGAGAGGAGACTAAACAGGGGTCTCCAAGGCCCTACCTGTCACTGTATTGAGGAGAGAGGAGACTAAACAGGGGTCTCCAAGGCCCTACCTGTCACTGTATTGAGGAGAGGGGAGACTAAACAGGGGTCTCCAAGGCCCTACCTGTCACTGTATTGAGGAGAGGGGAGACTAAACAGGGGTCCTTAAGGCCCTACCTGTCACTGTATTGAGGAGAGAGGAGACTAAACAGGGGTCTCCAAGGCCCTACCTGTCACTGTATTGAGGAGAGGGGAGACTAAACAGGGGTCTCCAAGGCCCTACCTGTCAAAGGAAGGTTTTTCTCCAGCGTCGAAGGCTTCCTGCAGCTCTCGAACCAGCGTGGCCTGACCTGGCTGACGGAACAGGCCAACCTCATGGAGACCGCGCTCCTGGATGAACGCTACGCACTGCTCCACCACCAGAGGCACCACACGCACCCCATACCTCCGCTCATACAGCACCGTCTCCTCTAACCGCTGACCAAACACACCTGTGGAGAGAGAGACACACCTGAGAACCACACACCCCATACCTGAGCGGTCATACAGCACCGTCTCTAGACGCTGACCAAACACACCTGTGAAGAGGAGAGACACACCTGAGGGGAGAGACACCAACACCTGCATTTGTACAAAGACTATTTAAAGAGGATGGGAATCGAACCGTACGGGAGAGTCCACATTGGTTGATGGAAGGAAACAGACATGAGCAGTAGAGACCAGGAAGTTTGACACACACAAATCATGCTCTGACACAAGCAGAAAACTGTCCACTGTTCTGCCAGCAGTGGATACAGCGGACCAATCATCAGGCATATAGTTGTATTTGAATAGTGTGTACCAAATAGCATTGGACAGTGATTTAAGCCCCGCCCCAAAGGGCGGGGTCTAGAGAAGAAGAAATATGTGGATAGGGATTGAGTCTGTGGTTCTGACTGCAGGGGGAAGTTCATTCCATGTGTGTGTGTGTGTGTGTGTGTGTGTGTGTGTGTGTGTGTGTGTGTGTGTGTGCGTGCGCGTGCACGGGCACGTGCGTGCGTGCGTGTGTGCGTGCGTGCGTGCGTGTGTGTGTGTGTGCGTGCGTGTGTGTGTGTGTAACTCACGCCGTCTGAAACTCAGAACTCTCTTGATCTTCCTGTAGGCGGAGTTAGACAGGTAGGCGGAGCCTGTCCTGCTGCAGCCAATCACCTGCCTCCTCTCTCTCATCCTGTCTAAAGGCCCGCCCACATGCAGTCACTCAACTCTCACAGCCAATGGGAGTTGACCGTCACTTTAACGGTCTCTGAAAGTCTTATCCAATGGGAGACGAGAGTCAATGATTTGGAGAAAAAAAATCAACCACCAAGCTATGCACATGCACACGCTCTACAGTGTGGGGGAATTACAAAGGGCCAACAGCATGTGCACCGAGGCCCCTCCCCCTCTATCCTGATTGGAGGAAGGCTTTGTAACCCAAAACCCAAACCAAAACTACAGGGTTTTATGAGTCCAGAGTTAAACTCCTTATATGGTCAGAAAACTCTGTATCAGGGAAAATTATCACAAAAAAAGAAAAAGGAAAAAAAAAGTGACATCTGAATATTTGATATTTGAAAGCGATAATGTGAAATCACTGAATATAACTTTAAAAACAAAGGAAATAAAAAAGATGACTTTAGGCCGATCTACAAGCCTCCGCTATCCCAACAACGTGTCGCCCAGTCAGTGACTCAGTGGGAGTTATTTCAACTATTTCTGATTATGCAGAGCTTAAAGTGTTTCAGAATAAAACGCCTGTTGTCTGAACAGCAGGAATGTTGACAACGTTGTCACACTCAGGACAGGAGAGCGTCTAGGAGTGGGTCTAGGAGTGGTTCTGTTCCACTGAGACACTGGGTCCCGTTCAGATACAAAAACCTTTCCAAGGTGTTATTTGTTTTTGGGTTTTGTTATTTTACTCAAAACAAACCCACATTTTAACTGCTGCCTCCTTGTGCCCCAAAAAAGGTCTTTCACTGCCAAAGATTTCAGACCATGAAACTGAGAATTCCAGTAGAACACAGAAAATGTGTCTATGGTCTATAGTTTATGGACGGTCAGTGATCTAAACAGCTGAAATGCTCCTGTACGATCAGAAATTTGGTTTTATTGAGCTCCATGTACACTCCAAAAACGTGAAAGTGTAAAAATTGATCTGACCTCAATTCCAATAGATATACTATTTTTAATGGGCTCTAGGCAGGACCAGTTACTTTTTAAAAAGTTATTTTTAAAAAGATAGGATTGTCCCGAATATAAGACGACCCGGTTATAAGACGTCCCCCATTTTTCAAGACTCCATGATTTGTGTAAAAAGAACATTGAATGTCAAATAATAATAATATAGTCCCCAAATGTAAGACGACTCATATTTTTAGTTTCCATTGGGAAAAAAAAGCAGTGCCTTATATTCAGGCCAAGATGGTAATAATCCTCTCAGGACAACTGAGATGTCTCTGTCTCTCTGTCTCTCTGGTGGGTAAAAGTGAACACATCCAAAGGTCCAGGTCATTTCCAGTGGATTAAAAAACATATATACAGTATAAATATATTCCTCTCCTGATTGAATTCTCTGTTCCTTTGCTTTAGTTTGTTGTTTTTAAATGTCACATCATTGAACAGTGAACAGTTCCACTGTCAGGATCTCAATCTGGGTTTATACTTTATGACTCCGAGATGTTCTCCTGGATCTGATGTTCATCTGAGGATGTTTTAGAATCTAGATGGACTCCTGGACCTCCTGATGTTCATCTGAGGATGTTCTAGATG
Source organism: Benthosema pterotum (assembly GCA_039105355.1). NCBI lineage: Eukaryota > Metazoa > Chordata > Actinopteri > Myctophiformes > Myctophidae > Benthosema > Benthosema pterotum. The sequence continues at coordinate 644,894 of CM076987.1, read as the reverse complement.
GACTCCTGGACCTGATGTTCATATGAGGATGTTCTAGATGTTCTCCTGGATCTGATGTTCATCTGAGGATGTTCTAGATGGACTCCTGGATCTCCCGCATCTTCATTCACTCTTCATTCTGTCTTCGTTGTGTTTGTTCACAACAGTTTCACCAGAAGTAAATCCCAAAGTCTGGTGTGTTTATAGACAGTCTGGTGTGTTTGAGGGTCCAGGGAGCATCAGGTTAAAGAACAACAAGCGTCTCAGTGTCTCTGTGACTCAGAATCATCTCAGAGTCACTCAAAACGAAAAAAACAAAAAACAAAAACAAAAAAAAAAAAAAATAAACTGTTTACCAAATCACTCCTAGAGTTGACAATCCAAATCACGGCCACAATTAACACTTGGCAAAGTGTTTAGTTGTGTTAAGTTATAGAAAGCCAGGTCCCTTTGCTGCATCTCTCCACTATCTCTACTACTATCAATAAAGGCAGAAACAAGGTCAGTCCTCCCATAGACAGCTTCGTGTTACACCTTAAAACTCTGATAGTGTACAGACAGATTCTGATGATAGAGCGTTCACATACAGGAGGTCCTTTTGTTTGTTTGAAATCCAGGTTTATATTCCTTTAGCGATCAATGCTGTGTCCTCTGTTCTCTTCTCTTGTCCTCTGTTGTCCTCTCTTCTCTTCTCTTCTCTTCTCTTCTCTTCTCTTCTCTTCTCTTCTCTTCTCTTCTGCTCCTTCTCTCTCTCTCTCTCTCTCTCTCTCTCTCTCTCTCTCCCTCTCTCTCTCTCTCTCTCTCTCTCTCGCCCGCTAAGCGCTCTGTGTGAGGATTAGTATTTTGCGTCTGAACGCTGTGTGTGACAGCTTGGCACCG
>CM076987.1:631536-634036 GCA_039105355.1 Benthosema pterotum | reverse complement strand
ACTTCTGTACATTATCAGTTCATATCAGTACTGTATCTCAGTATATACAGTATCTGTATGTGTATATCATACAGTATATATCTGTATGTATATATCATACAGTATATCTCAGTATATATATATATATCTGTATGTATATATCATTATCATACAGTATATCTCAGTATATATATCTGTATGTATATATCATTATCATACAGTATATCTCAGTATATATATCTGTATGTATATATCATTATCATACAGTATATCTCAGTATATATATCTGTATGTATATATCATTATCATACAGTATATCTCAGTATATATATCTGTATGTGTATATCATACAGTATATCTCAGTATATATATCTGTATGTGTATATCATACAGTATATCTCAGTATATATATCTGTATGTGTATATCATACAGTATATCTCAGTATATATATCTGTATGTGTATATCATACAGTATATCTCAGTATATATATCTGTATGTGTATATCATACAGTATATCTCAGTATATATATCTGTATGTGTATATCATACAGTATATCTCAGTATATATATCTGTATGTGTATATCATACAGTATATCTCAGTATATATATATCTGTATGTATATATCATACAGTATATCTCAGTATATATCTGTATGTGTATATCATACAGTATATCTCAGTATATATATCTGTATGTATATATCATACAGTATATCTCAGTATATATATCTGTATGTGTATATCATACAGTATATCTCAGTATATATCTGTATGTGTATATCATACAGTATATCTCAGTATATATATCTGTATGTATATATCATACAGTATATCTCAGTATATATCTGTATGTGTATATCATACAGTATATCTCAGTATATATATCTGTATGTGTATATCATACAGTATATCTCAGTATATATCTGTATGTGTATATCATACAGTATATCTCAGTATATATATCTGTATGTATATATCATACAGTATATCTCAGTATATATCTGTATGTGTATATCATACAGTATATCTCAGTATATATATCTGTATGTGTATATCATACAGTATATCTCAGTATATATCTGTATGTGTATATCATACAGTATATCTCAGTATATATATCTGTATGTATATATCATTATCATACAGTATATCTCAGTATATATATCTGTATGTATATATCATTATCATACAGTATATCTCAGTATATATCTGTATGTATATATCATTATCATACAGTATATCTCAGTATATCATACAGTATATGTCAGTATATATATCTGTATGTATATATCATTATCATACAGTATATCTCAGTATATCATACAGTATATCTCAGTATATATATCTGTATGTATATATCATTATCATACAGTATATCTCAGTATATCATACAGTATATCTCAGTATATATATCTGTATGTATATATCATTATCATACAGTATATCTCAGTATATCATACAGTATATCTCAGTATATATATATATATATATATCTGTATGTATATATCATTATCATACAGTATATCTCAGTATATATATCTGTATGTATATATCATTATCATACAGTATATCTCAGTATATCTCAGTGCTTCTAGGAAGGAAAATGCAGAATGGAAACATGACAAATGTTGTTTTCTCACCTTCCTGAATCAGCTCTAACATCAGCTCTAACATCAGCTCTAACATCAGCTCTAACATCAGCTCTAATATCAGCTCTAATATCAGCTCTAATATCAGCTCTAATATCAGCTCCTAGAGCTCAACGCAATGCGAGAGACGTGGAGTGAGTGTTGAACCTCTCAGAGATGTCTCAGTGAGTGTTGAACCTCTCAGAGATGTCTCAGTGAGTGTTGTACCTCTCAGAGATGTCTCAGTGAGTGTTGTAGCTCTCAGTGAGTGTTGTACCTCTCAGTGAGTGTTGTAGCTCTCAGTGAGTGTTGTAGCTCTCAGTGAGTGTTGTAGCTCTCAGTGAGTGTTGTACCTCTCAGTGAGTGTTGTACCTCTCAGTGAGTGTTGTACCTCTCAGAGAGTGTTGTACCTCTCAGTGAGTGTTGTACCTCTCAGAGATGTCTCAGTGAGTGTTGTAGCTCTCAGTGAGTGTTGTACCTCTCAGAGATGTCTCAGTGAGTGTTGTAGCTCTCAGTGAGTGTTGTAGCTCTCAGTGAGTGTTGTACCTCTCAGTGAGTGTTGTACCTCTCAGTGAGTGTTGTACCTCTCAGTGAGTGTTGTACCTCTCAGAGATGTCTCAGTGAGTGTTGTAGCTCTCAGTGAGTGTTGTACCTCTCAGTGAGTGTTGTAGCTCTCAGTGAGTGTTGTACCTCTCAGTGAGTGTTGGAGGCTCCGTCCTCGCCATAATCCTCTGGCCTTTGTACAAGTTGCTTAAACAAGTTGTTTCTCGTCTGTGTCTCCGTTCCTCTGACTGATGGATGAAGATCTGTAATGATTCTCCGTTAAGGCTGTAGAGATGAAGATCTGTAATGATTCTCTGTTAAGGTTGTAGAGATGAAGATCTGTAATG
>CM076987.1:614036-629036 GCA_039105355.1 Benthosema pterotum | reverse complement strand
TGTCCCAAAATTCAATATCAACTTCTACAACAATGGCACAGTGATGGTTCAAGGGTCCCAGACAAAACTGGCAGAGTTTGAAAAAGATTTCAGCAGACTGAAAATTCTGGCTGGGGAGAAGAAAGCTGCTGCAATTTCTAGACCAGCGTCTGCAGCCCCACCAGGCTCCCCCTCCCAGACCTCAGCTCCCAGAGCTCCTCCAGAACCCCACGTCACTACACCTACCAGCAGTCCTCACACACCCAGGACCCCTGCCTCAATGCAGCGCATTCAGGAGTGCCTTTCCCTCCTGGAAGTCGAGATCATTGAATTTAAAGAGAACAAGCAGTCAGAATCTGACACAATTCAACAGCTGAAAGAAGACATTAGACTGTTTAAAGAGGAAAACAATATTGCAGTCGGAGAGCTGAGAGAAAATCTAAATGACCTTCACAGAATAAATCAAACTCTCAGAAATGAACTATATCAGATGAAAAAAGAAATGGAACAGAGAGACGCACACCTTGTCAGTCTGGAGGAGAAGCTGCTTAGAATGGAGGCAACACAGCAGCACCCTCCTATTCACACCACAGACACTGGTTCACAGACCAGCTCCAGCAGCCATGTAGCACAGACTGAACAAACACAGACCAGCTCCAGGAGCCAGGCAGGAGAGTCCAGCCCTCCACAGACCAGCTCCAGGAGCCAGGCAGGAGAGTCCAGCCCTCCACAGACCAGCTCCAGCAGCCAAGCAGAAGAGTCAAGTCCTCTACAGACAGGCCCCAGCAGCCCAACAGAGTCCACACGACCCAGCAGTCCACAAAACAACACAGACCACCCAGCCCTGCAGTCCAGCGCAGAGTCAATCACAGAGGAACAGGGACCACGACGTCACAAGCCCCCCTAAAACGGCAATTCTAATAGACTCCAATGGCAAATTTATGGAGCACAGGAAGATGTTCCCTCGCCACACCGTGGGGAAGTTTTGGTGTCCACACACTGACAAAGCTCTCCAACTCCTTTGTCACAAAGAACTGCGTGACCCTGACAACATCATCATCCACACTGGAACCAATGACCTGCGCCGTAAGGGAGAGTCTGTGTCAGAGGCTGTCATCAAAGTGGCTCAAAAAGCATCCAGGGAGTTTCCTAGAGCCAGAGTCACTGTCTCCACACTGCTGCCACGGAAGGACTTTCCCCGGGACAGCATCGACAAAATAAACAGGCTGATCACCTCTGGATGTGCAACACTAAACAATGTCAGAATCTCCCATCACCCTACTCTGACATCTGATCACCTATATGACCATGTCCATCTGGACCGGAGACATGTCTGGATGTTTGCTGACGACCTGAGAAGAACAGCCGCCGATGGAGAACCCTCAGACCCACACTCCACCACGGGACCACCCCGGCTCAGCCAGCGACACCAACGCACACCACGCTGGTCAGAGGAGAGGAGCTTCACATCGGACCAGGTGAACAGAACCCAGCCTACCAGAGGTCAACCTACTAGAACCCAGCCTACTAGAACCCAGTCTACTAGAACCCAACCTACCAGAGTTCATCCGACTGGAGACCAACCCAGCAGGATGCCACCTCCTACACGTCAGGCAGACAACATCGCCAGGCCTCAAGAGCACTTATCTACAGCCGCATATGCAGGAGCACAGTCTGACGCAGGTCTGTCTGTGCCACATCCCAGGATACAGCCTACATATGCACAGGTAGTAGCCAACAACTCCTCAAACATCGGAGAGGTGAAGCAACTGCTACAACTGATCTTTAGGATTCTGGGATAAAAAAAATAAATAAATAAAATAAAATACAAGTTCCCATGTGTATACTATACATATTCATATAATGAAGTATAGTATGTTTTTGCTACAAATTGAAGGATTTATTTTCTTTATTCTAATTTGCACATTGTTTAACTTGCCACTATAATTGATCTATATTTGTAATTGATTATTGATGCATTCTTTAGCTATCAGTTCATGGAACATTCAGGGCCTGTGCTCCTCCGCTTTTGGACTGAAGAGTACAGAACCAGAATTCCTCTCTAGCATAAAAGGTCAAGATATTATCATATTATTAGAAACATGGTGTCGAGATGACACATACACTGGTTGTCCCCCAAACTATAGAGAAATTCTATTACCATCCATAAAAAACAAACACATACGTCTTGGTAGAGACTCAGGTGGAGTTATTGTGTGGTATAAAGAGTACCTGTCATCTCATATAGATATTATTAAGAAGTCAGCCACACACCTCTGGCTTAAGCTAAACAAAAATATTACCAGATGTGATAATGATCTGTATATATGTGCAGCATATACTCCTCCATTTGAATCACCTTATTATAACGAGAAATTCTTTGAGGATCTGCATGCAGAGCTGGGGCATTACCAGGCCCAGGGTAATGTCCTACTGCTTGGAGATCTAAATGCTCGTACAGGATGTGAACCTGACTTTGTGGATCCTACTGGTAACAATCACATCTTTGGTCAGTCCTCTTTACAGCTAAGCCCCACTACCAGGTACAGACACAACCTAGACCATGTTGTCAACAAACTGGGAAAAGAGCTTTTACATCTGTGTCGCTCTTTAGGTGTATATATGCTTAATGGTAGAACTAAGGGGGACTCTTTGGGAGGTTCACATATTGTTCAGGTCTTGGAACTAGTGTAGTGGACTATGCCATCACTGACATGGACCCCTACCTCATCAGTGCATTCACTGTCAGACCACAGACCCCCCTATCAGACCACTGTCAAATTAATGTATATATAAAACCATCTGTACATAAGATCACAATCCAACCAGAACCCTGTAAATTACATAAAATACATCATAAATATAAATGGTCTCCTGATGGGGAAATTAAATTTAAAAATGCAATTGCCTCACCTGAAATCTCTAGTCTAATTAACACATTGCTCTCTCAACAGTTTCAACCAAATCAATTAACCATGGTTGTTAATCAAATAAATCAAATATATAACAAATCAGCTGATAAAGCAGATCTTACCATAAAGAGCACTGCATCTAAACAGAAACTGAAAAATGAAGAATGGTATGACAAAGACTGCAAAGATATCAGAATCAAATTACGACAGCAGTCCAACCTAAAACACCGCCAACCACAAGACGCAGATCTGCGGCAAACTTATGTTGAAACATTGAGAGAGTATAAAACGTTAATAAGACACAAGAAAAAACAGTATTATGATCATCAACTAAAAGAAATTGAGGATTCCATTAACCAAAATCAATTCTGGGAGAGATGGAACAACTTAAAGAGCAAGAAAGAAAACCTGGCATTACAAAATGGTCACATTTGGAAAGCCCATTTTGAAAAACTATATAAGCAAATATCACCCAATGACCTCAGTCATCAACAAAAAATAATTAGAGATAAATTAGCGACCCTAGAATCAACAATAAAAACTAACCAGAACCCCCTTGACTATCCAATTTTAATGAAAGAATTAGAAGACAACATAAAGAAGCTTAAATCTGGTAAAGCCTGTGGCCCTGACGGCATCAGGTCAGAGATGCTAAAACACAGCAGTGCTGAACTCAAACAGGCCTTGCTCATGTTGTTCAACCTCGTCCTTCAATCAGGATGCTTTCCTGAGATCTGGAGCCGAGGGCTCATATCCCCAATATATAAGAGTGGAGATAAATGGGACCCTAACAATTACCGAGGCATATGTGTGAGCAGTAATCTGGGGAAGGTGTTCTGCAACATCATTAACGCCCGGATGCTGGCCTTCCTGACGGAACACAATGTTCTAAGTAAAGGGCAAATCGGATTCCTACCAAAACACCGCACTACTGACCACGTTTACACTCTGCATACTCTAATTAGTAATCATGTTCACCAAAAAAGCAAAGGTAAAATTTTTGCATGTTTCATTGATTTTAAAAAGGCTTTTGATTCTATTTGGCAAGAGGGGCTGTATTATAAAATTCTCCAAATTGGTGTAGGGGGTAAAATCTATGACATAATTAAATCAATGTATATCAATAATAAATGTGGAGTGAAACTTGGTGACAAATCTACTGATCTATTCACTCAAGGGAGAGGTGTTTTTCAGGGCAACAATCTGTCTCCAACACTATTTAACATCTATATCAATGATTTGGCATTGTTGTTGGAGCAGTCTGGAACCCCTGGCTTAACCCTCAACAACCAGGAAGTCAAATTTCTGCTTTATGCTGATGACCTGGTGTTGCTGTCCCCCACACAACAAGGTCTGCAGCAACACCTGGACTTGTTGGAGCAGTACTGTCAGAACTGGGCCCTGACGGTGAACTTGAACAAGTCCAAAGTCATGATTTTCCAAAAGAAAGCCCGATGTCAGGAAACCAAATATCAATTCAAATTAGGAAATACTCATCTAGATCACACCCTGTATTATGATTACCTAGGACTAAAAATTAGTGCCTCGGGTAATTTTGGTCTGGCAGTGAATACACTAAAAGAGAAGGCATGTAGAGCATTCTATGCTATTAAAAGAAAATTCCACAAAATTGACATCCCTGTTAAAATTTGGATTAAAATATTTGACAGCATTATTCAACCGATCGCTCTATATGGCAGTGAGGTCTGGGGTCCACTCAGTCACCAGGACTACACCAGATGGGACAAACATCCCATAGAGACCCTGCATGCTGAATTCTGTAGGTCCATACTGAGTGTTCAAAGAAAAACACCAACCAACGCATGCAGGGCAGAATTAGGCCGCTACCCATTACTTATTAACATAAGGAAAAGAACACTAAAATTTTGGTCACACCTTAAATCAAGCCCCCAAGACAGTCTGGGATTCCAGGCCTTACAATCGCAGGAGATGAAACCCCAAAAAAGTCCCTTCTGCCAGCTAGTCCTGGAACTCGGTGCACAAACACGGCCACAAGCTAAAAGACCCATTGGCCTAAACCAAATTGTAAAACAGCAAAAGCAAAACTATTTGACACATTGGAAAGAAACAACAAAAAAACAGAGTAAACTAGAATGCTATCTGGCCCTAAACAGAGAATACGCCCCTAAACAGAGAATACGCCTTGGCAGAATACCTGAGCACTGTGACCGACCCAAAACTAAGGAAGATCTTAACCAGGTACAGACTCAGTGAACACAGTCTTGCTATTGAGAAAGGCCGCCATAGACAGACCTATATGCCCAGAGAAGACAGACTGTGTACCCACTGCACGCAGAACCAAGTGGAAACAGAGCTGCACTTCCTCACCGTCTGTCCACTGTACCAGGACATCAGAGACATATACTTCCCACAGATTACAATCACAGACGGAGGTTTTGAAAACATGACTAATGATAGAAAACTCCCCTATCTACTGGGTGAGATACAGCAATGTGCAAAATAGAGCAGCAAGATTTGTGGTCTGCTGTGATAAGAAAAGGATGTCAAGTGGAACACAGCCACCCCAAGGAGTTATTGTATACATCTGAGTGATATTGACTCATGGATGGAAATTGATTTGTTGGGGATAATCATTATTGTTCGTTTTGTTGTTTGTCGTTTTTTTTTTTTTATTATTTTTTGTGGCTTTGGCAATGTTAATGTATATTTTTCTCGTGCCAATAAAGCTCATTGAATTGAATTGAATTGAATTGAATGAGAGAGAGAGAGAGAGACAGAGAGACAGAGAGACAGAGAGACAGAGAGACAGAGAGACAGAGAGAGAGAGAGAGAGAGAGAGAGAGAGAGAGAGAGAGAGAGAGAGAGAGAGAGAGAGAGAGAGAGAGAGAGACAGACAGACAGACAGACAGACAGACAGACAGACAGACAGACAGACAGACAGACAGACAGACAGAGAGAGAGAGAGAGAGAGAGAGAGAGAGAGAGAGAGAGAGAGAGAGAGAGAGAGAGAGAGAGAGAGAGAGAGAGAGAGAGAGAGAGAGAGAGAGAGAGAGAGAGAGAGAGAGAGAGAGAGACAGAGAGAGAGAGAGAGAGACAGAGAGAGAGAGAGAGAGAGAGAGAGAGAGAGAGAGAGAGAGACAGAGAGAGAGAGAGAGAGTAGAGAGAGAGTAAAACAAACCAAAGACATGGAAAAGAGAGAGAAACAAATTGGTATGAGGTTGTGGATTGAATTGTGCACACACACACACACACACACACACACAACACACACACACACACACACACACACACACACACACACACACACACACACACACACACACACCTAATCCAAGGTGATTTACACACACTTATGGCAGCAGAAACCATGCAAGGCACCAACCAACACAGCAGTCATGTGGTCTTCAGTGTCTTGCCTAAGGGCACTACAACATGTAGACAGGAGGAGCCGGGATTCGAACCGCCGACCCACAGATCACCTGCTCTACCTCCAGAGCCACAGTCCCTGTGCTGGCTGAGGCCTTGCATGGTTTCTGCCGCAATCTGTGCATGAATGTGTGTGAATGTGTGAATGTAGTGGCTTGGATGAAAACATACCATTTACCATTTATCCAACCTGTGGCTACTCTATGCCAGGGACCACCAGGGACCACCAGGACTCACCACAGACAGCCACAGTCAGGGGCCGATCTATGCATGGGCATGGGGGGGCAATGCCCCGCTAAATGCCCTGACTGCCCCACCAAACACCATGGTATGCAAAACAACTCGAAGATATTTCAAATTAAAGTGCTTATATTTAAAATGATGTGAAACACTACTACTGCTACTAACTAACTACAGCTGTGTCACCACTAAACCAACAGCATTTCATCATTGAAAACAGAAAACTCTCTGAGTCAGACCTTTAGCTTTATGCATGCTGCGTGTCTGTTGCAACAACTGATGTTATTATTGATGCTTTACTTGACTAATAAAAGTCCTGGAACTGAAAATGGTATGGGTGTGGCGATGAAGTCGCGCCCATGCCATTTTCTCCTGCCCAAAATTGTGAAATGTTACATCCGCCCCTGGCCACTGTGCTCTGTGGTCAGATTAATGCTGTCTGCTGGCAAGTGGTCAGGATTTACAATCGATCTCTGATGAAGAGAGCAAAACCACACACACACACACACACACACACACACACACACACACACACACACACACACACACACACACACACACACACACACACACACACACACACACACACACACACACACACACACACACACACACACACACACACACACACACAGCTTGCCATCTCTGGATATGCATCACAGTACAGAGGCTCAATAAGATATGTATCAATATATGTTGAATATTCATTTGTTCAAAACTAATGTCTGCGTGGCTTCTTCTTCAAATCATCTAACTGTTCGGATGAATAGTAAGATCAAAGTCTGAACTGTATCAATATGTTAAAAAGTGAATTTGGGTAAAAAATGAAAAAAATCACTTTCATGGCTTCTAGGGGAAATTGGTCTCTGCCGATATGAGGACGAAAGCGTCAGGCGCGATCACATATAATAAAACCACTGTCAGACTCTCAGAGATAATAAAATATCTAAACATCGTAACCAGGATCTGGTTTATATTATAATAATAATATAAAATATCTAAACATCGTAACTAAGGCTCTGGTTTATATTATAATAATAAAATATCTAAACATCCTAACTAGAGCTCTGGTTTATATTATAATAAAATATCTAAACATCCTAACTAGAGTTCTGTTTTATATTATAATAAAATATCTAAACATCGTAACCAGGATCTGGGGATGAAGTTGAGTTTTGATAACATAAATCAGAGCCTAGTTTGTCTGATCACCACATAATTCTTGATGTTCATTATCATATTGATACAGCAGGCTCTCAGTCAATATATCTATCGATATAATGCGACATTCAATGCACCACTAATGCGCGCGCAACACACACACACACACACACACACACACACTCCGTTATAGTACAGCTAATGGAACGTTCCATGATTAAACAGCAATGCAATGTAAAACATCAACCTATATACACTGCTCTGTTTGTTATGACAATGGCGCCCCCTGCTGGTGAAATAAAGGTATAATGTAATTATCCATATTTGTCTCATAGGCAGGGCTCCTTTTAAGGCACCAACCAGCAAATCAGGAGCAATTCAAGGTTCAGTGTGTTGCCCAAGAGCACTTCGACATACTCTACCATCTGAGTCAATAACACTCCAATATTTAGACGTTATTTATTCGCCACACAACCCTATTTTTAATTTCAAAATGCTTTTATTTAGTTTTTTTCCTCAATATTGTAAAATATGGCAAAGAAGTGTAGGAGTAAATGGTAAGACACACCTATGTGTATGTGTGTACGTGTACACATGTGTGTGTTTGCGTGTGTGCATGCGTGTGTGTGTGTGTGCGCGCGCGCGCACGTGTGTGTGCGTGTGTACATGTATGTTTGTGCAGGCAAATGCCAGAGAATGATTGACTGAAGTCCAATCACAGCTGAGTAGCTCCACACATAGGCTGCCTGTCAATACTAGTATTGGATTGCTGCTCTTCAATTCCTGTGTGTGGATTCCTGTGTGTGTGCGTGCGTGTGTGCGTGCGTATGTGTGTGTGTGTGTGTGTGTGTGTAGCTCTCTCTAAATGAGAGCTGTCTCATCTGTCTCCATTGAAGCTCATTCTGATCTTACTGTAATGAACAGCAGCAACATGTTGCTTCATGTATGAAACATGAGAACACACTGAGGCACACAAAGCTGTCTATGTGAGGCTGATAGCACAAAGCTGTCTATGTGAGGCTGATACCACAAAGCTGTCTATGTGAGGGTTTGTACCAGATATGGGTTCCACCAAAGACCTAAAATTAAAGAATTCTTTTGATTTTGTCCACAATTCCAGGCTGTATTTTGCCAACCAAACAGTGTAAACTTCTTAATTAAAGTGGTGCTAATTCAGATGATTAACTCATTGAGCGCGATCGGATTTTCTTTGTTTTCTTTCCACTGCCGCGGCTCAAACCAGTTCGATCGGTAAAAAGCCCTTATTTTGAAGCTCAGATCTCCTAAACAGGATGTGCTGTTTCTGTTATGCTGTGTCTGTTGTCTTGCCTAATCGATCATCTGGCGATCTGCCCCAAAACATCCGGCTCACAAGTCAGGAAGTGCTGTGTAGCCCTGGCTGCTTAACCCATGCGCCAGCGACATTGAGGGGGCAAACCGGAGGAGAGCCGTTGAATGCATTGGATTGAATGGACGTCAATGGACGGGGGAAAAAAAAGTTGTCCCCAATTCTGTCCCAAATGAAAGTCAGCAACGGGATGATCATCAGACGATGCGCACGGACTAATAGTTGGATTAAAGAATGAAATCTACATCTCGTCGTGATACGAGCCGTCTGCGTGACCGCGGAGGGTTCTAACGGGATGTCCACGAGCCCCCGTGGACGGCGCCAAGAGAATTAATATTTTAACTCTTGAGAGTGTAAAAATGAAACCAAATGGACCCGCAAGGGTCCATTTGGTTTGATATTTACATTCTCAAGAGTTACATCTGGTTAACCAACTTTCCATCCTTTAGCCTGAGGACCATCTGGAACCTTCTCAAGGACCACTGGTGGTCCCCGGACCACCTGTTGAAAACCCCTGATCTAATCATACCAGGTCAATAACATAATGAAAGTAATGCAAACTGTTTCTACTGTAGCTAAAACAAAAAGGATATTACAGCGTGTGAGACTCACCTCTGGTCTGGTCTATCATAACCAACGCTGCACAGAACTATTTTGGTCAGACGAACAGATGATCGAAAACAGGACTTTTAGAAAACTTCACATTTGAGAAATCCTTTATTATCAAAATCATCATCATCAGTAAGAAGTTTAAAGCAGAGACACAGAACTAAGTGTCGTTCCAAACAGTAAACGCATAAATAAATAATAAATATAAATCAAAGCCTGAGGTTTTGTTGGTGGAATTCTTTAAAATATCTGGGAGGAGCTAGCAATGCAGTGGGAGGAGCTAGCACAGCAGGGGGAGGAGCTAGTAAAGGAGTGGGAGGAGCTAGCACAGCAGGGGGAGGGGCTAGCAATGCAGGGGAGGAGCTAGCACAGCAGGGGAGGGGCTAGAGCAGCAGTGGGAGGTGCTAGCACAGCAGGGGGAGGGGCTAGAACAGCAGGGGGAGGAGCTAGCACAGCAGGGGGAGGAGCTAGCACAGCAAACAGGAAGTCAAAGGAGTATATTTCCACCGTCCTAAAAATGTCTATTATTCTATAAAATGCATATATATTTTTATTTTCTATCAATCACTCTCAGCCCAGGAAGCCTCTAAGATGAACACACACAGGTCTCCCCATAGGAAGCCTCTAAGATGAACACACACAGGTCTCCCCATAGGACCTCCCAGAACTATCTGTCTGTAAGGACCTTAATGGTGAATTTGAATTCCTTCATGGACTGAGTGACTGACAGGAAAAAAATGAAATGTTTTGGGTGAACTTAAATATAAATCTATCCATGGGATTGTCATCCTTAATTAAATGATAAATAACAGCATCTCAACAAACAGAGCCTGTCTGTAAACCTTAAAAAGTCCCTAGTATTCTAAATAAATAAATTCAACAAACCAGTGTTTTACGTTTCCACTTTCTGATTTCCCCAAAACCTGTTTTTGTTCTAATCGGCAGTGATTAAAAACACTGACATAATATTCAACATGCTCCATTAGAAAATGACCTCCACAATAAAAACAATAATAAAGATTAAATCAAGCAAAAAGAATAAATAAAATGCTACACAGGAAACTACAGGGCAGGAAAGTGTGTAACTTTAAGTCCCTGAGTGAAGGATAAGGAATTTATACCAACATCTTCAGTGCATTTTAAAGGGAAGAACTGGATGCAACACCTAGCAAAAACACTGACAAACAAATCAACAATAACAATAAAAACAATAATAAAAAAAGTCTAAGAAATAATTTATGAATAAATGAAGGATTTTGGTGGTAAGAATGGACCATGTTCATCCAGGAAGTGGGATATTTAAAACACAGGGCTAATGCATTCATTAATCACGCATCTCTTATTTTGAAGAGCCGAATATCTGTAACCAGATGTTATAACGATATAATGGTGTCTCTTGACTGACTGTTGTTCTCTCACTCGGTGCAGAAAAATAAAAAATACCTGATCACAGATATCACAGCGCCTGCTGCCAGCCTGTGAGAAGCCTTTGGTCTGTCAGAAAAGTGACATCTAGTCTTGGGCAATATACCGGTATTACCGTTTATCGCGGAGTAATATCGTTGGGTCTATAAAAAATATCGAACACCGAATATCGTCAAATACCAACATTATACTGTATTCTATTAAAATATGAGCAATGAGACTTTTAATTGTAACTATACAAACAATTGTCATGCCTAAAACAGCCCTTATTTAGGCTAGGCTTTTTGGAAACAATGTATTTCCAACTCCAGTTCTTCCCTAGGCTGCTTGAACAGCAGAACACTCAGTTTCTGACCCCTCAATGTCGCAATTCTGAGAACTAGGTGACTGGTGGAACGTGTCTGACTATGATTGCACGCCATCTAGTGGTCAATACCGGTAATAATGAATATCGAGCTAATTAACACGTTATCAATACCGATATTGAAAAATCAATACCGCCCAAGACTAGTGACATCCATTCATGGGTCTGACTCACAGATAAAACCACTGATGCTGTGCATCTCAAAATGGCCGCCGTCCGCGGTCACACCTTACAGTGTGACGCTAGACTGCAGTAACCTGACTCCACCAGATGGTGGTGCTGTTGAGTTCATACCCTGACCTGGGCATTTCTGAAGCAGAAAACACTTGACATAAAATAATTTAGAGTTGTAGTTGTTGTGCTGTCTACATGTGAGCTGTGTCATGTCACCAGTCTGAAGTGTCAACTGCAGAAACATCTGATCTACAAGATCACAACATCACCAGGTTGGAGAAGACAGAGGTTCTCCAGAGCGTGGGATCTAAACTGACATTGTGATAATAATAAATACATATGATGAAAAACACGATAGAAAATTTGCATCCAAGGTACTTTAAGGCACTTTGGACCAATCCGTCCCTGACTGACGATTATATTAATTATGCATATTAATGACTGCTGTGATTATGCAAATTCATCCTGAGATTAAAGGTAAAAAAAGAGGTCAGCTGTACTGTCCCTGATTGGTCAGGACTGAGGCAGTCCTGTGTGTGTGTGTGTGTGTGTGTGTGTGTGTGTGTGTGTGTGTGTGTGTGTGTGTGTGTGTGTGTGTGTGTGTGTGTGTGTGTGTGTTATCTGCGTTGTGACCTCCTCAGCGGTGTAAAGAAGGGATGTTGTGTGTGTGTGTGTGTGTGTGGGTGTGTGGTGTGTGTGTGTGTGTGTGTGTGTGGGTGTTATCTGCGTGTGTCCTTCCTCAGCGGTGTAAAGAAGGGATGTGTGTGTGTGTGTGTGTGTGTGTGTGTGTGTGTGTGTGTGTGTGTGTGTGAGTGTGTGTGTTATCTGCGTGTGTCCTTCCTCAGCGGTGTAAAGAAGGGATGTGTGTGTGGTGTGTGTGTGTGTGTGTTGTGTGTGTGTGTTGTGTGTGTGTGTGAGTGTGTGTGTGTGTGTGTTATCTGCGTGTGTCCTTCCTCAGCGGTGTAATGAAGGGATGTGTGTGTGTGTGTGTGTGTGTGTGTGTGTGTGTGTGTTGTGTGTGTGTGTGTGTGTGTGTGTGTGTGTTATCTGCGTGTGTCCTTCCTCAGCGGTGTAAAGAAGGGATGCCACAGAGCCTCTTCCATGGTGATTCTTCGGTTCACATCGTATTCCATCATGCTCCGAATCAGATCAAACAGATGCTCATGTTCCATAGACTTACTCTGCATGTAGTTCTATGGAGAGAGAGGAGAGGAATACATTTAGAATGGAGAGGAGAGGAGAGGAGAGGAATGCATTTAGAATGGAGAGGAGAGGAGAGGAATACATTTAGAATGGAGAGGAGAGGAGAGGAGAGGAGAGGAGAGGAGAGGGAGGAGAGGAGAGGAAGGAGAGGAGAGGAGAGAGAGGAGAGGAATGCATTTAGAATGGAGAGGAGAGGAGAGGAATACATTTAGAATGGAGAGGAGAGGAATGCATTTAGAATGGAGAGGAGAGGAATACATTTAGAATGGAGAGGAGAGGAGAGGAATACATTTAGAATGGAGAGGAGAGGAGAGGAATACATTTAGAAATGGAGAGAGAGGAGAGGAGAGGAATACATTTAGAATGGAGAGGAGAGGATACTCTGCATGTAGTTCTATGGAGAGAGGAGAGGAATACATTTAGAATGGAGAGGAGAGGAGAGGAGAGGAGAGGAATACATTTAAAAGGAGAGGAGAGGAGAGGAGAGGAGAGGAGAGGAGAGGAGAGGAGAGGAGAGGAGAGAGAGGAGAGGAGAGGAGAGGAGAGGAGAGGAGAGGAGAGGAGAGGAATACATTTAGAATGGAGAGGAGAGGAATACATTTAGAATGGAGAGGAGAGGAATACATTTAGAATGGAGAGGAGAGGAGAGGATTACATTTAGAATGGAGAGGAGAGGATTACATTTAGAATGGAGAGGAGAGGAGAGGAATACATTTAGAATGGAGAGGAGAGGAGAGAATACATTTAGAATGGAGAGGAGAGAGAGGAGAGGAATACATTTAGAATGGAGAGGAGAGGAATGCATTTAGAATGGAGAGGAGAGGAGAGGAATACATTTAGAATGGAGAGGAGAGGAATACATTTAGAATGGAGAGGAGAGGAATACATTTAAAGGGAGAGAGAGGAGAGAGGAGAGGAGAGGAGAGGAGAGGAGAGGAGAGGATTACATTTAGAATGGAGAGGAGAGGATTACATTTAGAATGGAGAGGAGAGGAGAGGAATACATTTAGAATGGAGAGGAGAGGAGAGGAATACATTTAGAATGGAGAGGGAGAGGAGAGGAATACATTTAGAATGGAGAGGAGAGGAGAGGAGAGAGGATAACATTTAGAATGGAGAGGAGAGGAGAGGAGAGGAGAGGAGAGGAGAGGAGAGGAGAGGAGGAGAGGAAGAGGAGAGGAGAGGAGAGGAGAGGAAGGAGAGGAATACATTTAGAATGGAGAGGAGAGGAGGAGAGGAATACATTTAGAATGGAGAGGAGAGGAGAGGAGAGGAGAGGAATACATTTAGAATGGAGAGGAGAGGAGAGGAATACATTTAGAATGGAGAGGAGGAGGAGAGGAGAGGAATACATTTAGAATGGAGAGGAGAGGAATACATTTAGAATGGAGAGGAGAGGAATACATTTAGAATGGAGAGGAGAGGAGAGGAGAGGAATACATTTAGAATGGAGAGGAGAGGAGAGGAGAGGAATACATTTAGAATGGAGAGGAGAGGAGAGGAGAGGAATACATTTAGAATGGAGAGGAGAGGAGAGGGAGGAATACATTTAGAATGGAGAGGAGAGGAGAGGAGAGGAAGGAATACATTTAGAATGGAGAGGAGAGGAGAGGAATACATTTAGAATGGAGAGGAGAGGAGAGGAATACATTTAGAATGGAGAGGAGAGGAATACATTTAGAATGGAGAGGAGAGGAATACATTTAGAATGAGAGGAGAGGAGAGGATTACATTTAGAATGGGGGAGAGGAGAGGATTACATTTAGAATGGAGAGAAGAGGGGAGGAATACATTTAGAATGGAGAGGAGAGGAGAGGAATACATTTAGAATGGAGAGGAGAGGAGAGGAATACATTTAGAATGAGAGGAGAGGAGGAGGAGAGGAATACATTAGAATGGAGAGGAGAGGAATGCATTTAGAATGGAGAGGAGAGGAGAGGAATACATTTAGAATGGAGAGGAGAGGAATACATTTAGAATGGAGAGGAGAGGAATACATTAGAATGGAGAGGAGAGGAGAAGAGGAGAGGAGAGGAGAAGGAAAAGGAGAGGAGAGGAGAGGAGAGGAGAGGAGAGGAATACATTTAGAATGGAGAGGAGAGGAGGGAGAGGAAGAGAGGAGAGGAGGGAGAGAGGAGCGGCGAGAGAGGAGAGGAATACATTTAGAATGGAGAGGA
>CM076987.1:610058-613536 GCA_039105355.1 Benthosema pterotum | reverse complement strand
TGGTGCACTAGGGGCGCCCAAGAGTAGCTACACTATGAACGGGCTGTTCGATCCTGATTGGAGGAGAATTCACCCTCCACCTGGGGAACTTTTATTAGCTTTTTTGGGTGATATCTGACAAAAGTGAAATAACTTCCCCTACCTTTAAGCTCCATTCATTTATTCAACTCATTCAACGTTTCGACTAGCCTGAGCTCAGTCTGAATTATCATTTGGTTTCACTTCATTATTCAGACTGAAGTTCCTCTACCACAGCAGTTTCTAGGATGTTTCACTTCATTATTCAGACTGAAGTCCCTCTCTACCACAGCAGTTTCTAGGATGTTTCACTTCATTATTCAGATGAAGTCCCTCTCTACCACAGCAGTTTCTAGGATGTTTCACTTCATTATTCAGACTGAAGTCCCTCTCTACCACAGCAGTTTCTAGGATGTTTCACTTCATTATTCAGACTGAAGTCCCTCTCTACCACAGCAGTTTCTAGGATGTTTCACTTCATTATTCAGACTGAAGTCCCTCTCTACCACAGCAGTTTCTAGGATGTTTCACTTCATTATTCAGACTGAAGTCCTCTTACCACAGCAGTTTCTAGGATGTTTCACTGCATTATTCAGACTGAAGTCCCTCTCTACCACAGCAGTTTTCTAGGATGTTTCACTTCATTATTCAGACTGAAGTCCCTCTCTACCACAGCAGTTTCTAGGATGTTTCACTTCATTATTCAGACTGAAGTCCCTCTCTACCACAGCAGTTTCTAGGATGTTTCACTTCATTATTCAGACTGAAGTCCCTCTCTACCACAGCAGTTTCTAGGATGTTTCACTTCATTATTCAGACTGAAGTCCCTCTCTACCACAGCAGTTTCTAGGATGGGCGTGGTCAAAGCGGCAGTCTTCACTGTGATTGGTTCATATGAACCCCTAAGACCCCTAGACGATGACGGGGTCGAAGTGATTGACAGGGCTGTTGGCCAATCAGGTGCTGGGATTGGATTACCAAGCGGCACCAACGGCCCCAAAGGCAGGGAAGCCAGTCCTTCAATCACAGGTAAAAAATAAGCTAGTACTTTTCAAGGTGCTGATTCAGGGCTGAGCCAGGCTAGGTTTCGACCCCTTTGGGTCTTCACATTAAAATTAATTTGTGGCCGTGATACGACATACGTCCCAACGTTTGGCACCCAACGATTGCGACTGTTGTTCTACAGTTGCGACCGGTAGTAAAAACAGTCAAACCGTTTTCACCAGTTGCAACTATTTTTTTTTTTTAATATTTTATCCCAGGATTTTGTAACCCATTTTTTCACCCAGTGCCAATTCCTAATGTGATCCTGGGCTCTACACATGGGTTACACAGGGGGGAGTTTCCCTGGTTGGACAGAGCGCATCGTGGAAGGAACACGTTATTCCAACCAGTTCCTGTCCCCTCCATCAGGCGCCCCGGCTGGCCAGGGGGAGGCAGTCTAGAGCCCAGGATTACTGCATGTTTTTGTGAGGGTATCTACCCTAGGGGACACGGGGAGAACATGCAAACTCCACACAGAAAGGCCCTTTCACCAACCCCGCCTCGGGTATGGGCACTGATGACGTGGAGGAGCAGACACGCCGCCAGCACCCACAGCAGCATCCTTAGCGGGAATCGAACCCAGGACCTGTGAGGTGACAGCAGTAACCACTGTGCCACCGTGCCCCCTGTCGCAACTAATTCATAACTAATTCATACCGTCACAACGTACACAGCGGTCACATGCACAATGATTTGGCTTTCTCGGTGCGCTAGCAGTTAGCTCTAGCAGGTCACAACCACTTATATCTCCTAGCGAACGTCAGCTGTGTTAATGGACTGCCCTTTTTATAGCACTTTTCAGGGCGGATCTAGGCAAATACCCCAGTCTGCCCCCAAACACCATGCCTTGCAAAACAACCCAAGATATTTTAAATTTAAAGTGCTTCTATTTAAAATGATGTGAAACACTACTACTGCTACTAACTAACTACAGCTGTGTCACCACTAAACCAACAGCATTTCATCATTGAAAACAGAAAACTCTCTGAGTCAGACCTTTAGCTTTATGCATGCTGCGTGTCTGTTGCAACTTCAACAACAACTGATGTTGTTATTGATTCTTTACTTGACTAATAAAAGTCCTGTAAATGAAAATGGTATGGGTGCGGCTTCATCGCCTGTGGCGTGAAGCGACACGGGTGATGAAGCCGTCCCCATATCATTTCCTCTTGCCCCTCCAACATGTTCTCTTGCACTCCCAAATGGGACATGTTACATCCGCCCCTGGCACCTTTCCAGTGCTTTACCTTACAACGGTCCATTCCTCATACATTGGAAGTAGAGCGGTGAACAGTCAACGCTCAGCGTCCTAAACTTCACACATTCACACACCAATGGTGGCAACAAGCTGAACACAGACCAACTCATTGGAGGCAGTTTGGGGTTCAGTGTCTTGCCCAAGGACACTTTGACATGTAGACAGGAGGAGCCGGGATTCGAACTGCCGACCCACGGGTCATTGGACGACCTGCTCTACCTCCTAAACCACAGCCCCCCCAACTGTTCTTAGCACCGGTTTAGCCATAGCATTAGCTGTCGTCTGATTGGTTAAGTGTGAACATGAATATTTTAACTCTTGAGAGTGTAAACATTTTTTGCGCTCTCAAAGAGTTACAAAGATTGTGTGTGCGTGCGCGCGCGTGTGTGTGTGTGTGTCTCAGTAGCCACTCCATGTGGAAAATCTTGACAGATCTATTTCAAATGGTGCATTCTTTGATTGACAGCGGAAACAAACGGACCTGACACCAGACGTCAATTAACACTCAGACACAGAGGATCACACTGGACCTGTCTGTCTGTCTGTCTGTCTGTCTTGTCTGTCTGTCTGTCTGTCTGTCTGTCTGTCTGTCTGTCTGTCTGTCTGTCTGTCTGTCTGTCTGTCTGTCTGTCTGTCTGTCTGTCTGCTGCCTGCCTGGCTGCCTGCCTGCCTGTCAGTCTGTCTGTCTGTCTGCCTGCCTGCCTGCTGCCTGCCTGCCTGCCTGCCTGCCTGTGATTTGTCACGACCCGAGTTGGCTTTGCCCACAGCGTAATCGTCTTCATATGAATTATTTTAAAAATCCTATAAGAAAAAATATTGGGGAAAACACTTCTGGAACCGAGACGGTGACGTCACTGCGCAGGTCTGTTACCTCTAAAGGACCACTTCACCACTTTAACAGAACTACAACACACACACTCACACTCACACTCTCTCTCTCTCTCTCTTCTCTCTCTTATTGTATAGACAGGGGTTTTCAACAGGTGGTCCGGGGACCACCACTGGTGCCTGAGAGGGTTCCAGGTGGTCCCCAGCTCAGTTGGTTAACCAGATGTAACTCTTGAGAGCGTAAAAATGAACCCAATTGGTTTCATTTGGTCCATTGGTCATTTGGTTTCATTTTTACGCTCTCAAGAGTTAAAATATTCACCATCTGAA
>CM076987.1:545058-605058 GCA_039105355.1 Benthosema pterotum | reverse complement strand
TCAAAGTGCTCTGTTTTCTGTCCCACTCAATGTCGCAACTCTTCTAGATGGCTCTGGAGAACTACGTGTACCTGCTGCTCACTGGCAGAACACAGAACACAAATATAAGCATGGATGAGACAATGAGGCAAACGTCTGTTCCAAGGGTTTTCAACCTTTCTGATACCAGGGACCACTATTTAGGCTATTCACTATTTGAGCCACGGACCACCATTTGAGTTATTTTAGCCCCACAGACCCCAAAACTAAATATTTCTTTTGCTTTTGTCCATCTTCTAGTTGTGTAGACTTGAGCCAAAATCTATTGATATTCATCTTCAGTCCATCAAAAAAAGAGTTTACGGGAGATATAAAAAGGTGATGCTCGAAGAAAAGGCTATCGTTCATTTAACTTTGAATGAGCATTGGGCAAAAAGAAATCAAATGGTCCAAACGTCCACCCTATTCGCCTATTGTGTTTATTATTAATATGTTCTACTAATATTACTTAGTTACTTTTGTCATACTGCTGCGTTCAACAGTATTGCGTTGGTGAAGGGAGATGAGCTAATGTCACTTTAGTTTGATCGGAGAAAAAAAAGAGCGCAGTGTAGACTTTTATTAGGCAGACGTACAAAGACATCTGGTGTCAAAGCTGCGACATTGAGGCGTCAGAAACGTAGCGCTTGAGAGCGGTTTGTGCAGCTTGTTGTCCCTATTTATTGTCCCGATCCTCAATAGAAGTCTATGTAGAAGAGCCGCGCTTGGACTGGCCACTTAAAGAGAACGGAGTTGGCGCTAATGCTCTGCCGCTGCTCTTACCTGAAACTCCGGTGATTCTTTGTTGAGATTTGAATCGAAAAACTCTCAGGCCATCGTCACCCGATTGCAATAATTCCAACTGTAGTCCAAGTATATCCAAGGATATTTTCATTTGCTATATAAGTCATGGCGTTTAAAATGCGTTTATCACACAATAGAAGGGCTAAATGTCCACACTCGATGCGCTGTCTGTCAGGGGATTTTCATACACAGCTGTTCTGTTCTGAACTAATTAGGCTACGTGATGCCTATCATCAATTAATCCACTCGAGCTATAAGCCCTCATATACTCAATATTAAATCAAAAAGATCTTATGCTTATGTATGTTTATCATCATTTTAATTTTGCATTAAAACATAGTTGACAGACAGAACTGTAACCAAATAACAATCCACTGACTGAAATAGCAGCCTACTGCAATTATGTAATCTATGGTAGGCTAGGTTAATGGGTGTGGCAAATAAATGGTAAATCCTCAACTAGTTTAATTTTGAGGACCCCTGTGACCATGGCATTCCTCTATCTGTGAGACCCCAAAATATTAATTTAAACCAAAGCGTAGGCTACTAATTGCCTGGTCCATTTGATTCCATTTGCACATAGGATTTGCAGACCTACATGGGCCTATATAAGAGTCCATTTCATCTCAAAGTGGGATCCAGGAGGATTTGGAACCACACTGCTAACATATAGTTGTTTCATTTTGTAAATGTATTATAA
Source organism: Benthosema pterotum (assembly GCA_039105355.1). Classification (NCBI taxonomy): domain Eukaryota; kingdom Metazoa; phylum Chordata; class Actinopteri; order Myctophiformes; family Myctophidae; genus Benthosema; species Benthosema pterotum. The sequence continues at coordinate 603,536 of CM076987.1, read as the reverse complement.
TGGTTAAGCCTACTAATTATAGGCTACTGTAGCCTATACCTACAGTACTACTGATATTGTAATAATGATGTTAAATGTGCATTAACACTAAAGTTGTGTGGGAGAAGGTTATGTGCAATTGAATTATCATAAGCAATTGTTTCAGTCATTAAAGTAGCACATTACAATAGAATAATAGTGGGTCATTATAAGGGAGAGTAGGTTCATTGTTCTTGTCTGTAAGGTGATGGTTCATTATGCCTACTCATTCATTTTTGCTTTGTCTAGTTTTACCATTGAGGTGTAATTAGTTGCTAATTCAGTTAAAAACATTGTGGCCTAGCCTACAAAGTTAGATTGTCTTCTGTACAAATAAGACAAAAAAAGATGTCTTGGTTTTGGTCTTGGTCTCGACCTCTTTAGGTCTTGGCCTCGGCCTTGACCACTCTTGGTCTTGGTCTTGTCTTGGTCTCGACCCCTCTAGGTCTTGGTCTTGTTTTGGCCTCGACCCTCTAGGTGCTAGTCTCGTCTCGATCTCGTCTCGATCAAGTCTGTGGGTTGTCTTGGTCTCGTCTTGGTCTCGACCCTCTTAGGTGCTAGTCTCGTCTCGGTCTCGTCTCGATCAAGTCCGTGGGTGTCTTGGTCTTGTCTTGGTTTAGGTGGTCTCGACTACAACACTACCTATTTCACTACTGTAACTCAGTTACATTATGACATGAAAAATGAGCAATCAACCTACAATTACTACCAACACCACAGCACACATCCACAATGCCTGCTGCAGAAAACTGAAAAATATATATCAAAAATTAATATTACCGAATAACGAATAGTGAATTAATAGTCGAATAGTGTTTTGCTAGTCGAATAAACGACTAGTCGAATATTTAGTTAATGCCCTATCATTTATTATGGTCTGTAAAACAACTGTCCTTTACCAGACCATGAATGAATGAATGCATCATTTACTATGGTCTGTAAAACAACTGTCCTTTACCAGACCATGAATGAATGAATGAATGAATGCATCATTTACTATGGTCTGTAAAACAACTGTCCTTTACCAGACCATGAATGAATGAATGCATCATTTACTATGGTCTGTAAAACAACTGTCCTTTACCAGACCATGAATGAAAGGGGGAAAAAATGGTATGGGGGCAGCTTCATCGCCCGTGTCACGATAAAGTCGCACCCATACCATTTTCAGTTCCAGGACTTTTATTAGTCAAGTAAAGCATCAATAATAACATCAGTTGTTGTTGAAGTTGCAACAGACACGCAGCATGCACAAAGCTAAAGGTCTGACTCAGAGAGTTTTCTGTTTTCAATGATGAAATGCTGTTGGTTTAGTGGTGACACAGCTGTAGTTAGTTAGTAGCAGTAGTAGTGGTTCACATCATTTTAAATAGAAGCACTTTAATTTGAAATATCTTGGGTTGTTTTGCATGCCATCGTGTTTGGTGGTGGGGCAGACTGGGCATACATTTAGGGGGCATTGCCTCCCCCCCCATACCCATGCCTAGATCCGCCCCTGACACACACAATTTAATACCAACATAAATTTACAGCCAAACTTCACACATGTGAAAAATGATCCTTCAACATCCAGACGGAACATTTCTGTTTAGGAGGGAAAGGAGAGGGTCAGGGGTCACGATATTAACCCCCACGGCTGTGTGTGTGTGTGTGTGTGTGTGTGTGTGTGTGTGTGTGTGTGTGTGTGTGTGTGTGTGTGTGTGTGTGTGTGTGTGTGTGTGTGTGTGTGTGTGTGTGCGTGTGTGTGAAACCTCAGAGACTGTTCAGATTGATTGAGGTGTTTATTGATGCATGATGAATACAATACACACTTCACAATGAAAAGAGCTTATTGATGTGGTTTGGTTTAAGCACACACCGCAGCACGCACGCACGCATACGCGCACGCATACGCGCACGCGCACGCATACGCGCGCGCACACACACACACACAACACACACACACACCACACACACACACACAACACACACACACAACACACACACACACAACACACACACACACACAACACACACACACACACACACACACACACACACACACACACACACAACAGCAGGGCTGAAATCAGTCAAGTGAAAAAGTTTCGTGTGGGTTCCAGAGAAAGACAGTATAAAACCATGTAGGAGAGATAGTTCAAAATTGAACATGTTATGATTATGATGCTAATAATTTGGTTTCATTTTCACACTCTCAAGAGTTAAAATATTCATCTGAATTAGCACCACTTAATTAAGAAGTTTACACTGTTTTGTTGGCAAAAATACAGCCTGGAATTGTGGACAAAACCAAAAAGAATTCGTTAATTTTAGGTCTTTGGTGTGAAAAAGTAATTAGATGGTGGTCCGTGACTCAAATGCTGAATAAATGGTGGTCCCTGGAGTCAAAAAGGTTGAAAACCAGTGATATAGATGAAGATATTATGGATCAACATTCACTACAGTGATGGTGAGTCAGCATACAGGGGTCAACGACCTCTAGAGAACAATACACAATGTTACAATGTTTCTGTTTATACACAAACATCAATCACTATGACAGCTAGAGGGGCTGTGTGTGTGTGCGTGCGTGCGTGCGTGCGTGCGTGCGTGCACCTGAGTGTGTCCATGTGTGTGTTTTTGAAGTGCTGCCAGGCACTTCCATTAGACGATGTACAAGATGTGTGTGTGTGTCTCTCTGTCTGTCTGTCCCTGCCTGCATGCGTGTGTGTGTCTGTCCCTGCCTGCATGCGTGGAGTCATGTTGATGTTGCCATGTTCAGAGAAACAAGCACAATGGGACGAAGTGTGTATTGTTGATGTTGCCATGTTCAGAGAAACAAGCACAATGGGACGAAGTGTGTTTTAGTATACTGTAGCCACACACGCAGCACTTCATTTCACACGGGTGTGATTTTTTCCTATGCGTTTGTACAGGGCGTGACTGGGACAAGAATTCGGCCGGGTCATTACATGCGTGAATTTGGCCCAGACCGGCCCAAAACAAAATAATGATACTAACCAACAGAGCTACACAAGCCTTTGCTGCTCTCAGAATGATGGTGGCAAAAGCATCCAAGATAGAAAAGGGTTTATTTGTCCCTCACTGATACAGGGCAGTAAGAAAAAGGACAAATACTAACAATACCAGAAAGGTGACGTAGTGCAACAGCCTAGAGCAGGGGTCGGCAACCCAAGATGTTGAAAGAGCCATTTTCGACCCAAAATTAAATTCAAAATCTGTCTGGAGCCGCATTTTATTTATTTATTTTTTCCTGAGTGTGTGCAAATGTGACCCAAATGGACCCTGGCGGGTCCATTTGGTTCCATTTGCACACTCTCAGAAAAAAGGTCCTCAAAGAAAAATCATTAACATGGTGAAACACAACCTTTGTTCAGAAATGGAGTTTCTAAAAAAATAAAGGAGTTTCACAGAACTCCATTTCTAGTCCACACAACACCTCTAAGGTATATTAACACTCCCAGTGCCAGCCATTTTTCATATTTTTTGAGGTAGCCAGTGCCCGCGATTTTCATCAAAAAGTCATATTTCATATTTCGGTCCATGTTTCCCCACGGACAAGTTAGTTGTCGGACACACACTTCCGGTTTGGTCCGTCCCTTATTATGGTCTATCAATGGAATATGCGGTCGCTGCACGCTGCTGTTAGCATGGGGATCGTATCAAACGGCGCGGTAAGTAACGTTGAAAGGCGTAGCTCAACGGCAGCGGCATCAGTCGTTACTGTATTTCATAATGATAACGGGAGACGTAGATCTATTTCAACGGCACGAAACCTGTTAATGACATAGTAAACTGTTGAAAATGGGTGGTTCAGATTGAAAGCTCCACCTGATAACTGCTGGGCTTTTTTGACATGGCCAAGTGCTACTTTAACTGGCAACTGTCAGACAGCGCAGCGCGTTTTGGGTGACTAAAATGTTTATATTATTTTGGTGTGGATCACCCCAGTGTGTGTATGTAATAATGCTACAGCCACTGAGCCACTAGGGCTGTGTTCTAGAGCCACATGCGGCTCCTGAGCCGCAAGTTGCTGACCCCTGGACTAGAGTATTAAAGTGCAACTGTAACAGTATAAAGTGAGGTGAAGGCGCTAAGATACAACCAGGTATAATTATAAAGTGGCAAGTAGTGAGAGTTAGACAGCTAGACAGGAACTAGACAGGAAATATACATTACAACTAAACTCCCTCCTCTTTCTCTCTCTCTCTCTCTCTCTCCCTCTCTCTCTCTCTCTCTCTCTCTCCCCTCTCCCCCCTCCCTCTCCCCCCCCCCCCCTCTCTCCCTCTCCCTCTCCCTCTCTCTCTCCCCTCTCTCCCTCCCTACTCTCCCCCCCCCCCCCCTACCTCCCCTCCCCTCCCTCTCTCAGAAGTGCAGATGTTTAATTTTGGCAGCCATTAAAGCGCCATTAAATAGAACATCATGCAACGCTGCTGTTGGAGGTAAAAAATAATAAAATAAAAATGTCCAAACCAAACGCTCTTTCATTTACTGGATTCATTTATTTTTAATAGTTATTCTGGAAAGGAAGCTCTAGGAACCTCCAGGATGCCAAAATAAAATAAAAAACCATAAAGCCTAAGCTTAATATCAGGCAACATTAAAAAGGGTGTTTGATGGTTAAAATAGAATTTTAGGTTATAGTGGGACTCGATTAAAGAAAATAACTTAATTACCTGTTTCTGCAATTAATCAGTTAAAGGACACTTCACCATTTTTCAATGTATCTTCCATAATCAACGGTCTATGAGCTTGTATCTGCTACTTGATAAAATACCAGTATCAAGGATTAGTTAAAAAAAAAAAAAAAAAAAAAAAAATCTCTCTCTCTCTCTCTCTCTCTCTATATATATATATATATATATATAATATATATATATATATATATATATATATATTATATATATATATATATATATATATATATTATATATATATATATATTATTTTTTTTTTTTTTTAAGGCTGTCAGCATTAACTAGTTAATCACGAGTTAACTCAGCCGTGAGTTAACTCGATTAATTAAGGCCAAGTGGGTCTATTTGTTTCAATTTCGCCAAATAATTGACCTTGATATGAATATTCTTGAAAAACACTCATTTAAGGTATATTTAGAAATCATAAAAAATATCCGATTAAATTGCGATTAATCAAAGATTAACTATGGGCATTCATGCGATTAATCGCGATTAATTTTTTAATCGATTGACAGTCTAATAAATTATATATATATATATTTATATATATATATATATATATATATATATATATATTATATATATATATATATATATATATATATATATATTATATATATATTACACTGTACATACATTACTTTCCAGACAAATAAATAATTGAGCTACAACAGGAACATGAAAGCTTTTTCAGTCTCTTCTCTCCTCACTTTATTTTATCATTAGTCATCACCTCTAAAACACATGAATAATTCATGCTGTATTTAATGCATTCACACATGCAGGTGTCAGAGGATTTGACCCGTACAGTCCATGACTCATATCACCCCTCCATATGACCATAAGGCAGGGGTTTTCAACCTTTTTCATCCCAGGGACCACCATTTATTCAGCATTTGAGCCACTGACCACCATTTGATGACATTTTAGCCCTACAGACTTGGGTTTAATATTTTTCCCAAATTTGGCCCATTTCAAATCCCGGGATTTTGCCGACAATTTCCCGGGCTCCCGGGAATTCCTGTAAAAAAAAATAGAAGGATAAGTCAATTAAAAAAGTCCTCCTAAAAATGCAATTATATGTCGACAGTTAATATTCTCAATTGAATAGTGATGATATTTTATTGTTTCAAACCTTTAATTTTAACAAAATATGAACAATATCAAATACAAATGTAAGCCGGTTACACAAATATTAGCAATGCGGCACGCAAAATAGGCTACTTATTGGAAGGTTAGGTCATCAGAGAGAGAGAGAGGAGAGAGAGAGGAGAGAGCGGAGAGAGGAGAGAGAGAGTGAGAGAGAGGAGAGAGAGAGAGAGAGAGAGAGAGAGAGAGAGAGAGAAGCTGACAGCGCGTCTCAAATGTGGTCTTGGATATCGCATAATAAGGTTGTCTGCACATCAAGAGGATACGATGGTAGAACGCGCCTCAAAAGTGCTCTTGTACATCGGTAAGATACGATGATTGAGGCTTGACGAACAAATATTTGGTATGGGCACAAGGGCATTTAATACTATTGATTGCAGCTGCGTTTTCCAGCTCATCAATGCAAACGAAGCGTTGTTGACTACGCATGTTTTAGTCGCTGTCTGACATGACAACAAGTTACGGGATGCAAGTTATATAACTTATTTTGTATATATTGTAATATTGTAATATCAATAGCCTCGGTGGACATGGGGGAGAGCCAGAAGAGAGCGCTGTGGTGTTTTTTTTTTTTTTTTTTACCTGTGTTGTAAGTTATTTCACATTGCTGAGTGGCCGTGTATAGAAGTTGTAGAAAACAGAGACAATCTGTCGCGAGGAAAATAAGTCCATGCAGTATAGGCCCTACTATAGGGAAGTCCAACGTTCTCTTCAGACGTTCATATTTTTGCTAGTGTATGCTATAAGCTGGTCTGCATCTGATTCAATGAATGAAGGAGGATGCGGGCATTCGTGCGGTCCATAGTCCTGAGTCCTGACTGCTCGCATTTAGACCACGTGTCGCCAATATTGTGTCCCGCGGGGCTCCTGTTCATAGCCCCCTCGCTGCATAGTCAAATTATCAGTGATGTTTGGAAACTTATGCGAGGGTTATAGATTTGATTTTACCACTCACAGATATCGGAAAAACACGATTTGTGTGGAAAAATTGAGAAAGAAATGATAACCTCCGGGAAGACAGGTCCCGGAGGATTTTCCGGGAGGGAAATTAAGTCAGTTGTACCCGGGCATCCCGGGAAACCGGGATCCCGGTATTAAACCCTACTACAGACCCCAAAACTAAAGATGTATTTTGCTTTTGTCCATCTTCTAGTTGTGTAGACTTGGGATAATTCACATGATGAATATTTTAACTCTTGAGAGTGTAAAAATGAAACCAAATGGACCCGCAAGGGTCCACATCAATATGACATCAAGATGTTAATAATTTGCAGGTTTCCCTGCTTGTCTCACACTTGTCTTCTGTCCCTCAAATGAACAGTTTGGAACTGGTCACCCTAAATCAGTGGTTTTCAATCTTTTTGACACCAGGGACCACCATTTATTCAGCATTAGAGCCACGGACCACCAGTTGTGGACATTTTAGCCCCACAGACCCCAAAACTAAAGATTCATTTTGTTTTGTTTTTGTTTTTTTGTTTTTTTCCCCCACAATTCCAGGCTGGATTTGGGAAACCAAACAGTCCAACATACAGATCAAAATGACCATTAATCTTCTACATTCTCTAGTTGTGTAGACTTGGGATAATTCATGAATATTTTAACTTGAGAGCGTAAAAAATTTTACGCTCTCAAGAGTTACATCTGGTTAACCAACTTAGCTGGGGACCACCTGGAACCCTCTCAGGGACCACTGGTGGTCCCCGGACCACCTGTTGAAAACCCTTGCCCTAAATACAAGCTGAATAGATTCTGTACATGTAAAAGAGGCCAATGCCAGCCGCCCTTTTCGTTTCATCAGGACATATAGTGCAGGGGTTTTCAACAGTTGGTCCGGGGACCGCCAGTGGTCCTTGAGAGAGTCCAGCTATATGATAGAAAGTTGGTTAACCAGATGTAACTCTTTGAGAGCGTAAACACGAAACCAAATGGACCCTTGCAGGTCCATTTGGATTTCAAGAGTTAAAATATGATATCATCTGATTTAGCCTAAAGTCTAAACAACTAGAGAATATGGAAGAACGGTCATTAGAATTAACCTGGAGAGTAAAATAAATATTTAGTTTTGGGGTCTGTGGGGATAAAATGTCATGAAATGGTGGTCCTCCGTGGCTGAATAAATAGTGGTCCCTGGAATGAAAGAGGTTGAAAACCACTGGAATAAGATATGCACAAGTAGCCTCATCACACACACACACACACACCACACACACACACACACACACACACACACACACACACACACACAACACACACACACACACACACACACACACACACACAACACACACACACACACACACACACACACACACACACACAGCCTAATGGGAGCAGTGTAAAGTGCCAACGCATTTAATTCTCTCCTCATGGTGAGAGACTCAGAGAGGCTAATGGAGGAGCTGCCACTGTGGCACGAACACACCAGGGGTGGATCTAGGCATGGGCATGGGGGGCAATGCCCCCCTAAATACCCAGTCTGCCCCACCAAACACAATGCCATGCAAAACAACCAAAGATATTTCAAATTAAAGTGTTTCTATTTAATATGATGTGAAACACTACTACTGCTACTAACTAACTACAGCTGTGTCACCGCTAAACCAACAGCATTTCATCATTGAAAACAGAAAACTCTCTGAGTCAGACCTTTAGCTTTATGCATGCTGCGTGTCTGTTGCAACTTCAACAACAACTGATGTTATTATTGATGCTTTACTTGACTAATAAAAGTCCTGGAACTGAAAATGGTATGGGTGCGACTTCATCGCCCGTGACGCTTCGCACCACGGGCGATGAAGCCGCACCCATACCATTTTCTCCTGTCCCCCAATTGGGAAATGTTACATCCGCCCCAGGCACACACACACCACACAACACACACACACACACACACACACACACACACACACACACACACACACACACACACACCACACACACACACACACACACACACACACCACACTCCATACCATGTGGTCCTGAAGGGTCATGTTTTTGTTTTGCCACTTGGTCAGTTCCCACTTGAAAAAGAGTCTCTGTGTCACTGTGATTTACTGGTTAAATAAAAGTTTAAATAAATACATAAACATAACTAAAATCAGTATACGATACAATTAGGGCTGGGACTTTAAATGAATAATTGAGATTAATGAATCACGCGATTAAAAACGGGAGAATAAGCCGTTCAGGGTAACTACAGTAACAAGGGCTGCCATTGGTCCAAACTCCCAGTGTTCTGTCCTCCCATTGATCTGAAATTACTAACGCTGTCTCTAACTCTCACCCTCAACATGACATAACATGTTACAGTATTTACTAACGCTGTCTCTAACTCTCACCCTCAACATAACATAACATGTTACAGTATTATGGACACAGTTTGGATTAATAAAAACTCTCTCAGACACTTAAATACCAACCTGTTTTAATTGACACAAAAGAATACTTCCCGGGTCAAATATTGGTATGCGATTAATTGAGATTAATTAATTACAACGCTTCAAAAATAATTAGTTAAATTTTTTTGATCGAATCCCACGCCTGGATACAATATGCTCTGTTTTCATTAAAGGGTAATTCCAGAGGTACAAATGTGAACCAAATGGACCCGCTAGGGTCCATTTGGCTCACATTTGTACCTCTCAGGAAAATGTTGGAAATGGGTGGACTTCCCCTTTAAAAGTGACATTCGGATACAGTTTCCATATGTTTCCATCTCTGGCCAGCAGGTTTTAGATGCATAAAATAAATGTCAGCAAAAAAACTTTATGGGATGAATTTTATTATTATTTTTCTCCTTCCTCATCAGAGGTGAAGAGAACAGTAATTAAAATCACATTATGTAAACTAACATTAAAACTGCTGCTGAGACGTTTCTATTCCTCCCGCAGGTTATAATTAGGTTCCAATGCTCCCCTGTGTGTGTGTGTGTGTGTGTGTGTGTGTGTGTGTGTGTGTGTGTGTGTGTGTGTGTGTGTGTGTGTGTGTGTGTGTGTGTGTGTGTGTGTTTATTAATCTGCACATTTACCTTATAATTGGTAGAGGGAAATGTTGTTTCTCCCTTGTGCCCGAAAAAAAAGTAATAATGATAATAATATTAATCCTCATGTGAAATGGAGCAGGGGCTGTTTGCCAAATGTGTTAAAGGAGAACTCCACCCATTTTAATGTGTTAAAGGAGAACTCCACCCATTTTCAACATTCTAATATGTCATTGGTATATACACCTTAGAGGTGCTGGGTGGACATGGGTGGACAAAAACGTTTTCCCAATTCTGTGTTTCCTAGAAATGGAGGTCTGAAGAAAATCATTAACATGGTGAAACATCTTGATGACATCATCAAGATGTATTTTCACCATGGTAATGGATTTCTTTAGACGCTTCTTTTTTCTGAGTGCATACAAAGCCTACACCCTCAGAAAATATAAAAAATGCACACACGCACACACACACACACACACACACACACACACACACACACACACACACACACACACACACACACACACACACACCACACACACACACACCACACACACACACACAGAAGGGCAGCAGCAGCTCTTAGTAATTGGTTTGTCCCCCCCAGGAGGCGACACGGCTAGCGGTCCGGACCGATGACAGGTAAACAAAAGTGCCATTATTACAACAATGAGCGCTGTGGCGCTATGCGCGCGCGCACACACACCACACACACACACACACACACACACACACACACACCACGCAGGCACACGCACGGACGCACACACACGGACGCACATGGACACGCACGCACACACACACGGACGCACACATGTGTGCACACAGGTCGTTTTGGTGTGAATGCTAGCGATTAAAAAACACAGAAAATTCTCATTTTTGTTTTATCATGTCACGTGAAAGCAGAGAGTCAGAGCTACTATTTGCTACGATTACTATATTACCCATTATACAACTGCACCTTACAGTCCAAAACGTTACACCAAATAGGATTTGGTTTCATAACCTACTGGGAAATTCCAGACATTTTTTTTCTGAAATCATACAAATGTACAAATTTGTAACCTACACTCAGAAAAAGATGGTATGGTCAATACTGCACTACACTTCTTTAGTACGACGGTGTGTCATAGAGAAATGCACTCTTAGGGTCTGTAAGACATTAATACATTTAATTATACTGCTGTGCTGAAGATAATATACCCTGACAGAACTAATGGATGGAGAGGAACGGACAATAAGCACAGGCATCAGGGCGGATGTAACATTTCCCAATTGGGAAGGGGGGGGGGGGGGCAGAAGAAAATGGTATGAGAGCGGCTCCATCGCTCATCGATGAAGCCGCCCCCATACCATTTTCAATAGTGTTTTCAAATACTTTTAAATATAAGCACTGAAAATAACTTGGGTTGTTTTGCATGCCATCATGTTTGGTGCAGGAGCAGACTGGGCATTTAGGGGGGCATTGCCCCCCCATGTCTATGCCTAGATCCGCCCCTGAGAGGCATGGATGGTACACTACAGTGCGTGTGTGTGTGTGTGTGTGTGTGTGTGTGTGTGTGTGTGTGTGTGTGTGTGTGTGTGTGTGTGTGAGAGAGACAGAACAAAGGGGTGAAAGCGTCTGCCTGACAGAGAGCAGCTGCTACACTGGTCATTAAATGTTTTAAAGTCACACACACACACACACACACACCACACACACCACACACACACACACACACACACACACACACACACACACACACACACACACACACACACACACACACACACCCATTAAATGCTCGAAACCAGAAGTGTCAGAGACAGAGAGCAAAGGCAGAGAAGTGCCAGGAGACCACTTTAACAGGACTGTGTGCACGCACGCACACACGCACACGCACGCGCACGCGCACACGCGCACACGCACACGCACACGCACACGCCACGCACACACACACACACACACACACACACAGACACACAGTTACTTGCAGCAACCAGCACTTCAGCAGGGATAGTGCAGATTTGAATGACGATACAGTACAAACACACACTGAAAACTGTCAGGGTTTAGATTTAGATTCAGTTTTTAAGGGAGATCACCATGAATATTTAACCTTCCTGGTGTATTAGCAGTATATTTTTCATCTTTGTACGTGTTGTATTGTACTTGTCGATTTCATTCTGTACTTTGAACTAGGCATGTCACGGTATCAGAGTCTTATCGCCGTTTTCACCGAATGCTTTGATACCGATTTTACCGGTTTTATAGTCCTGTGGCCCCCTCAATGTCGCAAAATCTGACACTACAGGCTCTGATACGAAGCCAGCAGACCGTGCGCACACAAAAAGACAAGGGAGTCTTCAGCCCCTGCCCTGTGCCCATTTACTCTGTTTATAAGACTGGGTATGGCCATGGTCACCCATCCCCCCTCTAAAACTCTTTGCTCGTCCTTGCAACAGTTCCGCTCCTGGTGCAACAGGGACAGCTGTCACTTTTCTCTCCAAGCTAAAACAACAACACGCTGGCATGCTACTCACGTTGTTGCGCCTGTTGTCCATAAACAGCTTACAGATTTGGGAAGGTTTGATTACGTGGTCCTTGTATGTGTGTAGTAGGCATGTGGAAGTATTCCTTGACACGAAAAAGTTTAGGAGCGATTATGTAGAGTTTAAAAAGGAAACCAAAATGCCCTCGCTGATGTGCGTCGTGTGCGGCTACCAGTCCCGGATATAACGTTTCCCAATTGGGGGGGAGGGGCAGCCGTTTGCATTCCATCATGTTTCTATCATGTTTGGTGGGGCAGTCAGGCCATTTAGGGGGCATTGCCCCCCCTCCATACACATGACTAGATCCGACCCTGGTGGAGTACTACTCGGCAGCTGTCCGAAGTGCGCACATCAGGCATAGGTTTGCAGCGGTGGAGACAATTTTGTAGGCAACTCTGGCGCATAATATTTGTAGTATAAACATCGACAACAATATTACCTTACTTACAATTACAATACTTAACATACCAAGAACGTACAATATTGAATGAATGGACGCAAAAAATAAAAAATAAAATAAAATATATATATATTTTTTTTTTTCTTTTTTTCAGTATATTCGGTGGGCAAGCAAAGTACCGGTTTTGGCGCCCCCAATCACACGCCCCGACACTTGTCCTGGAGCCAATCACACGCTCCAACACTTGTCCTGGAGCCAATCACACGCTCCGACACTTGTCCTGGAGCCAATCACACGCCTCCACACTTGTCCTGGAGCCAATCACACGCCCCGACACTTGTCACCGTCCAATAGGATGACAGAGCTCATTAAGGAGCCGGATGCTGCCGGGCTTGGATGACTAAGACCCAGTGTGTGCGTGTGTGTGTGTGTGCGCGTGTGTGTGTGTGTGTGTGTGTGTGTGTGTGTGTGTGTGTGTGTGTGTGGCGTGTGCGTGTGTGTGTGCGTGTGTACATGCACATAGAAGAGTGGTTCACAACAACAGATTGCTGCCCTAAAAGTCAAACATCTCTCCTGCAATACAGAGATATACTGTATGTCTTTAGTCTACAGCAGGGGCGGATCTAGGCATGGGCCTGGGGGGCAATGCCCCCCTAAATGCCCTGACTGCCCAACCAAACATGATGGCATGCAAAAAAAAAACACACTTCAGAGAGAGAGAGAGAGAGAGAGAGAGAGAGAGCGAGAGAGAGAGAGAGAGAGAGAGACAGAGACAGACAGACAGACAGACAGACAGACAGACAGACAGACAGACAGACAGACAGACAGACAGACAGACAGACAGACAGACAGACAGACAGACAGACAGACAGACAGACAGACAGACAGAGCGTTTAGTTGAAATGACGGATCATAGAAATTGTCAGATGAGTAAAAAACGTAGAACTTGTACATAGAAATGAACCCAAAGCAAAAAGAGAGCGAAACCTTGAATGTTAAAGTTGTACAACATTTTCACCATGTAAAACTACAATGTACTTCATGAATAATTCATGAGCTTTTTCACGTGAATTATAATGTTGATGCATAATGTATGAGCGAAGAGAGAGGACAGTCAGGGGTGTTTCTGCCATTAGGCAGAGTAGAGAGAGGACAGTCAGGGGTGTTTCTGCCATTAGAGAGAGAGAGGACAGTCAGGGGTGTTTCTGCCATTAGACAGAGTAGAGAGAGGACAGTCAGGGGTGTTTCTGCCATTAGGCAGAGTAGAGAGAGGACAGTCAGGGGTGTTTCTGCCATTAGGCAGGTAGAGAGAGGACAGTCAGGGGTGTTTCTGCCATTAGAGAGAGGACAGTCAGGGGTGTTTCTGCCATTAGGCAGAGTAGAGAGAGGACAGTCAGGGGTGTTTCTGCCATTAGGCAGAGTAGAGAGAGGACAGTCAGGGGTGTTTCTGCCATTAGGCAGAGTAGAGAGAGGACAGTCAGGGGTGTTTCTGCCATTAGGCAGAGTAGAGAGACCCCATGAGTCCAGTCAGGGGTGTTTCTGCCTTTAGGCAGAGTAGAGAGAGGACAGTCAGGGGTGTTTCTGCCATTAGGCAGAGTAGAGAGAGGACAGTCAGGGGTGTTTCTGCCATTAGGCAGAGTAGAGAGAGGACAGTCAGGGGTGTTTCTGCCATTAGGCAGAGTAGAGAGAGGACAGTCAGGGGTGTTTCTGCCATTAGGCAGAGTAGAGAGAGGACAGTCAGGGGTGTTTCTGCCATTAGAGAGAGGACAGTCAGGGGTGTTTCTGCCATTAGGCAGAGTAGAGAGAGGACAGTCAGGGGTGTTTCTGCCATTAGAGAGAGAGAGGACAGTCAGGGGTGTTTCTGCCATTAGAGAGAGAGAGGACAGTCAGGGGTGTTTCTGCCATTAGGCAGAGTAGAGAGAGGACAGTCAGGGGTGTTTCTGCCATTAGAGAGAGAGAGGACAGTCAGGGGTGTTTCTGCCATTAGGCAGAGTAGAGAGAGGACAGTCAGGGGTGTTTCTGCCATTAGGCAGAGTAGAGAGAGGACAGTCAGGGGTGTTTCTGCCATTAGGCAGAGTAGAGAGAGGACAGTCAGGGGTGTTTCTGCCATTAGAGAGAGGACAGTCAGGGGTGTTTCTGCCATTAGGCAGAGTAGAGAGAGGACAGTCAGGGGTGTTTCTGCCATTAGAGAGAGAGAGGACAGTCAGGGGTGTTTCTGCCATTAGGCAGAGTAGAGAGAGGACAGTCAGGGGTGTTTCTGCCATTAGGCAGAGTAGAGAGAGGACAGTCAGGGGTGTTTCTGCCATTAGAGAGAGAGAGGACAGTCAGGGGTGTTTCTGCCATTAGGCAGAGTAGAGAGAGGACAGTCAGGGGTGTTTCTGCCATTAGGCAGAGTAGAGAGAGGACAGTCAGGGGTGTTTCTGCCATTAGGCAGAGTAGAGAGAGGACAGTCAGGGGTGTTTCTGCCATTAGGCAGAGTAGAGAGAGGACAGTCAGGGGTGTTTCTGCCATTAGGCAGGTAGAGAGAGGACAGTCAGGGGTGTTTCTGCCATTAGAGAGAGAGAGAGGACAGTCAGGGGTGTTTCTGCCATTAGGCAGAGTAGAGAGAGGACAGTCAGGGGTGTTTCTGCCATTAGAGAGAGAGAGGACAGTCAGGGGTGTTTCTGCCATTAGAGAGAGAGAGGACAGTCAGGGGTGTTTCTGCCATTAGAGAGAGGACAGTCAGGGGTGTTTCTGCCATTAGAGAGAGAGAGGACAGTCAGGGGTGTTTCTGCCATTAGAGAGAGGACAGTCAGGGGTGTTTCTGCCATTAGGCAGAGTAGAGAGAGGACAGTCAGGGGTGTTTCTGCCATTAGAGAGAGAGAGGACAGTCAGGGGTGTTTCTGCCATTAGAGAGAGAGAGGACAGTCAGGGGTGTTTCTGCCATTAGGCAGAGTAGAGAGAGGACAGTCAGGGGTGTTTCTGCCATTAGGCAGAGTAGAGAGAGGACAGTCAGGGGTGTTTCTGCCATTAGGCAGAGTAGAGAGAGGACAGGAACGTCCCCATGAGTCCAGTCAGAGGCGTTTTTGCCACTAGGCAGGCTAGGCACACACACACACACACACACCCCCCCCCCCACACACACACACACATAAGCAGTGATGGTCCATTAGCCATCCTGTTGTTTTCAGAACGATCCAACACCTCCAGTCTCCAGAACCAGTTAAACAGGTTTTGACTCATTTGATAACAAAAGGCTGAATTAATGAAGTGTAACACCTTGGAACAACCTTCCTAATGCCATTGTAATGTATAGTTCCCCGAATCCCCCACCACTACTCATTGTTTCTCAGTTGCAAGGGCGATTTTTCTCATGGGTTGACACCAACACTTGCCTGCTTGCCCGGGGAAAGTAAAAAAAAAAAATGGTCGGGCAAGTGAAGACTGCTACCTGGTTGCCCGATCGGGCAAGTGTGCAACTTAGTGCACTATAACACAACACAAGATAAATTTGTCTTTGAGGCAGTCATTGCACTCTGCCTCTATGTCTTTCCCTGCTTTCTAGCTATAGGCCTACACAATTCCAGGCTGGATTTGGGAAACAAAACAGGCAAATTAACATACAGATCAAAATGACCATTAATCTTCTACATTCTCTAGTTGTGTAGACCTGGGCTAATTAAGATGATGAATTTTAACTCTTGAGAGTGTAAAATGAAACCAAATGGACCTGCAAGGGTCCATTTGGTTTCATTTTTACGTTCTGATGGCAAGTGCCTACTTGTACCCTGTTTTTCCTTCCCTGAATTCCTGGCCCAAGCTATAGCCTGGACCAGCAAATTAACCACAGCCCCTGTGAAATCCTACTGAAATCCTCATGTAGGCTGCACCCTTGCAGCCTACACAGAGAGGTGGGGGCGTGTGTAGGGTGAGGTGGTGGTGGGGGGCATCCCTGACCAGTTATGCTTAGGGCCTCCAAAACCTAGTAGTGGCGCTGCGGCCCTGAATAAGCCCGCAGCCTGGCTGAGTATTTTAGCTCGTACTTTCAAACAATTAGGCCTACAGCTCGGTCAATTCTCGATCATTTCTTACCATTCAACATGTTATGTTGAAAAAACATGTTCCATGTTTTTTGCTGTATGTGGCGAGCATTTATCCCAAGTCTGCAAAACGTTATTAAATTAAACGTTTAAATTGCAAAAAAAAAAGTCGGGAAATTCGCGGCAAAACAGACATCTTTTTGATCATTCATATCTCCTTCAATTCTGGACCATTTTGTACATTTCAAAATGCAGCGTGACCGGCAAAAATCACTCTATCAGATGCTGTATAGGATATGCAGGTAGGTCTTCTCTACGAAGCGGAATCACGAAAAATGTAACCGTCGGGATTTCAGTGGAAACGTGAAAGCAGCAGCATTGCCACAAGTTAATTAATGTATTTAATTATATTATATACTGTACATTACCTAAACACAAGCAAGTGACCGACAGCAGGCAGCTGTCTAGAGCTGTTTATAGGACAATCCATAGCCTAAATAAGGAGATGAATTGAACTGGCGCTTCTGTGGACATCTCCAATGCTGGCACAGCCTGTGCCCGCACGTGGCTTTGAAATCCCGTTATCTATTTCCCAAATCTATTTGACGAAATTAGCTTAAGGGACTGCGTGACAAACAGGGGGGCACCATGTCTCTGGTGAGGGGCACAAAGCAGATTCAACAGTTTTCTCGGGAAAATGCATATTTATAGATTTTTTATTTTATTTTTAATGGTGCCCAGCCGGTCACGTGGTGCCCAACGCATTGCGCGTTATGCGCGTTGCCCTCCCTACGCCACTGAAACCCATTATACCTTAACTTCTTTGCCTTTTTAAACTAATCTTAAAAAAACATTTCAGTAGTTGAAATGGCCAGTCTACAAGCTCACAGCGTGTTAACAGACTGACATGTTGAAATATTCCAAAAGGTTTCAAAATAGTAACAACAAAATGTAGCAGGTAACGAAAGGGTCCATTTGGATTCATCCAGATGTAACTCTCTCAAGAGTTACATCTGGTTAACCAACTTAGCTGAGGGCCACCTGGAACCCTCTCAGGGACCACTGGTGGTCCCCAGACCACCTGTTGAAAACCCCTGCACTAGATAACTGACACTGTGGGAAATACAAGAGTTCCAAACATTGTGGGATAAAACATTTAGATAAAATGCAGGAAAAAAACAACAACATCTTTGTTGTCTGGAGACAGAGCTGAAGCCATTCATGCATAGATGATGTGGTCTACACACAGGGGCGGATCTAGGCATGGGCATAGGGGGGCAATGTCCCGCTAAATGCCCTGACTGCCACACCAAACACGATGTTATGCAAAACTACGCAAATATTGATCAAAGATATTTCAAATTACAGTGCCTGTAAAATGATGTGAAACACTACTACTGCTACTAACTAACTACAGCTGTGTCACCACTAAACCAACAGCATTTCATCATTGAAAACAGAAAACTCTCTGAGTCAGACCTTTAGCTTTATGCATGCTGCGTGTCTGTTGCAACTTCAACAACAACTGATGTTATTATTGATGCTTTACTTGACTAATAAAAGTCCTGTAATCGAGAATGGTACGGATGCGGCTTCATCGCGGCACGGGCGATGAAGCCGGCCCCATACCATTTTCTCCTGCCCGCCCCCCCAATTGGGAAATGTTACATCCACCCCCGTCTACACAGCGTCATGCTTCAATGCTTCAACAACCTCAACCGCTTTCAATTATTCTCAAGAGCAAGACGTTAGACTGAGCAAAATGTCACTGCTTGAAGAAATACTCCGTGAAGGTACAACAGTATTGGCATCAAAATGCCCTAAACAGCAGACGCAGCAACACTACAACAAGCATGCATGCCTTACCAGGGGCGGATTGGCCATCTGGAGTACAGGGAGTTTTCCCGGTGGCCTGCGCCACCTAGTGGCCTGGACAAGATCCAAAATGCACTAGTGGCACTTCCAAAATGCACTAGAATGTGCTAGATGCTCGCCTGGAACATACAGATCAAAATGACCATTAATCTTCTACATTCTCTAGTTGTGTAGACTAAGTTGGGCTAATTCACATGATGAATATTTTAACTCTTGAGGGTGTAAAAATGAATCCAAATGGACCCGCAAGGGTCCATTTGGTTTCATTTTTACGCTCTCAAAGAGTTACATCTGGTTAACCAGGGTGGCCTGGCAAAGGCAAAATATTCCCGGTGGGAAAATATGTGCCAATCCGCCCCTGTGCCTTACTATGGCATGACTGTGTTGTTGACGGAAATAGTTGTGTCTGTTCAACATCCTCTCCACTTCCTGTCATCCCTTCACAATAAAGTGTCTCTTCTTTATCTCAAAGTATTGACAGGAAACAGGTGTAACCTAAAAGGGACATTTCATCCTTTTGCACAAAAACAAAAGTGGCATTTAGAAGATTAGAAAGTCTTTCCCCAAGCTATTTCCATACCTCATTTGTGCATTAGACTCTTTTGATACACTCCAAAATTCGCCACCTTTCAGCGAAAAAGTATTTTTGCGCAAAATGGAAACTTCTTTGCATTTCGGAGTGTTTCCATTCAACATTCTCTTCCCAAGAGCCGATTTTGCGCAAAAATAGGGCTTGGCTATAGAAACATGGCTATTTTAGGGCTACAGCAGACACAGAAAGACGTTCCTACCATGAGCATCTTCTACTGGACTCCACAGCTTCTGGGGCAGTGGTGGATCAACGGTAGAGTGGCCTGATAGTCGCTGGTTCGAACCCTCCCTGAGCAAGACACCGAAGTCCTGATCGCTCCTGATGACGTGCTGGTCGCAGCCTTGCATGGTTTCCTTCGGCCATCGGTATGGGAACGCACCCTAAAAAGAAACAGTGTTTGTTATATATTTTTTCTCTCATGGGGGTCCCTGGCTGAAATATGTGTTCAAATAGGGGTCCGTGGTGTCCTATCTCTCTAAATAATTCTAGGAATGTGTGTCTTTCTGTCTGTCTGTCTGTTACCTGCGCAAATGCACTGTGCAATGAGGATCACCCACACATGCCACGGCGCACGGACAGCCTCGATGAACCTCGCGTAGTACAGCCCTGTCATCCAGCACCAATGTGCGCTACTTACAAACACCTAACATTATACCAATCATTTTAATTTAATAGAACTGCATGAAAAGCTCATCACCGCGGAGATCACGTCACACGGACACACATTTATTTGTGGTCACAGTTTGTTGTGCAACACGGAATCACCTCCCTTCGCGTTCTCTGTCCTCGCTGCTCCGCCTGCCACAACGGCGTGATGATATACGCCTTACTGCGGTCAGCTACGAGGCTACGACTTATTTCTACTACCACTGAAATCTACACGTTTGGATATTCATTACGCACGGCGGCCATGGCATCCAATTCTCTCTAAACTTTTACACACACACACCCAAGTTCAACCCAACTTTCCAACATCAACAATTCCTTCCCAATCAATGTGATCTACACATCATTTCCAGATCAGATATTTCACAACGGGTATAGGACTAGTTAGTGTCAAATCAGGGGTCCTTGACATGAAAACCTCTTGGTACCGCAGCACCTCCAAGACCTATTGTAAACAAGTGTAATCTTAACTAGTGAGTCCAATCACAGATATTCAGTATTCAGTAATACTCCAAGCTGTTATCAGTTCTGTACAGTGTGGACTTGACTTGTACTATAAATCTCATCTCTGTTAATAAATGATTCATCCATCCATCCATCCATCCATCCATCCATCCATCCATCCATCCATTCATTCATTCATTCATTCATTCATTCATTCATTCATTCATAATGTGTAGGGATCTAAGCTGGCCTAACTAACACAGTTTAGCTGAATTCCAATGACATATAACCAGGTGGTCCCCAGGATAAATGATGGAAAGTTGGTTAACCAGATGTAACTCTTTAAGAGCGTAAACATGAAACCAAATGGACCCTTGCGGGTCCATTTGGTTTCATGTTTACGCTCTCAAGAGTTAAAATATTCATCATGTGAATTATCTCAAGTCTACACAACTAGAGAATGTAGAAGATTAATGGATTAATGGTCATTTTGATCTGTATGTTGGACTGTTTGGTTTCCCCAAATCCAGCCTGGAATTGTGGACAAAAGCAAAAACAATCTTTAGTTTTGGGGTCTGTGGGGCTAGAATGTCATCAAACGGTGGTCCTCCATGGTTGAAATGCCAAATAAATGGTGGTCCCTGGTGTCAAAAAGGTTGAAAACCACAGCATTCATTAATTCATTCTTCCATCTTTAAACTGGCCTAACTAACAAAGTTCAGCTTATAATCACATGAGTGCTAATGCTAGCAGCTAATAGTAACTCACCTCCATTACATGTCCATAATAAACAGCTTTGGGTGATGATGTTAACAATGAACTGATTCAACTCTACCTTTCATTACATTTAGAGCTGTTTTAACTCACTATGTTAAAACACACACAAAACACAAAACACAAAACAAAACACAGCTTGGCTTGTCTGGTGGTGTGTGTGTGTGTGTGTGTGTGGGGGGGGGGGGGGGGGGGGGGGCGTTGCCATGTCTGTTTATTATAAGCGGCATGTCATTTTCTTTCTTTTTCTAATGTTGTTTTGCTTGTAGCACAGGGGCTGATCTAGGAACGGGCATGGGGGGGGGGGGGGGGGGGGCATGCAAAACAAGCCAAGATATTTCAAATTACGGTGTTTATATTTTAAAGGTCAGTTATCACACAAAAACACAAAATTACTTAGGTTCCATCCTGTGTTCATGCACTGTTGCCATGTCTAATTATTATAAGCATAAAATAACTGACTTGTTTTTTCATGTAGTACAGTGGTTTTCAACCTTTTTGATACCAGGGCCCACCATTTGTTCACAATTTGAGCCACGGAGGACCACCATTTGATTACATTTTAGCCCCACACACCCCAAACACTAAAGATGTCTACTAATCTTCTAACATTCTCTAGTTGTGTAGACTTGAGGCCAATTCAGATGATGAGTATTTTAACTCTGAGAGTATAAAAATGAAACCAAATGGACCCGCCAGGGTCCATTTGGTTTCATTTTTACGTTCTCAAGAGTTACATCTGGTTAATCAAATTAGCTGTATCTTCAATATATCCTGAATAACAGATAAAAAGTTGCCTGGAATTGTCTGAGAGAAAAGCTTTGAAAATGGCATTTACAACATGTCCACCATTGACATCTCATTTAAGGCAAATATTTGTTTTAAATTTCATTGTGCTTTAAGTAGCAAGTGACATATCAAACTATGGAGTTTCCATGATGCTGAATCCATTCCAAGCATTAATTTTGTCCCCAAAAAAATCTTCCTTGGGTTGGAAACAGCCATAAGCGTGTTGACAAATATGATGAGGTCAGCAGCACATTTGGGCAAGTTGTTATGGCGATATTTCACCCAATGAGTGATTTTGTGCAAAACTAATGCTAAGAATGGATTCAGCACCATGGAAACTCTCTAGTTTGATATGTCACTGTGCTACTCAAAGCACAATTAAATTTAGAAAATATTTGCCAATACAATGTCAATGGTGGACATACTGTAAATGCCATTTTCCAAACCTTTCCCCTCAGACAATTCCAGGCAACTTTTTATCCCTTTTACTCCCGCATTTGACCACCAGAATTTGTGTGTCCACATGCATGAACGCGCACATCAGGGGCGGAGCGGATGAAGCCGCACCCATACCATTTTCAGTTACAGGACTTTTATTGGTCAAGTAAAGCATCAATAATAACATCAGTTGTTGTTGAAGTTGCAACAGACACGCAGCATGCATAAAGCTAAAGGTCTGACTCAGAGAGTTTTCTGTTTTCAATGATGAAATGCTGTTGGTTTAGTGGTGACACAGCTGTAGTTAGTTAGTAGCAGTAGTAGTGTTTAATAATCATTTTAAAGCACTTTAATTTGAAATATCTTGGGTTGTTTTGCATGCCATCGTGTTTGGTAGGGAAGACTGGGAATTTAGGGGGGGCATTGCCCCCCCATGCCCATGACTGGATCCGCCCCTGGCGCACATGAACAAGTGCCCAATGTTAAGTCCAATGTTCACACTATAACCACTGGGGCCGGCCGCTTCAACATTGGAGAGGTTCGCTGGGGATCAGGGATGTTATAGTTATGGTGGCACGCATCGCGACCCTTTGGCCACCCACCACGACCGACTGGACACTCTATTTATAGTTATGGTGGCACGCATCGCGACCCTTTGGCCACCCACCACGACCGACTGGATGAATTTATAGTTATGGTGGCACGCATCGCGACCTTTTGGCCACCCACCACGACCGACTGGCGACTCTATAAATTAATTTATAGTTATGGTGGCACGCATCGCGACCTTTTGGCCACCCACCACGACCGACTGGATGAATTTATAGTTATGGTGGCACGCATCGCGACCTTTTGGCCACCCACCACGACCGACTGGATGAATTTATAGTTATGGTGGCACGCATCGCGACCTTTTGGCCACCCACCACGACCAACTGGATGAATTTATAGTTATGGTGGCACGCATCGCGACCTTTTGGCCACCCACCACGACCGACTGGATGAATTTATAGTTATGGTGGCACGCATCGCGACCTTTTGGCCACCCACCACGACCGACTGGATGAATTTATAGTTATGGTGGCACGCATCGCGACCTTTTGGCCACCCACCACGACCGACTGGATGAATTTATAGTTATGGTGGCACGCATCGCGACCTTTTGGCCACCCACCACGACCGACTGGCGACTCTATAGATGAATTTATAGTTATGGTGGCACGCATCGCGACCTTTTGGCCTCCCACCACGACCGACTGGATGAATTTATAGTTATGGTGGCACGCATCGCGACCCTTTGGCCTCCCACCACGACCGACTGGTGGCACGCATCGCGACCCTTTGGCCACCCACCACGACCGACTGGTGGCACGCATCGCGACCCTTTGGCCACCCACCACGACCGACTGGTGGCACGCATCACGACCCTTTGGCCACCCACCAAGACCGACTGGAGACTGGTGAATTTATAGTTATGGTGGCACGCATCGCGACCTTTTGGCCACCCACCACGACCGACTGGTGGCACGCATCGCGACCCTTTGGCCACCCACCACGACCGACTGGATGAATTTATAGTTATGGTGGCACGCATCGCGACCTTTTGGCCTCCCACCACGACCGACTGGATGAATTTATAGTTATGGTGGCACGCATCGCGACCTTTTGGCCACCCACCACGACCGACTGGATGAATTTATAGTTATGGTGGCACGCATCGCGACCTTTTGGCCACCCACCACGACCGACTGGCGACTCTATAGATGAATTTATAGTTATGGTGGCACGCATCGCGACCTTTTGGCCACCCACCACGACCGACTGGCCACTCTATTTATAGTTATGGTGGCACGCATCGCGACCTTTTGGCCTCCCACCACGACCGACTGGCGACTCTATAGATGAATTTATAGTTATGGTGGCACGCATCGCGACCTTTTGGCCACCCACCACGACCGACTGGATGAATTTATAGTTATGGTGGCACGCATCGCGACCTTTTGGCCACCCACCACGACCGACTGGCGACTCTATAGATGAATTTATAGTTATGGTGGCACGCATCGCGACCTTTTGGCCACCCACCACGACCGACTGGATGAATTTATAGTTATGGTGGCACGCATCGCGACCTTTTGGCCACCCACCACGACCGACTGGATGAATTTATAGTTATGGTGGCACGCATCGCGACCTTTTGGCCACCCACCACGACCGACTGGATGAATTTATAGTTATGGTGGCACGCATCGCGACCTTTTGGCCACCCACCACGACCGACTGGATGAATTTATAGTTATGGTGGCACGCATCGCGACCCTTTGGCCTCCCACCACGACCGACTGGCGACTCTATAGATGAATTTATAGTTATGGTGGCACGCATCGCGACCTTTTGGCCACCCACCACGACCGACTGGATGAATTTATAGTTATGGTGGCACGCATCGCGACCTTTTGGCCACCCACCACGACCGACTGGCGACTCTATAGATGAATTTATAGTTATGGTGGCACGCATCGCGACCTTTTGGCCACCCACCACGACCGACTGGATGAATTTATAGTTATGGTGGCACGCATCGCGACCTTTTGGCCACCCACCACGACCAACTGGATGAATTTATAGTTATGGTGGCACGCATCGCGACCTTTTGGCCACCCACCACGACCGACTGGCGACTCTATAAATTAATTTATAGTTATGGTGGCACGCATCGCGACCTTTTGGCCACCCACCACGACCGACTGGATGAATTTATAGTTATGGTGGCACGCATCGCGACCTTTTGGCCACCCACCACGACCAACTGGATGAATTTATAGTTATGGTGGCACGCATCGCGACCTTTTGGCCTCCCACACGACCGACTGGCGACTCTATAGATGAATTTATAGTTATGGTGGCACGCATCGCGACCTTTTGGCCACCCACCACGACCGACTGGCGACTCTATAGATGAATTTATAGTTATGGTGGCACGCATCGCGACCTTTTGGCCTCCCACCACGACCGACTGGATGAATTTATAGTTATGGTGGCACGCATCGCGACCTTTTGGCCACCCACCACGACCGACTGGCGACTCTATAAATTAATTTATAGTTATGGTGGCACGCATCGCGACCTTTTGGCCACCCACCACGACCGACTGGATGAATTTATAGTTATGGTGGCACGCATCGCGACCTTTTGGCCTCCCACCACGACCGACTGGATGAATTTATAGTTATGGTGGCACGCATCGCGACCTTTTGGCCACCCACCACGACCGACTGGATGAATTTATAGTTATGGTGGCACGCATCGCGACCTTTTGGCCACCCACCACGACCGACTGGATGAATTTATAGTTATGGTGGCACGCATCGCGACCTTTTGGCCACCCACCACGACCGACTGGATGAATTTATAGTTATGGTGGCACGCATCGCGACCTTTTGGCCACCCACCACGAACCGACTGGATGAATTTATAGTTATGGTGGCACGCATCGCGACCCTTTGGCCACCCACCACGACCAACTGGATGAATTTATAGTTATGGTGGCACGCATCGCGACCTTTTGGCCACCCACCACGACCGACTGGGACTCTATAGATGAATTTATAGTTATGGTGGCACGCATCGCGACCTTTTGGCCACCCACCACGACCGACTGGATGAATTTATAGTTATGGTGGCACGCATCGCGACCTTTTGGCCACCCACCACGACCGACTGGCGACTCTATAGATGAATTTATAGTTATGGTGGCACGCATCGCGACCTTTTGGCCACCCACCACCACGACCGACTGGATGAATTTATAGTTATGGTGGCACGCATCGCGACCTTTTGGCCACCCACCACGACCGACTGGATGAATTTATAGTTATGGTGGCACGCATCGCGACCTTTTGGCCACCCACCACGACCGACTGGATGAATTTATAGTTATGGTGGCACGCATCGCGACCTTTTGGCCACCCACCACGACCGACTGGATGAATTTATAGTTATGGTGGCACGCATCGCGACCTTTTGGCCACCCACCACGACCGACTGGATGAATTTATAGTTATGGTGGCACGCATCGCGACCTTTTGGCCTCCCACCACGACCGACTGGATGAATTTATAGTTATGGTGGCACGCATCGCGACCCTTTGGCCTCCCACCACGACCGACTGGATGAATTTATAGTTATGGTGGCACGCATCGCGACCTTTTGGCCACCCACCACGACCGACTGGATGAATTTATAGTTATGGTGGCACGCATCGCGACCCTTTGGCCTCCCACCACGACCAACTGGATGAATTTATAGTTATGGTGGCACGCATCGCGACCTTTTGGCCACCCACCACGACCGACTGGATGAATTTATAGTTATGGTGGCACGCATCGCGACCTTTTGGCCACCCACCACGACCGACTGGATGAATTTATAGTTATGGTGGCACGCATCGCGACCTTTTGGCCACCCACCACGACCGACTGGCGACTCTATAGATGAATTTATAGTTATGGTGGCACGCATCGCGACCTTTTGGCCACCCACCACGACCGACTGGTGGCACGCATCGCGACCTTTTGGCCTCCCACCACGACCGACTGGTGGCACGCATCGCGACCTTTTGGCCACCCACCACGACCGACTGGATGAATTTATAGTTATGGTGGCACGCATCGCGACCCTTTGGCCACCCACCACGACCAACTGGATGAATTTATAGTTATGGTGGCACGCATCGCAACCTTTTGGCCACCCACCACGACCGACTGGATGAATTTATAGTTATGGTGGCACGCATCGCGACCTTTTGGCCACCCACCACGACCGACTGGCGACTCTATAGATGAATTTATAGTTATGGTGGCACGCATCGCGACCTTTTGGCCACCACCACGACCGACTGGCGACTCTATAGATGAATTTATAGTTATGGTGGCACGCATCGCAACCTTTTGGCCACCCACCACGACCGACTGGATGAATTTATAGTTATGGTGGCACGCATCGCGACCCTTTGGCCACCCACCACGACCGACTGGCGACTCTATAGATGAATTTATAGTTATGGTGGCACGCATCGCGACCTTTTGGCCACCCACCACGACCGACTGGATGAATTTATAGTTATGGTGGCACGCATCGCGACCTTTTGGCCACCCACCACGACCAACTGGATGAATTTATAGTTATGGTGGCACGCATCGCGACCTTTTGGCCACCCACCACCACGACCGACTGGATGAATTTATAGTTATGGTGGCACGCATCGCGACCTTTTGGCCACCCACCACGACCGACTGGATGAATTTATAGTTATGGTGGCACGCATCGCGACCTTTTGGCCACCCACCACGACCGACTGGCGACTCTATAGATGAATTTATAGTTATGGTGGCACGCATCGCGACCTTTTGGCCACCCACCACGACCGACTGGCGACTCTATAGATGAATTTATAGTTATGGTGGCACGCATCGCGACCTTTTGGCCACCCACCACGACCGACTGGCCACTCTATAGATGAATTTATAGTTATGGTGGCACGCATCGCAACCTTTTGGCCTCCCACCACGACCGACTGGATGAATTTATAGTTATGGTGGCACGCATCGCGACCTTTTGGCCACCCACCACGACCGACTGGCCACTCTATAGATGAATTTATAGTTATGGTGGCACGCATCGCAACCTTTTGGCCACCCACCACGACCGACTGGATGAATTTATAGTTATGGTGGCACGCATCGCAACCTTTTGGCCTCCCACCACGACCGACTGGATGAATTTATAGTTATGGTGGCACGCATCGCGACCTTTTGGCCACCCACCACGACCGACTGGCCACTCTATAGATGAATTTATAGTTATGGTGGCACGCATCGCAACCTTTTGGCCACCCACCACGACCGACTGGCCACTCTATTTATAGTTATGGTGGCACGCATCGCGACCCTTTGGCCTCCCACACGACCGACTGGCGACTCTATAGTTGTTCTGTTCAATCTACCCCAGTGGTTTTCACCTTTTTTACACCAGGGCCCACTGTTTACTCAGAATTTGAGCCACACAGGACCATCTGAGGACATCTCAGCCCCACAGACCCCAAAACTAAAGATTTATTTTGCTTTTGTCCACAATTCCAGGCTGGATTTGTGAAACCAAACAGTCCAACATACAGATCAAAATGACCATTAATCTTCTACATTCTCTAGTTGTGTAGACTTGGGATAATTCACATGATGAAATTTGGTTTCATGTAAACATGAAACCAAATTTGTTTACGCTCTCAAAGAGTTACATCCATCATTTAGCCTGAGGACCACCTGGAAAACTCTCAGGGACCACTGGTTGAAAACCACTGCTCTACACTGTTGACTCACTGTGGCACACACACACACACACACACACACACACACACACACACACACACACACACACACACACACACACACACACACACACACACACACACACACACACACACGCACGCATCTGGGGGTTTTATCCATGTACATGTGTACATGCTGCTTGGCTGCGTCTGTGCATGTGTATCTATTTGTTGTTTCTGTGTGTGTGTGTGTGTGTGCGTGTGCGAGTGCATGTGTGCGTGCGTGCGTGCATGTGCGTGCGTTCGTTCCAGGTGGGAGATCCTTTTATCAGTGCTGTCCAGCCAGCACCACGCCTACTAAGCTCTTTATACCAACACACACACACACACCACACACACACACACACACACACACACACACACACACACACACGCACAGCAGACACACACACACACACACACACACACACACACACACATGTTCCTGTCTGTCAGACTGACTGACTGGCGTTTTCTGGCTGCATTGAACCGATGATTCAACTCTACGCTGAGAAGAGCAGAATAGCAACAATTTTTATAATGAATGGGTTGAAGTAAAGACAGCACTGCAGTCTGACAGGTCTGACACACACACACACACACACCACACCACACACACACACACTCAGCGCACACACACACACACACACACACACGGGAGGCAGCAAAAACCGGGAGGAGAGACGGTATGCTGCAGGGGTGGATTGGCACATATTTTGCCTTTGCCAGGCCACCCTGGAGGGGGGAGGGGCAGCTGGTTAACCAGATGTAACTCTTTGAGAGCGTAAAAATGAAACCAAATGGACCCTTGCGGGTCCATTTGGTTTCATGTTTACACTCTCAAGAGTTAAAATATTCATCATGTGAATTAGCCCAACTTAGTCTACACAACTAGAGAATGTAGAAGATTAATGGTCATTTTGATCTGTATGTTCCAGGCGAGCATCTAGCGCATTCTAGTGCATTTTGGAAGTGCCACTAGTGCATTTTGGATCTTGTCCAGGCCACTAGGTGGCGCAGGCCACCGGGAAAACTCCCTGTACTCCAGATGGCCAATCCGCCCCTGGTATGCTGATTTCTTTCTGTTTTTTTGTACTTTAATAAAAGCAGAAACACATAGCGGCTAACATGGCCTCTCTATTTTGGGAAATGTCATGAATACAGGCTAAGTTAAGCTCCATATTTTAACATATTCTGCTTTATTTCCGTATATTTATTAACTAGAGCTGTCCCCACACTGAGTATCTGTATCAGCCCACCAGATTGGTCATATCGGTATATAACAGGTGAATATACCAGACTATAGTGAATATACCAGACTATAGTGAATATGCCAGACTATAGTGAATATACCAGACTATAGTGAATATACCAGACTATAGTGAATATACCAGACTATAGTGAATATACCAGACTATAGTGAATATACCAGACTATAGTGAATATACCAGACTATAGTGAATATACCAGACTATATGCCAGACTATAGTGAATGTTGCAGACTATAGTGAATGTTCCAGACTATAGTGAATATGCCAGACTATAGTGAATATACCAGACTATAGTGAATATACCAGACTATAGTGAATATGCCAGACTATAGTGAATATGCCAGACTATAGTGAATATGCCAGACTATAGTGAATATGCCAGACTATAGTGAATATGCCAGACTATAGTGAATATATGTCACATCTGCCCAGTCTTCCTCCTCTGTCTAATCTTTCTATAATTACAGGAGTGGAGTCAGAGTTGCAGGAGAGGAGGTGGAGGCGGAGCCGAGGCGGAGTTGACCTATCAGCCCTGCTATAAAGACCTGGTCCAGCCCTACAGCTCTGCCAGATCTTCAGTCTTTGTCTGAAGGTAGAATCAATCAGTCATGTTATCCACCCGGGCTAGCAGCAGCTACTAATCCTCTGTCAGTATACGTCTGGAAACTTACATCCTTCTCCTCCTGTTACAGTGACTGCCTTGGACTTCAGCCTCAGCCTCACCTGCCTCAGCCTGCCACTCTGCCCTGCTCTCGTACCTGAAGTATACATTAAATATTCTAAACTGCAATCTGCCTCCTGTGTCTCCTTGTCTGAATCTGGGTTCGAGTAAACATATGACAGTAAGATCTGGCCAATCTGAACCCAACAGACATGGAGGCAATTGCTCAAGCTATTACTAACCAGGAGACTATTCTTGGTCAACATGAACAGACTTTGACTCAAATTATAGCTTGTTTGGAGGCACTTACTACCAGTGTTAACAATCTGCAGGGACAACTTACCAATCAGGCTGAGAATAATGTCGTTGCTGCCCCGGCTATTGCTAATGAGCCTCCTCCTGATATTTCTCCTCCTCGTGAGGTCCCAGTCCCTGCACCTGAGCGCTATGCTGGTGATTTAGGAGCATGTCAAGCCTTTTTAATGCAATGCTCCCTTGTTTTTGAGCAGCAGCCACGAACCTATAGTACTGATCGCTCTCGTATTTGTTACTTACTTGGGCTGTTGAAAGGGTCCGCTCTTACCTGGGGTTCTGCTGTCTGGGAGGAGCAGTCGCCTGCAGTATGTCAGTCCTATGCTGCTTTCACGGGTGAAATGAGAAAAGTTTTTGATCATCCAGTACGAGGCAGGGAGGCAACTAGGCGGCTCATGTCACTTCGCCAGGGGACTCGTAGCGTTGCTGAGTTTGCAGTTGAATTCCGTACTCTAGCTGCAGAGAGTGGTTGGAATAACGA
The DNA here is from genome assembly GCA_039105355.1 of Benthosema pterotum. Lineage (NCBI taxonomy): Eukaryota > Metazoa > Chordata > Actinopteri > Myctophiformes > Myctophidae > Benthosema > Benthosema pterotum. The sequence goes on along the minus strand of CM076987.1, from coordinate 572,066 downwards.
GGCTCTTCAAGGCGCATTCCACAAGGCGCTTAATGATGATATCAAGGACGAGTTAGCATCCCGAGATGAATCAAATAATCTCGACGAGTTGATCAGCTGCTCTATCCGTCTCGATAATCGCCTCCGTGAGCGCAAGAGGGAGAAGAGTTATCGTGCTCAGCGGGCAGGCTCATCTGGCGCTCCATCCCATGCTCCACCCAGGTCTTCCCTCCAACTAGTGCTCCGTCTCAGAGAGGTCCCGAGCTCCACGAGAGGTTGTCCATGCTGAGCCGATGGAGTTGGGTCGCGCTCACCTCTCTCCAGAGGAAAAGACTCGCCGTATCCAATCTAAAGTATGCCTGTATTGTGGCCATGCGGGCCACTTCATTGCATCCTGTCCAGTCCGTCCAGTAAAAGATGTGGCTCGCCAGTAAATGGGGAGATACTGACGAGCCGAGCAGAGTGCACTCCTTCATCCTCCTCAACTTCAAGGCCTCAAGTCAATGCTGCCCTCGTGCGGCGATCCCAGTCGGTGCCCCTCTCTGCATTAATCGACTCCGGAGCAGATGAGAGCTTCATAGATCGCCAGGTAGCTATGCAAATGAATATTGATCTTATGCCCCTTGATTGTCCCTTGCAAGCTAAAGCACTAAATGGTTTACCCTTAGCCCGGGTGGATTGTAAGACTGTACCAGTTACTATTATTCTGTCTGGAAATCACCATGAAAATATTCAATTGCATATAATTGACTGCCCTGAGACACCACTGGTTCTAGGTTTCCCGTGGCTTCAAATGCATAACCCTCAAATTGATTGGTCTACGGGCAAGATTCGTTCCTGGAGTACAACTTGCCATTTAAACTGTTTGCACTCTGCTCAAACCCCCTCCTCCTCTGTTTCTCAGTCTCCAGTTGAGCCACCTGATTTGTCCTCTGTGCCTAAGATTTATCACAGCCTTTCTCAAGTTTTGGAAGACGGCTTTTAAACTCTGGGACATTTTGAGTATTTGGTCATGCCTTTTGGATTGACAAACGTGCCCGCCGTCTTTCAGGCACTAGTCAATGATGTGCTACGGGACATGCTGAATCGATTTGTTTTTGTTTTTTTGGATGACATTTTGATTTTTTCGGAAAACCAGGCCGATCATGAACTACATGTTTCCCAGGTCCTCCAACGCCTCCTGGAGAACAAGCTTTTTGTCAAGGCTGAAAATGTGAATTTCATGCCCCTTCTGTGTCTTTCCTAGGCTATGTTATTGCTCCAGGTCAGCTGCAGATGGACCCGGCCAAAGTTTCTGCCGTTGCGGAGTGGCCAGCACCCACTACTCTCAAGCAGTTGCAGCGTTTCCTGGGTTTTGCCAATTTTTATAGGGTGTTTATTAAGAACTACAGCTCTATTGCAGCCCCGCTTACGGCTCTCACATCCACTGCCACTCCCTTCTGTTGGAGCTCTGCAGCAGAAGCGGCTTTTGTAGAGCTTAAGAACCGTTTTGTCTCTGCTCCAGTTCTTATCCATCCAGACCCAGACCTGCAGTTCATCGTTGAGGTGGATGCCTCGGACACCGGATTGGGTGCTGTGCTCTCTCAACACTCTCCTGTTGACGATAAATTGCATCCCTGTGCCTTTTTCTCACGTAAACTTAATCCCTCAGAAAGAAACTATGATGTTGGCAACCGGGAGCTGTTGGCGGTGCTGTCCAGCCTTTCATTGTGTGGACTGACCATAAAAATTTGTCCTACATTCAGACTGCGAAGCGTCTTAATTCACGTCAAGCGAGGTGGGCCTTGTTTTTTGGGAGGTTTAATTTTTCTCTCACCTTTCGCCCAGGCTCCCGGAATGCTCGGGCTGATGCTCTGTCCCGTTTACACTCTGTGGGGGAGAGTGGTGCCGATCCGGAGCCGATCTTGCCACCTACCTGTGTACTCGCCACTGTCACTTGGGAGATTGAGTCGAGGGTCCTGCAAGCTCAAGCTCTACAGCCAGACCCCGGTACCGGCCCTCGGAATCGTCTGTTTGTCCCTGATGCTGTGCGCTCCCAGGTCCTGGAATGGGGGCACTCTACCCACCTGACGTGTCACCCGGGCATCAATCGCACCCTGTCCTTCCTTCGCCGGAGGTTTTGGTGGCCTACTATGGTGGAGGATACCCGGTCCTTCGTCACTGCCTGTCCTACCTGTGCCCGTAATAAGACTTCTACTAAAACTGTGTCCGGCCTCCTTAGGCCCCTGCCTGTTCCACATCGTCCATGGTCTCACATTGCTGTAGACTTCGTCACTGGCCTGCCACCATCAGGGGGTAAGACGGTTATATTGACCATCATTGACCGTTTTTCCAAGGCTGTCCATCTTGTTGCCCTGCCTAAACTTCCCTCTGCGGGAGAGACTGCAGAGCTACTGGTCGACAATGTGTTCCGTTTGCATGGCCTTTGTACTGACATTGTTTCCGACAGGGGTCCCCAGTTCACCTCTCACGTTTGGAAGGCCTTCTGCACGTCTCTGGGTGCCACTGCCAGCCTCTCTTCAGGCTTCCATCTGCAGACGAATGGCCAGACCGAACGCGCCAATCAAGAGGTCAAGGCTGCTCTACGCTGTATGGCGTCTGCTAATCCATCCACCTGGAGCTCTCAATTGTCGTGGGTGGAATACGCTCACAACTCACTGTCCAGCGCGTCCACCGGCATGTCTCCTTTCCTCTGTTCGCTTGGATACCAGCCTCCCTTGTTTCCAGCTCAGGAGATCGAGGTGGCGGTTCCTTCTGTCCAGGCCCTCGTGAGACGCTGCCGTAGGACCTGGAAGCGTGCCCGTGCTGCCCTTCTCAAGGCGGGGGAGAGGATTCGGCGCCATGCTGATGTTCGTCGGACCCCAGCACCTGAATACGTGCCTGGTCAGAAGGTGTGGCTTTCTGCTAAGGATCTGCCGCTCAAGGTCACTTCTAAGAAGATGGCTCCTCGTTTCGTCGGTCCTTTTGAAGTAGAGTCTGTCATTAACCCCTGTGCTGTTCGTCTCAAGCTCCCAGCTTCCCTTCGTGTGCATCCTACATTCCACGTCTCCCAGATTAAACCAGTCTCTGGCAGCCCTCTGGTCCCTCCTACGCCGGCCCCGCCTCCACCAAGGTTGATCGACGACCATCCTGCCTACACGGTTCGGAGACTGCTGGACGTTCGCCGCCGTGGTCGAGGGCTGCAATATCTGGTTGATTGGGAGGGTTACGGCCCAGAGGAACGTTCTTGGGTACCACGACGGTTTATATTGGATCCGTCCCTGGTTCGCCAGTTCCATGATGACCATCCGGACCAGCCCAGACGTGCGCCAGGTGGCGCCCGTAGAGGGGGGGGTACTGTCACATCTGCCCAGTCTTCCTCCTCTGTCTAATCTTTCTATAATTACAGGAGTGGAGTCAGAGTTGCAGGAGAGGAGGTGGAGGCGGAGCCGAGGCGGAGTTGACCTATCAGCCCTGCTATAAAGACCTGGTCCAGCCCTACAGCTCTGCCAGATCTTTGTCTGAAGGTAGAATCAATCAGTCATGTTATCCACCCGGGCTAGCAGCAGCTACTAATCCTCTGTCAGTATACGTCTGGAAACTTACATCCTTCTCCTCCTGTTACAGTGACTGCCTTGGACTTCAGCCTCAGCCTCACCTGCCTCAGCCTGCCACTCTGCCCTGCTCTCGTACCTGAAGTATACATTAAATATTCTAAACTGCAATCTGCCTCCTGTGTCTCCTTGTCTGAATCTGGGTTCGAGTAAACATATGACAATATATCAGACTATAGTGAATATACCAGGCCAGGGTTGCCCACACTTTTTTGACTACTTTCAAAATGAGCGTCTCAACAAGATCTACACATCAAAAATGTGATTGTTCCATTACTGAAAATCCATTTCAAGAACCCTAGGAAGTTTGAGCTTTGAAACAGTGGTGATGGTGTTACTGACTGTTATAGTGTTTAAGAATAATGCACTTCTAATGAAAAATAGAGGGGGAGAATTGGAAGGTTTTCTTGTATATGCTACTACTGACGTTTGAAAACAGTATTTGGGGTTTGAGTTGACAGTTTGTAATGTTGAGTTTAGTTTCTTGCACCCAAAACTACGAACTTTCACATTTTTGTTCACAATTGGGAACTGGCAAAACGTTGGTAAAATAACTTCATTATTCTCCATTTTGTAATTGTGTGGACTCTTGAAAATTACATAATTCAGATGTTTAAGTATAATTTAACTCTTGAGAGTGGTGAAATGAGAGCATTTTAACGTTTACATTCTCAAGAGTTAAAATATTAATGGCCATTTTGATCTGTATGTATGACTGTGTTTTGTTTCCCAAATCCATATTATTGGACAAATCTCAAATGCTGAATAAATAGTGGGCCCTGGTATGAAAAAGGTTGAAAACCCCTGGTGTAGGTTCACATTCCACAACATCAGACGGATTAGACTCTTCATCACCCAAGAGTCAGCATGATGCATGTGACAACAGCCCAGACAACAGCCCAGATAACTTTTCGTATTTCCCTGGGCATCTCATATTGTTTCTCTCACTCAGTGACAAGTCATTACAGCAACGCAGCGCGCTCTGTGCAAAAAACAGCTGATCTGCAAGTGTAGCAGCTACTGTAGCTACAGCCTCCAAAGTCTAGTATGGACTAAAGGGGATGGTCTAGACCAGGGGTGTCAAACTCATCTTGGGGTGGGGGCCGCATTGGACTTAATGTGACTTCATGTGGGCCGGAGCACCGCAGTGCCTGTCACGCCGCAGTGCCTGTCACGCCGCGGTGCCAGTTGCCAGTTGCCAGTTGCCAATAGCTATTAATAGCTATAATTAATGACTTTCATTATTGGGTTTTATACTTGTAGCCTAGATTAAGAATTTTCTATGAGAGATGCTATTTTTATTTACAGTGCGCTAATAAACCATTCAATAATAGAAAATGTTAAATTTCAAATAGTGTCTTAGCTGAAATTTGTAAATGGCTACACAACCCATGGTTTTATGCAGACCTGCTTTTTATTGAAGTGATGGATCATCGAAACATTCAAAAATAATGAATGAATAACAATAACGAATGCTTCTAAAATACAGTATAATTTTTTAACTCTGAATTGAGTTATTATTATTATTATTATTATTAGTATTACTCGTATTATATTTAAATAGCGAAGCTGTTATCTGAATGATCCCTCAATTATAGACCCTTGTAGTGGTGAAGTAACCTGACTCCGCCAGATGGGGCAGCAGAGAGAGGAGGAGGGAAATACTCCTCTCTCTGCTGCCCCTTCTGGCGGAATCAGGTTACTGCTGAAGTATAGTTCTCACTTTGCAGTGCCAGTACCCCCCCCCCCCCCCCCCCCCCCCCCCCCCCCCCCCCCCCCCCCCCCCCCCCCCCCCCCCCCCCCCCCCCCCTCCACTCTCTGCGAGTCAACATTCCAATCAATTAAGTACTCTCAGCTGTGCCGCTACCGGACTAGTACTCAGAGAAGAGAACTCAGAAGCATTTCTTTAAACGATCATAACTTTTGATAGGAACATGCTAGAGACTTACTTTTTTTTTGATAGACTCAGACATTTTTGCTCTACAAGCCAGGGGGCCGGATTAAATCATTGCGCGGGCCGGATCCGGCCCACGGGCCGTATGTTTGACACCAGTGGTCTAGACTCTAGACCATACCTGGGCATCATGCGGCCCGGGGGCCAAATGCAGCCCTTTGGCTGACTCTGAGCGGCCCGGGGACCACCAGTGGTCCTTGAGAGAATTCCAAGTTAAATATGGAAAGTTGGTTAACCAGATGTAACTCTTTGAGAGCGTATAAATGAAACCAAATGGACCCTTGCGGATCTATTTGGTTTCATTTTTACACTCTCAAGTTAAAATATTCATCATCTGAATTAGCCCAAAGTCTACACATTCAATCAGAGAATGTAAGAGAATGGTCATTTTTGTTATCCTGTTTTGTTCTCCAAATCCAGCCTGGAATTGTGGATAAAAAGCAAAAGAAATCTTTAGTTTTGGGGTCTGTGAGGGTTAAAATGTCACCAAATGGTGATCCTCTGTGGCTCAAAATCTGAATAAATAGAGGGCCCTGGTGTCAAAATGGTTGGTCTTACGCTTACTTTTATCTTGAAATTAAATTGACGCAGACTTTAGTTCAGCCTTTAGTCTTGGCTCTCCACAATATTTTATGCATCTCAATTGGCCCCTTGGGAAAAATAATTGCCCACCTCTGGTCTAGTGGTTAAGATGTCGACTTTCACGTGGGAGACCCGGGTTCGAATCCCAGTAGAGACATCAATAAGAGCTTCAGTTAATGATGAATAAATAAAACACAATGGAAATATTACTGTAAAATACAGAGGTAAGAAGTTTCTGCTGTTGAGTCCACACACACACACACACACACACACACACACACAGTGACAGATAGAGGTGGCAGTTATAAGAGCTGAGGCAAACAGCTCTGTCAAGAGCTCTCACACACACACACACACACACACACACACACACACACACACACACACACACACACACACACACACACACACACACACACACACACACACACAGTAAAGTGGGGCCATGGCTCTCAATGGAGAAGAAATTAAACTCTGGGGCTTACATAAGACTAACCTCCTCCACAACACTGATTTATATAAGAGGAGAGGAGAGGAGAATAGAGGAGAATAGAGGAGAGGAGAATAGAGGAGAGGAGAGGAGAGGAGAATAGAATAGAGGAGAGGAGAGGAGAGGAGAATAGAGGAGAGGAGAATAGAGGAGAGGAGAATAGAGGAGAGGAGAGGAGAGGAGAGGAGAGGAGAGGAGAGGAGAGGAGAGGAGAGGAGAGGAGAGGAGAATAGAGGAGAAGAGAATAGAGGAGAGGAGAATAGAGGAGAGGAGAATAGAGGAGAGGAGAGGAGAGGAGAGGAGAGGAGAGGAGAGGAGAGGAGAGGAGGAGAGGAGAGGAGAGGAGAGGAGAGGAGAGGAGAGGAGAGATAGTGGATTTTAAATTGCTGCAGAATGACTCCACTCGCCCCAAACTGAGTTGCCATGACAACAGCTTCCCTCTGACTCCTTCCTCAAAGACACACAACAAAACACCTCCGTGCACGCTCACCAGCGAACGTGCACGCTCACCAGAGACGTGCACGCTCACCAGGGAACGTGCACGCTCACCAGAGACGTGCACACTCACCAGGAGACGTGCACGCTCACCAAGGAACGTGCACGCTCAACAAGGAACGTGCACGCTCACCAGGAGACGTGCACGCTCACCAGGAGACGTGCACGCTCACCAGGAGACGTGCACACTCACCAGAGACGTGCACACTCACCAGGAGACGTGCACACTCACCAGGAGACGTGCACGCTCACCAGAGACGTGCACGCTCACCAGGGACGTGCACGCTCAACCAGGTACCATTTTTTTCATCATTTAGTAGTCCTAATAAACCCCAGGAAATATTACGTAATTTTCAAGAGTCCACACAATTAGAAAATGGAGAATAATTATTATTTTGACCAAAGTTTTCCCAGTTCTCTTTCCCATGACAAAAACGTGAAAGTTCTTAGTTCACAAACTGTCAACTCAAACCTCAAATACAGTTTTCAAATGTCATTAATAGCATGAACAGGAAAACCTTCCAATTCTCTCTATTTTTCATTATAAGTGCATTATTCTGAAACACTATAACAGTCAGTAACACCATCACCACTATTTCAAAGCTCAAACTTTCCACGGTTCTTGAAATGGATTTTCAGTAATGGAATAATCACATTTTTGATGTGTAGATCTTGTTGAGCTGCTCATTATGAAAGTAGCTCTCCAGTCAAAAAAGTGTGGGTACCTCTGACGTAAATCATAAAAGATAGATAACTGCCTACAGTAACTGCCAACTGTATGGTCACTGTATGGTGACCATTAATAAATGAATCGATGGCATGCACATGAAGGTGTTACATGTACATATTAGTGTTCTGATCACCTGATCCTATACAAGCTTTCTATCCTTCGTCCAGACAGGGGCGGATCTAGGCATGGGCATGGGGGGTGGGGGGCAATGCCCCCCTAAATTCCCAGACTGCCCCGCCAAACATGCAAAACAACCCAAGAAATACAAATTAAAGTGCTTACAATTAAAATGATGTGAAACACTACTACTGCTACTAACTAACTACAGCTGTGTCACCACTAAACCAACAGCATTTCATCATTGAAAACAGAAAACTCTCTGAGTCAGACCTTTAGCTTTATGCATGCCGCACCCATAACATTTTCTCCTGCCCCCCAGATTGGGAAATGTTACATCCGCCCCTGGCATGCACATGAAGGCTGCAGGTGTTACATGTACATATCAGTGTGCTTTCAGACAGTTGTACAACACAATAAACCAGACGTAGGTCATACTGTAGCTCCACAGTGACACAATCTCATGCATTATTCTTAAACACTATAACAGTAAGTAACACCAAAGCTCAAACTTTCTAGGGTTCTTGAAATGGATTTTCAGTAATGGAACAATCACATTATGTAGATCTTGTTGAGACGCTCATTATGAAAGTAGCTCTCCAGTCATAAAGGTGTGGACACCGCTGCAGTAACTGTTTAGGCAAATACATTAGATATCTGTGAAACATGAGGATAGTACAGACGTTTTTAAAAAGACAGATAGATCTGTCTCTATTTTGGATAACTTTGCTGTACTGTATTGAGCTGTATGATAAATTTCGACCAAACCTGAAACTAACGGAATAAATAAATGTGTTCATCTCCACCTGATGACGTTGTTGAGCTTAGAGATATATATATTTTTTTTTTTCTCTCTTATAAATAGAGATTAAGGTTAATCTGCTCAGGAATTATCCCCCTCACTTTCTGTGTGTGTGTGTGTGTGTGTGTGTGTGTGTGTGTGTGTGTGTGTGTGTGTGTGTGTGTGTGTGTGTGTGTGTGTGTGTGTGTGTGTGTGTGTGTAGGGGGGATAATAACTGAGTGCCAGTCTGAGTGGGCTGACTCTCAGGTGCGTGCACACGCACACACACACGCACATGCACACGCACACACACAAAGACACACTTTCTGTGTGTGTGTGTGTGTGTGTGTGTGTGTGTGTGTGTGTGTGTGTGTGTGTGACCAACGTTTTGCCAGTTTCTCTCTCCTCAATTGTGGACAAAAACTTGTAAATCCTTAGTTTTTGGTCCAAGAGACTAAACTCAACATAAACTAGTGGTCCATGGCCAAAATACAGAATAAATAGTGGTCCCTGGTATGAAAAAGGTTGAAAACATTTATACAGTATTTGCCTGACTGCCTGTTGCAACTATACCTGAAACATGACTGTCATTATCAGTCATGCAGCATCTGGTTGATCGCTACGTTTACATCCATAACGTGTACATAAACATTCTGTTTTCACATATAAAGTATTCACACATGTTTATACTTGTGTTAGAGACACTTATTGTACATAAACATTCTGTTTTCACATATAAAGTATTCACACATGTTTATACTTGTGTTAGAGACACTTATTGTACATAAACATTCTGTTTTCACATATAAAGTACTCACACATGTTTATACTTGTGTTAGAGACACTTATTGTACATAAACATTCTGTTTTCACATATAAAGTACTCACACATGTTTATACTTATTGCACCCAGAATTACGATAGCTGCGTGTTGCATTGTTTAATAAAAGTGTTTTTATCCGAGCTCCCGGTGCTACTCTTCTGGGTTGGGGTAAGTTTTTTTTTTAGTTTTAGTCTAGTTTTAGTCAACGGCTATTTTAGCTTGTCAGTTTTGATTTATATTTTTATTAAGGATCCCCATTAGATGATGCCGTGGGAGGCAGCTAATCTTCCTGGGGTCCACATATAAAGATTAAGGCCGGGACTTTAGCGCGTTAATTGAGACTAATTAATTACAGAAAATATAGCGCGTTATAAAAAATAACGCATTTATTCGCACCTTTTCTTTATCCACCATTGGAACGGAACGTTTGTCACTGATGGCCCATTCACACCATTGAAGTGGAACGTTTCTCTTTGTATCACCGTTTCACACCTACCCAATATGCTAACGCACACGGAAGCGGCAGTCCACCCGGAGTCACGACATTGAGGAGTCAGAAACTGAGCGCTTGAGCGCTGTTCAAATGGCCTGAATAGGGACAAACTGCAGTTGAAGTCAATGTAGAAGAATCGCCATTGGTCTACTAGCTCTATGGAGTAAACGTAACTCAGTCTATACTCTAAAGCTCCGTCTGCCTCGTCGTCCTCTTCCCCCGCAGCAAAAACAAAACAAAACAACTCACAACATGAACGACAAACCAGATGAGCAAGCATTACTCGGCCCCGTCGATGGCAAATTTGGATTTAAGCAAAGAACGGATGGAAGCGTGGACAAAAAGGCAGTTTGTGCAACAAAGAATGTGCATACCATCGCAGCAGTTCGAGCCTCAAATCACATCCAACATGTTGGAGCTAGTGTTACTGTCCCCGTTTCGTAGAAATCTATGTAGAAGAGCCACCATTGGACTAACCCCGTGAAGAGAAGGGAGCTTGGGTAAGTCTTTCTGCATTCTGGCTAGTACCAGAGCGACGTTGAGGTGTCCGACATTCAATGGCTTGAATAGGGACAAACTGGAGTTGGCGACCGGCGCTCATCAGTGCAGCTGTAGTCGAGTTCATATTGGCTGTGTGTGTGTGTGTGTGTGTGTGTGTGTGTGTGTGTGTGTGTGTGTGTGTGTGTGTGTGTGTGTGTGTGTGTGTGTGTGTGTGTGTGCTCAGATGATCAACTGACGTGGGCTCACTTCACTGTGTTTATCTGACGCTAAATTGCATGATAATAATGACTGCTAAATGTACGCAAATGTATGCTCCAGAACAATCAGCACTGTGTGTGTGGCACTGCCTTTCTTACCAGCTAGTCTTCCAAGTACCAGTATTTTATTTATTTTGCCCCAGAGTCAATTATTGTACTGGACTGACTGAGAAATGCTAACGTTTGTACTTGAATTTGGTAAATAAGAAGAAGAAAAAAAAGAAAAGAGGAAAGCTTTGGAATTGGGGAATCTTTTTGAATCGAGAATTTAAAAAAAATCTAGAAATCTAGTTTTTGGATCGAATCGTGACCCAGAAAATTGATACTGAATTGTATCACCCACAGATTCACAGGCCTAGTATTCAGTTCATTGCTTCACTCATTGAGTTCATTGCTTCACTCATAATATAATAATAATAAATTCAGTTCAAAAATGTGCTTTCTCACTTTTCTCAGGTAAATAATAATATGCGATTAAAATGAGATTAATTGAGATTAATTAATTATTGAGCCTCTAATTAATTAGATCAAAAATTTTAATCGAGTCCCACCCCTAATAAAGATATACAAAATACTATTACAAATACAACATGAATCAGTCAGTAATAATAACCATAGTTGTTAAACCGCACCACCAAGTTGTTAAAAAGCATGATGAAAAATAAACCCAAAAAAAATCAATTTACAGTGACAACTTCAGCTTATTTTTAAAAGGTAATTTACTGAAACACGTTTTGCGAAGGTTTTGATGCAAGTTGTGCAAGTTGAGAGTTAAGGATCTGTAAATAAATGATTTCTTTAAAGAATTGGTTTTGGGACCTGGTAGTACATGATGTCCATTAGTGGAACCTCTACTGCTGTCCCAGCTCAGTGACTGTATATATTAAAACCTTGGTGTTTGTCTCCCTCGTGTGGCAGCCGCCTGCAGGTGCAGCTCAATACGCCATCTGCACGTGGAAATGCAATAGTTTCATTGTGTCCTGTCTAGATTTCTAGTTTCTGAATAACATAATATTCAAAGATTTGCACCACGTTTTCACGATTTTTCAAAAATAGCAGAGATACAAGCTCATAGCGCGCCACTCGGTGGCGCGCTATGAGCTTGTAGATCTGCTATTTTTCAATAGTTAAAACATAATGCTTAGAACACCAAAACGCGTGCAGTACACTAAGGGTTAATGCACATTCCGCTACATTATTTTTGGCCAATGTACTGGGCTACTCGCCTCCCAGGGGCGGATCTAGGCATGGGCATGGGGGGGGGGCAATGTCCCCCTAAATGCCCAGTCTGCCCCACCAAACATGATGGCATGCAAACCCTTTGGCTAACCCTAACCCAAATTAAAGTGCTTGTATATAAAATGATGTGAAACACTACTACTGCTACTAACTAACTACAGCTGTGTCACCACTAAACCAACAGCATTTCATCATTGAAAACAGAAAACTCTCTGAGTCAGACCTTTAGCTTTATGCATGCTGCGTGTCTGTTGCAACTTCAACAACAACTGATGTTATTATTGATGCTTTACTTGACTAATAAAAGTCCTGGAACTGAAAATGGTATGGGTGCGGCTTCGTCGCCCATACCCCCCATACCATTTTCACCTGCCCCCCATTGGGAAATGTTACATCCGTGGTCAACTATTTCACTACTTCATTCAAGAAGATCCAAAATGATGCAATCTGAACCACACCTCAAAATATAAAAAAAAATAATTCCAGGGACCTTGGAGGATACTGGAACTAAAATTTTGTCCAAAGAGCAAAAAAATGCCCCTTACATTTAGCTTCCAGTAAAGTTTTCACAATGTCTCAAAAATGTCAGACCTACAAGCTCACAGCGCGCCACTCATTAGTACACTTTTTAATATTTAAAAATGACAGCCTACAAGCTCACAACGTGTAGATTGGCTAGTTAAAATATTTAGAAATGGCAAAGAATGATAAAGGGGTATAGCACAAGGGTTTTCAACCAGTGGTCCGGGGACCACCAGTGGTCCCTGAGAGGATTCCAGGTGGTTCCCAGGCTAAATGATGGACAGTTGGTTAGCCAGATGTGTCAGATGTAACTGACACCAAATGGACCCTTGCGGGTCCATTTGGTTTCATGTTTACACTCTTAAGAGTCAAAATATACATCATCCAAATTAGCCCATTAATTAAGAGGTTTACCAACTAGAGAATGTAGAATAAATGGACATTTTGATTAATTAAGAGGTTTACACAACTAGAGAATGTAGAATAAATAAATAAATAAATGGACATTTTGATGGAAATTCCAGGCTGTGAAATCTAAATCCAGCCAAAACTAAAAATAAATCTTTAGTTTTGGGGTCTGTGGGGCTAAAATGTCATCAAATGATGGTTCTGTTGCTCAAATGCTGAATAAATGGTGGGCCCTGGTGTCAAAATGGTTGAAAACTCCTGGTATAGCTGTTAATAACTACAATATGAATGATAAAGTGTTTGTACCTCTGTCTCTGTCTGGGTCCAGATGTGACTCCATCTCTCCATGGACCCCCAGATTGGTGTTTCAGAGGACCACTGACTCCATCTCTCCATGGACCCCCAGATTGGTGTTTCAGGAGGACCACCAGTCACAGGTCTGAAAGAAAGAAGAAAGAAAGAAAGAAAGAAAAGAAAGAAAGAAAGAAAGAAAGAAAGAAAGAAAGAAAGAAAGAAAGAAAGAAAGAAAGAAAGAAAGAAAGAAAGAAAGAAAGAAAGAAAGAAAGAAAGAAAGAAAGAAAGAAAGAAAGAAAGAAAGTCACCACAACTCAGTACAAACCACAGACACTAGAATATACACACCCTAGTATCTGTACACTAGAACAGTTTCAACCTTTTTCATACCAGGGCCCACTATTTATTCAGCATTTGAGCCATGGACCACCATTTGATGACATTTTAGCCCCACAGACCCCAAAACTAAAGATATATTTTGGTTTTGTCCACAATTCCAGGCTGGATTTGGGGAAACCAAACAGTCCAACATACAGATCAAAATGACCATTAATCTTCTACATTCTCTAGTTGTGTAGACTTGGGATAATTCACATGATGGATATTTTAACTCTTGAGAGTGTAAACATGAAACCAAATGGACCTGCAAGGCCAATACCAGTAAATACATTATTGGTATTGATATTAAATCACATCAACCACACTATATCATTTAGTGTTCATATATTCACTATTGTATTCAATATCGTATCGCAGATGTTTTCAACAGGTGGTCCGGGGACCTCCAGTGGTCCCTGAGAGGGTTCCAGGTGGTCCCCCAGCTAAGTTGGTTAACCAGATGTAACTCTTGAGAACGTAAAAATGAAACCAAATGGACCCTTTCGGGTCCATTTGGTTAAAATATTCATCATCTGAATTAGTCCAAGTCTACACAACTAGAAGATGGACAAAAGCAAAATAAATCTTTAGTTTTGGGGTCTGTGTTCTCAAGTGGTGGTCCGTGGCTCAAATGCTGAATAAATGGTGGTCCCTGGAGTCAAAAAGGTTGAAAATCACTGTTGTATGGTATGGTGAGCTAAGTGAATGGTCAAACCCTACTGTAAAGTGTCTAGGAGAAAGCAGGTCTGCAAGGTCTATTGTGACCAGTGTTGGTCAATATTACTTAGGAAAGTAACTTCTTTACTTTACTGGTTACCCCTTAGACAAAGTAATATCATTACTTTACTTATTACTGGAATCAAAGAGTAATATATTACATATTACGTTATTACTTTCACAAGTTCTCAACTCCCACCTTTGAAAAAATAGAGATGTACAACATAATCTGTTTAGTGAGCTCTTTTTAGAACTGAATCCAATTTATTGGAATAATAATAGTCTCCAATCCCACAAACTGCACCTGAAAACAAAGCCAACAAAATCTGTCTCTATGACTTTTTCACAGTTGTTTTCAAAGACAGTTGAGGTCTTGTATTTAAAAATAAAATACAAAATAAAGCAGCAAGTGATTTGTAGTGTACATAACTGTGCGCAGGATGCAGCGTGTGGATCTACAATCTACTGCACATCTCTGTTGTTACAGTACCTGTCGATAGCTTGTAAATCTGTTCTATTTTTGCATGCAACAACAAGCTCATTTTAAACAAGTAACTTGGCGTTACTTGCAAAGTAATGCATTACTTATTACCCATTTTTGCAGAGTAATCTTGTTACTTTACTATTTGGAGCAAAGGTAATAACATTACAGTAATATGTAACCTAAAATGAGTTACTGCCCAACACTGATTGTGACTAACTTAAAGGGGTTCATATTGTACCTTTCAGTAGAGTTCCAGCTAGCGTCTCCCCACCAAGACAACAGGTGTAATTAAGGGCCGCGTGCTCAACCCAGACAGCCAAGCCGTCCGAGCCTCGCACGCACGGAAGGAAAGGAAGGAGGCCTTCCTCCCTCCCGGGCGTAACCCGGGGAGTGGGGCAGTTCCCAGGGAACTACCCCACATCCCTCAAGCAGGGACACCCTACACACCTGTCCATGTCTAGGCAGGGGCAGCAGGGGGCAGCAAGGGGCAGCAGGGGCAGCAGGGGCAGCAAGGGGCAGCAGCAGCAGGGGCAGCGACAGCAGCGGGACACGTCCATCGCCGTTCTGAGGAGGATTCCTGGAAAGCAGGGGTGGACAATCATTTTTCCCTATGTAGTGGATTTTTTTAGAATGCCAATAGTTTCTCTATATTCCCAGTGTGATCCGAGAGCATTCTTACTGCAGCTGTCACCTGACATGACTCTTCCACATGCTTACTGCCACTAAACTACAGTACTATTAGGAGACACGGCTATTTGTAAACCGATCCTTATATGAACATTCTGTCTGTGAGAGCTATAAGAACTATCTGGGAAGAAGGTTATGGAGGCTTGCATTAGGCAGACTCCCTGAGTGTTTGTGTTCCGGTCACAAACTCAAACAAACTTGATGACATTTTAGCCCCACAGACAACAAAACTAAAGATTTATTTCCACAATACCAGTCTGGATTTCACAAACAAAACAGGCAAACATAGATCAAAACCATGACCATTCTGTTACATTCTCTGATTGTGTAGACTTGGGCTAATTCAGATGATGAATATTTTAACTCTTGAGAGCGTAAACATGCTCTCAAAGAGTTACATGTGGTTAACCAACTTTCCCTTTCCTATTGCCCAGGTATGGTGTAAACCATACCTGGGCATTATGCGGCCCGGGGTCCAAATGTGGCCCTTTGGCTGACTCTGACCGGCCCGAGGACCACCAGTGGTCCTTGAGAGAGTTCCAGTTAAATATGGAAAGTTGGTTAACCAGATGTAACTCTTTGAGAGTGTATAAATGAAACCAAATGGACCCTTGCGGGTCCATTTGGTTTCATTTTTACACTCTCAAGAGTCAAAATATACAGCATCCAAATTAGCCCATCATCATCTGAATTAGCCCAAAGTCACACATTCAATCAGAGAATGGTCATTTTTGTTATCCTGTTTTGTTTCCCAAATCCAGCCTGGAATTGTGGACAAAAACAAAAGAAATCTTGAAGAAAGTTTTGGGATCTGTGGGGCTAAAATGTCATCAAATGGTGGTCTGTGGCTCAAATACTGAATAAATAGTGGGCCCTGGTGTCAAAAGGGTTGGTCTTACTCTTACTTTTATCATGAAATTAAATTAGGTTGAAAAGCCCTGGTGTAAATCATAGCTTTCATCTATTACTTGCCCCAAGCAGGCAAGTGTTACTGTCAAGCCCTGCATGGCAGCAAGGGGCAACTATTTCACTACTACAAGCCCTGCATGGCAGCAAGGGGCAACTATTTCACTACTACAAGCCCTGCATGGCAGCAAGGGGCAACTATTTCACTACTACAAGCCCTGCATGGCAGCAAGGGGCAACTATTTCACTACTTCATTCAAGGATCCAAAATGATCCACATCTGAAAATATGCAACATTTCCAGGGACCTAGGAGGACCCTGGAACTAAAATTTTGTCCAAGGAACAAAAAATGCCCCTAAAATATACTGTAGGTTGCTGTGGTAGAGTTTTCACCATGTTAAAAAAATATCAGACCTACAATACAACCTGTCAGTAGATTGTGTGGTTTGAATATTTAAAAAGGTTTTTCAAAATAGTAAAAAGGCAAATAACTACAGGATTAGGGCTATAGCATGTTATAAATGATAAAGTGTTTGTACCTCTGTCTCTGTCTGGGTCCAGACGTGACTCCATCTCTCCATGGACCCCCAGATTGGTGTTTCAGGAGGACCACCAGTCACAGGTCTGAAAGAAAGAAAGAAAGAAAGAAAGAAAGAAAGAAAGAAAGAAAGAAAGAAAGAAAGAAAGAAAGAAAGAAAGAAAGAAAGAAAGAAAGTCACCACAACTCAGTACAAACCACAGACACTAGGATATACACACCCTAGTATCTGTACACTAGAACAGTTTCAATCTTTTTGACACCAGGGCCCACTATTTATTCAGCATTTGAGCCATGGACCACCATTTGATGACATTTTAGCCCCACAGTCCCCAAAACTAAAGATTTATTTTTGTCCACAATACCAGTCTGACTCAGAGAGTTTTCTGTTTTCAATGATGAAATGCTGTTGGTTTAGTGGTGACACAGCTGTAGTTAGTTAGTAGCAGTAGTAGTGTTTCACATCATTTTAAATAGAAGCACTTTAATTTGAAATATCTTGGGTTGTTTTGCATGCCGTCATGTTTGGTGGGGCAGATTAGGCATTTCACCCCCCCCCCCCCCATACCCATGCCTAGATCCGGGCTAATTCAGATAATGAATATTTTAGTGTACAAACGAAACCATTTGGTTTCATTTTTACGTTCTCAAGAGTTACTTCTGGTTAACCAACTTACCTGGGGACCACCTGAAACCCTCTCAAGGACCACTGGTGGTCCCCGGACCACCTGTTGAAAACGCCTGCTATACTGTAACCGAACGAACCCTAATGTAACCAAACGAACCCTAATACTGTAACCAAATGGACCCTAATGTAACCAAATGGACCCTAATGTAACCAAATGGACCCTAATGTAACCAAATGGACCCTATAATACTGTAACTATACTGTACTGTAACTTACATGGTTAAAGTGGTGAATAAATAATGGAGTACAGGTGCATGTAACGACACACACACACACACACACACACACGCACACGCACACGCACACGCACACACACACACACACACACACACACACACACACACGTCACACACACGTCACACACACACGCGCGCGCGCGGTAAAAGTAAACTCACCGTCAGTAATAATATAATAAAAACTTCACCAAAGTGTCGTGACGAAAAGCTTCAGAAATGATAATATTTCCACTCGGAGTCCAACTATAAACTCTTCTGTTCTTCCACTCAGCAGAATAACATTCTATTAAACTACATTTATTAACTTTATAACTAAATAAAACAGAATAATAATAACAATCTGAACCGAACCTTCCAGAACATTCCGCACAGCTGTTTGAGATTGCCGCTGCGGCTGGTGACGTCACGGCAGTGGGCGACAGAGCCTTGGAACTACAGAGTTACGTCATCTCCGTTCACTTCATGGATCCAGCCAAATGGCGGCTCCTCTACATAGACTTCTACTGAGAATGGGGACCACAAAGAGGGACAGCCGGAAGTTACTGAATGCATTGGAGCCTATGGGCTCGCGCGAGTACTAGAACCACGTGACCAGACTATTTTCTGTCCCCTCAATGTCGCAACTCGCAACGTCTTCAAATGCTCTGGTGGGCGAGAGGGACCCAGACAGAGCGTCTGGTGTCAGAGTTGCGACATTGAGGGGTCAGAGACTGAACGCTCGAGCTGCTGTTCATTCATGCAGCCTGAATAGGGACAAACTGGATTTGGAAACGCATTGTTTTCAACGAGGGCGGCGCAAAGAAGAGCTGCTTTGTGCATGCTGTCAACATGTCAACAGCACTGTACACTGTACAACAACAATGTTACCGTAAAATAATGTTTATGTTAACTATTATTATAATAAAGGGATTTAAGATCATTAAAGCTGAGGCTGTTGCCTGAGTCTAATGCATTACTGCCTAATTCAAGTCCAGGACTTGTCCCTGTTTGTTGTCTCCATTCTCTATTCAAGTCAATGTAGAACAGCTTCCATTGGACTTGTAGCAGGTGGCTACAGCCTCTGTCGTGATGGCCTGGAAAAAACAATATCTGCCCCCGGACCAAGGGGATGTCCTCTTGGTCTAGTGGTTAAGATGTTGGACTTTCACGTGGGAGACCCGGGTTCGAATCCCGGGCGTTACAGACTGACCCTATGAAGTGAACGGAGTTGTCGTAACTATCTGTATACTCTGTGGCTCTGCTGTTCCCTGCAGCCTGAAAGAGGGACAAACTGGAGCTGGAAATACATCGTTTTCAACGAGGGAGACGCAAATAAGAGCTGTTTTAGGCACGTGTACAATATGACAACTGTTTTAAAGTCCTGTAGAGACAACTAAATGTTGTCATATTGCTACAAAACGATCTAACATAAAGCCTAAAAGGATTTCAAACCATTACAGCTGGACAACCCTGAACTCTCTGCATGGAGCTGCGCAGTGACGTCACCGCCCCGGTTCCAGAAGTGTTTTCTGCATTCATTTTTCTCATAGACTTTTCGGAAATAATTTATATATTAAAGACGGTTTTGCCCTGGACAAAGCCAACTCGGATCGTGACAAATCACGACAACACACACAATATCATCATATAATGTCTAATTAGCAAGAAGTAGAAAACGGCATGAGGAAACAACACTTTTTGTTTCGTTTTTCATCTTAGAAATTATTTGATCGTCCCAAAAGATTGTGTGTCATCATGATTTGTCACAACTCGAGTTGGCTTTGTCCACGGTGTAACCGTCTCTTCGAAAAGTCTGAGAAAAATGAATGGGGAAACACTTCTGGAACCGGGGCGGTGACGTTACTGCGCAGGTCTATAGCCTGGGTTTACTTTACAGCAGTGGGTTGCGACCCTCGGGGGGTCCCCGGTTGATTTAAAAAGGGGAATTCCACCCATTTGCAACATTTTAATATGTCATTAATATACATTAGAGATGTTGTGTGGACACATTCTGTATTTCCTAAAAATGGAGGTCTGAAAAAATCATTAACATGGTGAAATATCATCAAGATGTATTTCACCATGTTAATGATTTTTCTTTCAGACCCCTTTTTCCTGGGAGGGTACAAATGGAACCAAATGGACCCGCTAGGGTTGAAATCTGAAATCTGTAGCCTATGTTGTAAAATCTGTTAAATTATCTCTAAGAAATGATACACTCTCAGAGTTACAGACCTCTAAGGGTCCATTTGGTTCCTAACTAACATTTAGCTGGGGACCCCCTGGAGCGCGCTCACCTCCATGACCCCTGGGGGTCCCTGGACCACACTTTGGTAACTTAATGCAGATTGTGGTCCCCTGATGTGTCACACAGACAATATGAAAAATAAATACAAACAAATATATTAAACTTTTGACATGTTGAAAATCATGAATGTCCAAGTGAAACAAAGTATTCAATCTGTCCCACATAAACATATTCTATTCTATTCTATTCTATTCTATTCTATTCTATTCTATTCTATTCTATTCTATTCTATTATTATTCTATTCTATTATTATTATTCTATTATTCTATTATTCTATACTATATATCAATCAACCGATGAGCTGTTATCAAAGTAAACCAGTGGTTTTCAACAGGTGGTCCGGGGACCACCAGTGGTCCTTGAGAGGGTTCCAGGTGGTCCCCAGGCTAAATGATGGAAAGTTGGCAGAAAGGTTGCAAACCACCGCAGTAAAGTGCTGTTCACGTCGTCAGTGACATGACATTACCTGGTCCAATGGCGCCTCCCAGTGGACATCCTGCGCCACTGCGCCCTATCAGCATCAGAGACACAGCATTAGTAAGCAAAAAAATGTTTTTCAACCATTTTGATACCAGGGACCACCATTTATTCAGCATTTGAGCCACGGACCACCATTGGATGACATTTTAGCCCCACACAAAAGTAAAGATTTATTTTGCTTTAGTCCACCATTCCAGGCTGGATTTGTGAAACCAAACAGTCCAACATACAGATCAAAATGACCATTAATCTTCTACATTCTCTAGTTGTGTAGACTTGGGATAATTCACATGATGAATATTTTAACTCTTGAGAGTGTAAACATGTTTATGTTTACGCTCTCAAAGAGTTACATCTGGTTAACCAACTTTCCATCATTTAGTCTGGGGACCACCTGAAACCCTATCAAGGACCACTGGTGGACCACTGATATAGACCATTACAAGTTCAATCACACACACACACACACACACACACACACACACACACACCACACACACACACACACACACACACACACACACACACACACACACACACACACACACACACACACGCAGAAAGGTGTCGTAAGGAATTTCACTTTTATTTTTATTTTTTTAGTTGACCATGGCAGCTGATCCTTTTCCTATGTTCACTTTTTATCATTGGTTTCGTAAGAAATTTTCCTGGAATTTATTTATTTACAAGATAATAATAATAACTATTTACAGACAGATTTAGAGTTTAAAACGTCGTTGAAAAGAATGGATCACTCATGCCATTATAAAAAATAAAAAAATAAAAAACTGGACAATCATATTTTTAAAAAGGAAAAGATGCATAAAATACCAGACCTCGGAAAGTCAATAAAATAATGTGTATATATACAAAAAATAAAGTAAAACAAAATCCATAAAATAAAATACTCTTGAGCAATCATGTAAACAATATAAATAAATGAACAGACTTTGTCATATTAATTAAATAGATGAACATTCATCTTAAAAACAAATAACTTTACACTGCATAAATGTCATTAAAGTAAAATATATGACTAGACTTTGAACAATCGTGATATTAATCAAATAAATTAAAGTGTGGCGTCCGACTTTTTGGACTTGAACAGTCGGAATCACATGTTATTTATTTACACAAGGGAGACTTTAAGTAGTTCAGTATTCTTGCATGCATTTCACCTTTCTTTCTTTTTTTAATGCAAAATGAGAAAAAGTTTTATATACAAACATCTTTTCCTCTTCTTTTCTTATGGCAGTACTTGTACATCAGTGGTTTTCAACCTTATTGATCCCAGGGCCCACCATTTATTCAGGGTTTGAGCCACGGAGGACCACCATTTGAGGATATTTTAGCCCCACAGACCCCAAATCTAAAGATTTATTTTGCTTTTTGTCCACAATTTTAGGCTGGATTTGGGGAAACAAAACAAGCCAAACATACAGTATACATTCCAAAATGGCTTGTTCAGATGATGAATATTTTAACTCTTGAGAGGGTAAAAACGAAACCAAATGGACCCGCTAGGGTCCATTTGGTTTCGTTTTTACGTTCTCAAGAGTTACATCTGGTTAAACAACTTAGCTGGGGACCACCTGGAACCCTCTCAGGGATCTCTGGTGGTCCCCGGACCACCTGTTGAAAATCCCTGTTGTACATCGTTGTACATCAATCTGCCTCACGCGACAGAAGCAGTAGACAAGGATTATATGAAGTTATTTTTGGTGTTTTAACCATTATGTTACAGTTTACCTATTGAAATATACCAGACCTACAAGCTCATAGCGCGACAAGAGCCTGTAGATCTGAATTTTTTTTAAAAATGTGAAAAAAGTACCGCAAATTAAAGACTATATTCTCTCTGACAACGGATTGTATAGTTTCTTATGCTACATTCTGTTTCTGATGCTAGTTTCTAGTTTCATGATGCTAGATTCTAGTTTCTGACGCTAGATTCTAGTTTCTGACGCTAGATTCTAGTTCTGACACTAGATTCTAGTTTCTGACACTAGATTCTAGTTTCTGATGCTAGATTCTAGTTTCTGACACTAGATTCTAGTTTCATGATGCTAGATTCTAGTTTCTGACGCTAGATTCTAGTTTCTGACACTAGATTGTAGTTTCTGATGCTAGATTCTAGTTTCTGATACTAGATTCTAGTTTCTGACACTAGATTCTAGTTTCTGATGCTAGATTCTAGTTTCTGATGCTACATTGTAGTTTCTGATGCTACATTCTGTTTCTGATGCTAGATTCTAGTTCCTTACCCTAGATTCTAGTTTCCAGAAAAATCTGTTCCTGTGTCAGTGACGCTCAACATATTTCAAGGACCACCAGAATGATCTATATTGGACTCCTATCTGAAAAAATGTTGTTCTAGGGATCCCAAAGAAGCAAAGGTTTGAGTTAAAACTGTTTGCTTCTGAAATAACATATTGGAAGATTTGTGAAACATTTTCCTGATTTAGTTAACATATAACGTAGAGCTTGTAGATCTGTGAAACATTTTTCAATAGTTAACGTATAACGTAATGCTTAGATCACCAAAACACAGAAATGGTTTAAACATGGCTGTGGGAAATGATTTGAATCAAAAATCATTTTATTAAAATAAATGATTGTTATTTTCCTCCCTGGAAAATAACAATCACCCAAGAGACCTGCGCAGTAACGTCACCGCCCCGGTTCCGGAAGTGATTTACCAATTCATCATTTTTTTTTCATAGACTTTTCAAAACTAATTTCAAGTCAACTCGGTTCATGACAAATCATAATGACACACACAATCTTTTGGGACGGATAATTTCTAAGATGAAAAACGAAACAAAAACTGTTGTATCCTGACGTTTTCTACTTCTTGCTAATTAGATATTATATGATAATATTGTGTGTGTCATCATGATTTGTCACGACCCGAGTTGGCTTTGTCCGCGGCAAAATCGTCTTTATATAAATTATTTTCGGAAAGCCTATGAGAAAAATGAATGGGGATTCGGGAAAACACTTCTGGAACCGGGGCGGTGACGTGACTGCACAGGTCTATAGTGGAACATTCATCAACCCTTATTGTAAATATCTTCCCACGGTACAGTCTATCCCAGATAACAGCAATATCCTCATATTATGAATATCATAAATCATACCTTTTTGTTTTGTTTCATTTTGTTTTTCTTTCCTGTGTGGTGTTAATATGAACTCTAAACTACGCAGTGCTTGGCAGTAACTAGGGACGTCCCCATACTGTATCGGTAAAACTATTGGATTTGTCCCTTTTTGTCACACCGTATGGGCAGGGTCGGACTGGCTATAGGGTGTACCATGAGCTCTCCCGGTGGGCCGCGGCAATAAGGGGGGCCACTTTGTGACATTTTAGCCCCACGGACCCCAAAACCCCAAAGATTTCTTATGTTTTATCTACAATTTCAGGAGGGATTTCAGAAACATAACAAGCAAACCTAGATCTCTAGTTGTGTGGATTTGGGATAATTCAGATGAATATTTTAACTCTTGAGAGTGTAAAAATGAAACCAAATGGACCCGCAAGGGTCCATTTGGTTTCATTTTTACGCTCTCAAAGAGTTACATCTGGTTAACCAACTGTCCATCATTTCCCTGGGCACCACTTGGAACCCTCTCAAGGACCACTGCTTATATTATTTATGTTGTGGTGCAAAAGTGGCGGTGTTAGGAATTGTTTGTTTGTGTTTGAGTTGATAGATTTTGTGCTATACTAATTCACAGAAAAAAATGACCGAAATGGCCGAATTTTTGTCCCAATCCAGCCTGCGTATCGGCAAAGTGCCACACGGCCGTGCGTTCCCAGGAGGATGCAGGTCTTTGCGGCACTTTCCCATCAACAGCCGTTTAAAAACTCCAAACATGGCAGAAAAGACATCAGACTTTGTCCGCTATCGTGTGCTCACAGCCTAAGAGACACCAAGGGAGAACTGAAGGCAGAGCCTGTGTTTGGTTTCTTTATTATATACGGTAATTTCTGGACTATAAGCTGCACCAGACAACAAGCTTCATGTTAGAGCTGTGGTTTTCAACCTTTTTGATCCCAGGGCCCACTATTTATTCAGCATTTGAGCTACAGACCACCATTTGACAACATTTTCACCCCACAGAACCCAAAACTAAAGATTTCTTTGGTTTTGTCCACAATTCCAGGATGTTTTTTTGCAAACAAAACGAGATCAAAATGACCATGACTTATTAATTAAGTGGTGCTAATTTGAATATCATAACTCTTGAGAGTGTAAAAATGAAACCAAATTGACCCGCAAGGGTCCATTTGGCTTCATTTTTACACTCTCAAAGAGTTACATCTGGTTAACCAACTTTCCATCATTTAGTCTGGAGGGACCATCTGGAACCCTCTCAGGGACCACTGGTGGTCCCCGGACCACCTGTTAAAACCCCTGTCTAAAAAAACACCTGTAGAAATCCATAGATTGGCCGCACCGTTGTATAAGCCGCAAAAAGTAGCGGCTTATAGTCAGGAAATTACGGTATTGGTTTGTTTTATCTTAGTTTAGTTATCAAGTGTTTCTTTATTTGTTTGTTTTTCAGCCATATTATTTTATAGTATTATGTTTTCCTCAGACCTGAGCTGGGACTGTGTCAAATGATGAGCTTTTCATCAGTTTTGGAGGTAAATAAATGAAATCTACATTCTTGGACTTTGTCTATTCTTGGGCTACTGTCACTGAGACATCTCTAGAAATAACTCATAATGACCGAGGTGTTGCTGCTGTTTCTGATCATGAAAGATAGAAAAGTAGAACATTTAAACAACAGACGGATAAAAGACAACGGTTAGCAAAATGTGACAAAAAAAATTAAATACATATTTACAAAGAGTAAAAGCAGCTGCATCAAGTTACCCATCATGCAGTTCACTTCCACCAGTTTGACTTAAAATAATAATAATAATAATAATAAAAAACGGGTGAGTCGTTGTTGGTTCGACCTCCAACCTCTTCGTTCGCCTCTTTTCTTTCAGTGAGTGTGTGCAGGTGAACATCATGGTGCTGAGGGCGCACACACACACACACACACACACACACACACACACACACACACACACACACACACACACACACACACACACACACACACACACACACACACACACAGGAAGGGGCGGGTCCAGCCATCCTGTCTTCAGTTCCGTTATAAAGTATTTTAAGGCCCAGCCAGACTACAGGATTGCACATTCCAACTTTTGGCCGGGGTGTGATGTCACATCCTCCTTTTTAGAATGGGTTTCAATGGGCACTTCCTGCTACTTCCTGTCTGAATTTCAGCCGTGGATGGGTCTTTCCTGCTGCCTGGCCACGGTCCAAACTTCGGACAGGAAGTAGCAGGAAGTGCCCATTGAAACCCATTCAAAAAAGGAGGACGTGACGGACCCTGGTCCGAGACTTGGAATGTGCAAAAGCCCGTGTAGTTGCAGCCTTAGTTTCTGTTGTTTGTAGGTCATGTGACCTAGACTGAGCAGAGGAAAGAAAATGGAAAACAATGAAACTAGATTCTAGTTTCTGACTCTACTGTACAGTTTCTCACACTAGATTCTAGTTTCTCACACTAGATTTTAGTTTCTGACACTAGATTCTAGTTTCTCACACTAGATTCTAGTTTCTGACGCTAGATTTTAGTTTCTGACACTAGATTCTAGTTTCTCACGCTAGATTCTAGTTTCTCACACTAGATTTTAATTTCTAACGCTAGATTCTAGTTTCTGATGCTAGATTCTAGTTTCTGACACTAGATTGTAGTTTCTGGCGCTAGATTCTAGTTTCTGACACTAGATTGTAGTTTCTGATGCTAGATTCTAGTTTCTGACACTAGATTCTAGTTTCTGGCACTAGATTCTAGTTTATGACGCTAGAATCTAGTTTCTGACGCTAGATTCTAGTTTCTGACACTAGATTCTAGTTTCTGATGCTAGATTCTAGTTTCTGACACTAGATTGTAGTTTCTGACGCTAGAATCTAGTTTCTGACGCTAGATTCTAGTTTCTGACACTAGATTCTAGTTTCTGATGCTAGATTCTAGTTTCTGACACTAGATTGTAGTTTCTGACGCTAGATTCTAGTTTCTGACACTAGATTCTAGTTTCTGACGCTAGATTCTAGTTTCTGACACTATTTTTTAGTTTCTCACACTAGATTTTAGTTCCTGACACTAGAATCTAGTTTCTGACACTAGAATCTAGTTTCTGACACTAGATGTTTTAAAGATCTTTAATCCGAGCTCGCTAGTAGCGGAACTAACTACAGGAGGGATGAATGACACACACACACACACACACACACACACACACACACACACACACACACACACAC
>CM076987.1:510058-540058 GCA_039105355.1 Benthosema pterotum | reverse complement strand
AAACAGTCCAACATACCGATCAAAATGACCATTTAGTTAGGGAAAATTAGCAATATTTTTGGACCATCTGTGAAAAAATTTACTACCAATAGCTTTCTTCACCAATGTGTTCTGATAGGTGTCTAGAATCACCTCTCAATTAGTGCAAGTCCAAATCCCATGGGAAAATCCTGGAGAGCCAATCAAAGTTATGGAGCACAGAGTGCTTTGGTGGAAAATATGAACAAAAATTAAAAGTCTAAAATGAAATTGTGGGGTGTCTAACTAGGGGTATTCAGGGGTGCTGAATCCATTCCAAACATTAGTTTTGGATAAAAATGTATCCCTGGCCATATAACCTATATATGTTGGTTATTAAGCTGTAATAACACCCCAAAAATGCTGTCCGCTTGACAAATAACCATTTAATATGAATATTTTTCACTTTAGAGTGGATATTACTGCCTCAAATGTACCTACAAAACTGCCCTCTTTCTGTCTGGCCAAAAGTCTGACTATACCTCAAATCGAAGATGATAACATTTTCAGTCACTACCCTTCCAGATGCCTGAATAGCTTGTGTTCTCCAACTACTGCCATCTCAAGGTAGAAACATGAATTGTAAATAGTACAGAAGGAAAACAATTACTTTTCATTGATATTCACACAATATATAAAGTCAAATATGCACATATTATAGCTGTTTCAGAATTATTGTTATGCCATGGCATATTTGACACCTTCACTATCATTGTTTACCTATCAACTACTTTAGGATTAATCATCATATTCATGTTCCTCATCCTCTTCATCATCATCATGTATATGAATTTCTTCTACATCATCCTTGTCTGTCCCCTCTTCAGACAATATCAATGAGGTCTTTGGATGACGTCACCTTCTTCAAACCATAAAGGCTCTAGCTTGCCATTTTCTGAGTTCAAATGAAACCCGTGGTCAAGAGATGATTTGCATTTCTGGGTTGTTCTCATGAGCCCTCTTTCAGATACATACCTGAAAGTTAAATGTTTTAACATACTGAAAGAGGACCCTCTTGCATAATAGAGCAAAATTAAGAAAATGTCAGTCTTTTGCTCTGACTCAGTTTTGATGTGAGGCATTGTGTTTTTGATGTGATTGATGATCACCCTCACAGAATTACGCGTAATTCCTCACATACGGGTACTTTGGGTTGAAAAATATGGGGAAATAGGTTTCCCTTTTGGGTAGATGCAAGAGTACAAGCTGTAGAAGGCCATCACTACGTCTGTGCAATTTGACTGCATAGACAGTATTTTGAGGCAAGATATTGAATCCAGACTATGGAAGAGGATTTAATTGTTTGGATCAGAATACAGACATTCACTGGAATTGAAATGATAATTCGAATGACCTTCTGGCAGTCTCACTCTAGCGCCACACACCATCCAGGAGTGTAGTGTACTGTACATTCAGTATGGTGTGTGTATATAGTGCAATATGCTACAGTAAAGTATGCTACATTACACAACAGTGCAGTCTGCTGCAGTACAGCATGATACAGTACAGCATGGTACAGTGCAGTGCAGGAAGGTACAGTTTATGTTTATGTTTATGTTTATTACGGATCCCCATTAGTCGTCACCACAGTGAAGACTACTCTTCCTGGGGTCCAAGTTGTCATACAATGAAATAATAATAAAAAAAATGAATAAAAAAATAAAAACAACAAAGACAGATACAATAGATTAAACAAATATAAATCAAACAATAGTTAAAGATACAGCATCATCATTCACAACCTCTCTAGGTCACCAATGGCAAACTGAAACATTGGCCATGTTCTTTCAAATAATTAAATTACACAGTGACACAAATTAACTAAATCTAATTTCTTTCCTAATCACTGCCACTTTTAATTTCCTTTTAAAGCTTGATTTACTTTTTATATTTATCATATATGGTGGGAGCTCGTTCCAATTTTTTCCTGCCCTATACATAACTGTTTTCTTCAGTGCATTTGTTCTAGGAATTGTGGGAGTGGTAAAATGATGACCAGTAGCCTGTCTGGTGCCATAACTATGTCTGGTATTAGTGGGTTGCAACTGTGCAAACAACTCAGTAGGTTTACCAGAATAATGTATGTTAAACATAAATGTCACAAGACTACATGCCAACCTTTGATCTACTCTCATCCATGACAGTGTATCATGCATCCACTCAATACTACTTCTCCCAGAGCAGCGCAGAGCAAGGCGTGCTGCCCTGTTCTGAGTAAGCTGAAGTTTGTTCAGATCATTTTTTGAAGCACTAGACCAAATTGTTGGGCAATAATCAAGACTGGATAAAACTAATGATTGTAGGACAAGTTTAACAGTTGAACTAGGCACCAGATGTACTCCTCTTCTTATCATTGAAATGTTTCTACTCATTTTAGCTACTATTTTACTACCGGTAATGTGCATTGACCATGATATTGTTTCATCAATGATCACGCCCAACAACTTGGCCTCTTTAACCTGTTCAATAGCAGTGTCTTGTAGGACAAGACTCGGTTCTGGATTAGAACTCACCATATGTCTGGAACCAAGCATGATACTTTTTGTTTTTAAGACATTTAGCTTAAGCCAGTACAGTACAGTACTGTACTGCACCAGGCCGTACTGCAACTTACTGCACTGTACTTTAATGTAGTGTACTGTACTATACTGCATCAGGCCTTAATACTGTACCTTACTGTACTGTACAGCAGGCTATACTGTACCATGCTGTACAACTGTACTGTAACTGTAATGTACTAGACTGCAATGCATGTTCATTTGATGGGTGATTATTATGGCAGTAGTTGGAGAACACAACCTATTCTAGGCATCTGGAAGGCTATAGACTGAAAATGTCGATTTGAGGTATAGTGCAGACTTTTGGCCACAGAAAGAGTAATTCTCTAGACAGAGAGGTCATCTTGGGCTCAAATCGTAGCTTATGATGTTGGGCAGTTTTAGTACATTTGAGGCAGTAATATCCATTCTAAAGTGAAAAATATTCATATTAAATGGTTATTTGTCAAGCGGACAGCATTTTTGGGTGTTTTTACAGCTTAATAACCAACATATATAGGTTATATGGCCAGGGATACATTTTTATCCAAAACTAATGTTTGGAATGGATTCAGCACCCCTGAAAACCCCTAGTTAGACACCCCACAATTTCATTTTAGACTTTTCATTTTTGTTCATATTTTCCACCAAAGCACTCTGTGCTCGATAACTTTGATTGGCTCTCCAGGATTTTCCCATGGGATTTGGACTTGCACTAATTGAGAGGTGATTCTAGACACCTATCAGAACACATTGGTGAAGAAAGCTATTGGTAGTAAATTTTTTCACAGATGGTCCAAAAATATTGCTAATTTTCCCTAACTAATTAATCTTCTACATTCTCTAGTTGTGGCTAATTCACATGATGAATATTTTAACTCTTGAGAGCATCAAAAAAATTTACGCTCTCAAAGAGTTACATCTGGTTAACCAACTTTCCATTTTTAACTGAAACTCTATCAAGGACCACTGATGGTCCCCGGACCACTGGTTTAAAACCCTTTCGCAGGCCGGTCAGAGTCAGCCAACGGGCCGCATAATATCCAGGTATGGTCTAAAGAAATCCATCCTGAAATCCACCTAATGAAGACCCAGTTCTGGTGGAACGTTGTCAGTAAATCCACCTGATGAAGACCCAGTTCTGGTGGAACGTTGTCAGTAAATCCACCTAATGAAGACCCAGTTCTGGTGGAACGTTGTCAGTAAATCCACTACCTGGGAGCATTGAAAGGTGTGCCAACTTCCTTTTTCACTTTTATACTTCTCACATTTTTAATTTCAGCACCCGAAAATATTTTTAGAGATGTGCGTACTCTTCCTCTTGCTAAAGAAATCCATTAACACGGTGAAAATACATCTTGATGATGTCATCATGTGTTTCACCATGTTAGTGGTTTTCTTCAGACCTCCATTTCTAGGAAACACAGAATGGGGGAAACGTTTTTATCATGTCCAGCAGCACCTTTAAGGTATACTAATGACATGTTAGAATGTTTTTATCATGTCCAGCAGCACCTTTAAGGTATACTAATGACATGTTAGAATGTTTTTATCATGTCCACCAGCACCTCTAAGGTATATTAATGACATGTTAGAATGTTTTTATCATGTCCAGCAGCACCTTTAAGGTATACTAATGACATGTTAGAATGTTTTTATCATGTCCAGCAGCACCTCTAAGGTATATTAATGACATGTTAGAATGTTGAAAATGGGTGGAGTTCCCCTTCACGGGAAATCACTACCGTACACACACACACACACACACACACACACACACACACACACACACACACACACACACACACACACACACACACACACACACACACACACACACACACACACACACACCTGTCTGAGCAGAGCGATCTGTTCCATCTCCTCTCTCAGATGTTCCATCTTCCTCCTCATGGTGAATCCAGGCTCAGAGCTCTCCT
Source organism: Benthosema pterotum (assembly GCA_039105355.1). Lineage (NCBI taxonomy): Eukaryota > Metazoa > Chordata > Actinopteri > Myctophiformes > Myctophidae > Benthosema > Benthosema pterotum. The sequence goes on along the minus strand of CM076987.1, from coordinate 535,563 downwards.
TCTCCTTCTGCCCAGCGGACCTGCAGAACGCTGGATTAACAGGGATTAAACACAGATTATCTACTGGACCAACAGAACGCTGGATTAACAGATTAAACACACATTATCTACTGGCTCAGAACTCTCCTTCTGCCCAGCGGACCTGCAGAACGCTGGATTAACAGATTAAACACACATTATCTACTGGCTCAGAACTCTCCTTCTGCCCAGCGGACCTGCAGAACGCTGGATTAACAGATTAAACACAGATTATCTACTGGATTAACAGGATTAAACACAGATTATCTACTGGCTCAGAACTCTCCTTCTGCCCACTGGACCTACAGAACGCTGGATTAACAGGATTAAACACACATTATCTACTGGATTAAAAGGATTAAACACAGATTATCTACTGGATTAAACACAGATTACCCACTGGATTAAACACAGATTATCCACTGGATTAACTGGATTAAACACAGATTATCTACTGGACCTACAGAACGCTGGATTAACAGGATTAAACACAGATTATCTACTGGATTAACAGGATTAAACACAGATTATCTACTGGATTAACAGATTAAACACACATTATCTACAGATTAAACACTCCCTGGTCTACAGATTAAACACTCCCTGTTTCATTATCTACAGATTAAACACTGCCTGTTTCATTATCTACAGATTAAACACTGCCTGTTTCATTATCTACAGATTAAACACTCCCTGTTTCATTATCTACAGATTAAACAGTCCCTGTTTCATTATCTACAGATTAAACAGTCCCTGTTTCATTATCTACAAGTGGTGATTGAACTACAACACATTTTACAACTTTTAATTGATAAATGTTAATAACTTTAACTACATCTATCTCTGAATGAGTTCTGGAAACAGTGAAATGTGAAAACACAGGTTGTTTTGTCAAGTTAAAAAAAAAAATGAAACATTAACTCAATTTATTTACTATTATTACCCCTATTATGATTACCCCTATGAATTTATTACTATTATTATTGACACATTTAGGTATCATTCGTTTGGACAAATTGACAAATTGAGTATTTTCTATAAATCAATTGTTATTGATCCTAATGGGAACCATCCTACCAAGCTGATCAGACGGTGTCAAACTGTGTTAGAAAACGTCACACATATACAGTATGCATATTTCCTGGTTCCTGGAAATCCATCTGAACGTTCTCCAACACACTTCAGAGGCTCTGATTCTGAGCCCTGTGGAACTCCTGGTTTGGGGTGCAGGGGCGGATCTAGGCATGGGCATGGGGGGACAATGCCCCCCTAAATGCCCAGTCTGCCCCCCCAAACATGATAGCCTTTAACCCTTTGGCTAAACCCTAACCCAAAATAAAGTGCTTCTATTTAAAATGATGTGAAACACTACTACTGCTACTAACTAACTACAGCTGTGTCACCACTAAACCAACAGCATTTCATCATTGAAAACAGAAAACTCTCTGAGTCAGACCTTTAGCTTTATGCATGCTGCGTGTCTGTTGCAACTTCAACAACAACTGATGTTATTATTGATGCTTCACTTGACTAATAAAAAATGATATGGATGCGACTTCACCGATGAAGCCGCCCCCATACCGTTTCTCCTGCCACTCCAATTGGGACATGTTACATCCGCCCCTGTTGGGGAGGAGCCAGGATGACGTAAGATCCACCAAAGCTCAGCATAAAAGCCAACGTGAAACACTTAGTGCTAAGAGAGAGAGAACGTTTGAACCGAGAGAACGATTGAACCAAAGAAGCGTAAGAGGAACTACGCAGCAGCAGTACAATTACATAATTTTTCCGCCAGACTCGCTCTGTAAACATCTTCCAGATCGCACGCCGTCGACTCTTAACAGAGTCTCCCGTTTATTAGATTACATCGGCCCGTTTGGTGTAGTGAAACTGTTTCCAGGTTTTGGCCCTCCTGCTTTGATGAAGGGAGGAGGAATGTCTTCAGCCAACCTTCTCCCCCCAGAGGACTGCTTCCGCTGTTCGCTGTGTCTGGACGCCTTCACAGAGCCGGTCAGCGCGCCCTGCGGACACAACTACTGCAAGGCCTGCATCACGCGCCACTGGGACCAATCCGAGGACGACAGCGACAGCGCTTCGGACGACGATGCCGCTGTCGTCGAAGCGGCCTCCTGCAGGTGTCCTCTGTGCAACAGGACCTTCAACAACCGGCTGGACTTCTCTGTCAACAAGGTCTTCTCGGAGATGGTGGAGCACTTCCGCCGCCACAAGCTGAAGGAGTACGAGGCGCGGACGGAGGCTGAGCTGCAGCGCATGGTGGAGGAGAGGCAGCGCAAGATGGCCGAGGTGCGGCACGCGTCGGAGCTGGCCAAGAAGGACGGCGAGGCGCTGGTGGACGTCAGCCTGCAGGCCTTCTCTGCGCTAACGCTCTGCATCCAGCGCAGCCAGGCGCAGCTGCTGGACCGTGTGGAGGAGCGGCAGAAAGCCAGCGCCAGGCAGGCGGAGGGCCTGGTGAAGGAGCTGCAGGCGGAGGTGGCCGAGCTGCGGAGGAGGATCACCGAGCTGAAAAAGACCCCGGAGCGCCGGTCCCCGGAGCGCCGGTCCCCGGAGCGCCTCCGGTCCCCGGAGCGGCGGTCCCCGGAGGCTGAGGTGGCCGAGCTGCGGAGGAGGATCACCGAGCTGAAGAGGACCCAGGAGCGTCGGTCGCCGGAGCGCCGATCCCCGGAGCGGCGATCCCCGGAGCGGCGATCCCCAGAGCGGCGATCACCAGAGGCCAGCTGCCCGCACTTCCCAAACAGCAGCGGGCGGCGATCCCCGGAAGGCAGTGTCCGGCAACTCCCGGAGGGCAGCGGTCTCTGGCGATCACCCCCGGAGGACAGCGCCCGGCACTCCCCCGAGGCCAGCGGAGGCAGGCACTCCCCTTCCTCCCCGTCCGGTTCCATTTCCTCGGCCTCCGCCTGGAGGCCCACCAAGGACTGGACGCGGGTCAGCGTTCGCCAGCCCTCGCACGTGCGCACGGTGAGGTCGGCGGCGCGGCGGCTGCAGCGGACGCTCTCCGCCGAGACGCAGCGCATGTTCGAAGTGGAGCTGCGGCGCGTGCGGCGCTACGCCGTGGACCTGACGCTGGACCCCAACACGGCCCACTGCAGCCTGGCGCTGAGTGACGACGGGAAGCAGGTCGCCCACGGCAGCGCCTGGAAGGACCCATCCTCGTCCTGCTTGCCCTGCAGGTTCACGGAGGACGTCAACGTTCTGGCCAGGCAGGGATTCCGCTCCGGACGCTTCTACTACCAGGTCAGGGTGAAAGGAAAGACGGAGTGGAGCGTGGGAGTGGCGCGCGAGAGCGCAGAGCGCCACGGACACATCAAGCTGACCCCCGAAGACGGGTACTGGGCCGTGGTGCTGAGAAACGGCAACGAGTACCGTGCGGCGGCCGGCCCCGCCGTTCTGCTGCAAGTCACGGAGGAGGTGCAGAGGGTGGGCGTCTTCGTGGACTACGAGGAGGGCTTGGTCTCTTTCTACGATGAGGACACCAAGACCCATCTCTACTCCTACAGCGGCTGTGCCTTCGGCGGTGAGAGGCTCTTCCCCTTCTTCAGCCCCTGCCTCCACGACGAAGGGAGGAACTCCGCCCCGCTGGTCATCTGTCCCGTCAGCCGTGTCGCAGACTGAGGGCCGCTATGGTTCTGCAAACGTTTTCCGTGGCAAGGACCCCCCCTAACCCCCACATTTGTTACACCGGCTGATTAAAAAACGGTCCAGTAGCGGAGGTTTCAGCGCCTTTCTGAAGCAACCCCGCCAGTCTGTTTTTACCTTTTTAACGGATGTTAACTAGAAGCCTTCAACATGACTCCAAGCGGACATTAATGATGGTGGATGGTGGATCTAGCTGTGAGCACACGGAGGAGCACAGAGTTTTTATCATCCATCTGTTTTTATCATCTACCCCATCCCTGAATATAAAAGGGCTAGGTTTACTCTGCCTGCATCAGAACTTGTACAACTTATGGAAGTGAAGGTGGAACATGAAGAGAAGCTTAATCCTTTCTGTACTGTACCGCGCCTGTGTTCTAAGCTTGAAACTTCAACTAGAAACCAGAATGTAGCGTCTGAAAGTAGAATCTAGCGCCTGGAATGAGAATCTAGCTTTGGAAACTAGAATCTTGTGTCAGAAACCAGAATCTAGAATCGGGAACTAGAATCTAGCGTCGGAAACCAGAATCTAGCAGAAGAAACTAGGATGGAGTCTGGACACTGAGGGACTCAAAGACAGACAGGATGGGGTCCGGAGGCCATGGTGGATGTGCTGAGGAGAGGCTGACTGATGGAGGAACTCAAGGATTGGGTGAAGAAAGTAATTAACTTGGAGAGGAGAGACCCAGCGGCCATGTCGGCTGACATGGTGTCACTTCCTCTCCGAAAAGCCCTTGAATATGATGGTATGAGATCAACTGGACCATGTGTACACTTCTCAGACTTAGAGCCATGAGGGATCCATTTAGCTGGGGACCGGACCCAGCTTTGGTCTACACCTGGATCTTCTGATTTGCACCTAGATGACAAGCCAAACCCTAACCCTAACCCGCAAGGCCACGTTTGGTCTTTTGAAATCCACGTTGAAACGTCAGTTTGAAACGTTGAAGGTTATTTTTTCGATCTGCCCCGAGCTGTCCTCCCCTAACCCTAACCCTAATCCATCTGGTCTCCCAGTGGAGATCTAATCCATCTGGTCCTCGGTCTGCCCCGGGGTCTCCTCCCAGTGGAGATCTAATCCATCTGGTCCTCGGTCTGCCCCGGGGTCTCCTCCCAGTGGAGATCTAATCCATCTGGTCCTCGGTCTGCCCCGGGGTCTCCTCCCAGTGGAGATCTAATCCATCTGGTCCTCGGTCTGCCCCGGGGTCTCCTCCCAGTGGTCGCTGCCCCTCCCTCTTCTCCTCTCCCTCCATTGGCTCCCGGTCGCTGCCCCCTCCCCATTCTCTTCTCCCATTGGCTCCTGGTGGCTGCCCCTCCCCCATCTCCTCTCCCTCCATTGGCTCCCGGTCGCTGCCCCTCCCCATTCTCTTCTCCCATTGGCTCCCAGTTCATTCAAAGCAACCAAAACTTTCACTGGCTCCCAGTTCATTCAAAGCAACCAAAGGTTTGACTCCTCCATATCTCACTGGTCTCATAAAACCCTACCACTCTGAGAGAAGCTAAAAACGCTCCACTCAACTGTAATTTACACTAATCTGTATGCTTATGATGTATTGCAATGTGTTCACTTAAGGGGAATTCCACCCATTTTCAACATTTTCCCAACATTTTCCTCATGTGAAACAAATGGACCCTAGCGGGTCGATTTGGTTCCATTTGTACACTCAGAAAAAAATAGTCCTAAAAGAAAAATCATTAACATGGTGAAACATGATGATGTCATCAAGTTGTGTTTCACCATGTTAATGTTTTTTTCAGACCTCCATTTCTAGGAAACACAGAATAGGGGGGAACCTTTTATCATGTCCACACAACATTTCAAAGGTACAAATATATCAATGACATAGTAAAATGTTGAAAATGGATGGAATTCCCCTTTTAATGTAACTCTCTCTGGTTCAAGAGTGTCTGCTAAATGGTTAAATTGTAAATAAATGGTTAAATTGTAAATAAACTAGACACAGTCCATAAATAAAATAAAAAATGTAAATAAAATAGACACAGAACCGTTTTCAGTTACAGGACTTTTATTAGTCAACTAAAGCATCAATAATAACATCAGTTGTTGTTGAAGTTGCAACAGACACGCAGCATGCATAAAGCTAAAGGTCTGACTCAGAGAGTTTTCTGTTTTCAATGATGAAATGCTGTTGGTTTAGTGGTGACACAGCTGTAGTTAGTAGCAGTAGTAGTGTTTCACATCATTTGAATTATAAGCACTTTAATTTGAAATGTCTTTGGTTGTTTTGCATGCCATCATGTGTGGTGGGGCAGACTGGGCATTTAGGGGGGCATTGCCCCCTCATGCCTATACCTAGATCCGCCCCTGCCTTCAATGAAAATCTGAAAGGTGAGAGTAAGAGAATCTAACCTGAACGAGGTTTCAGACCGAACACAGTCAGAGAACTGCTGAAGTCAGAGCTCCTCGACACGCCGTCCTGGAGAGAGATGGAGAGACAAGACGGGATTAAACACTGACCCTAAACCCTAAACCCTAAACCCTAACCTCATACAGAACTGCTGAAGTCAGAGCTCCTCGACACGCCGTCCTGGAGAGAGATGGAGAGACAAGACGGGATTAAACACTGACCCTAAACCCTAAACCCTAAACCCTAAACCCTAACACAGTCAGAGAACTGCTGAAGTCAGAGCTCCTCGACACGCCGTCCTGGAGAGAGATGGAGACACAAGACGGGATTAAACACTGACCCTAAACCCTAAACCCTAAACCCTAAACCCTAAACCCTAACACAGTCAGAGAACTGCTGAAGTCAGAGCTCCTCGACACGCCGTCCTGGAGAGAGATGGAGAGACAAGATGAGGTTAAACCTTAACCCTAACCCTAACCTAGCTCTGGTCCAGAGCTCCACTGCTTCTGAGTCTGACTCGCATTGGAGCTCTGCTCTTCTCCGTTCAATCGGCCATTACTGCACCCGACCAGCCTCTCTTCTCTAGTGGATATATAAAGAACGTTTTACCTACTCACCAAAATAAACACGTCTTGTGTCATTAGAAAGCCTACTTACCTTAGTGGAAACACTCTGAGCCCCCCACCACACGGATAAAATGGACTTTACCTTAGTGGAAACACTCTGAGCCCCCCACCACACAGATAAAATGGACTTTTTGGAAAGAACGCGATCGTTTTTCACGGGTTCAAGACGTGTTTATTTTGGTGAGTAGGTAAAACGTTCTTTATATATCCACTAGAGAAGAGAGGCTGGTCGGGTGCAGTAATGGCAGATTTAACGGAGAAGAGCAGAGCTCCAATGCTAGTCAGACTCAGAAGCAGTGGAGCTCTGGACCAGAGCTAACACTAACCCTAACGGGACGGGGGTTAAAGGGGAATTCCACCCATTTTCAACATTCTAATATGTCATTAGTATACCTTAGAGGTGCTGGTGGACATGATGAAAACGTTTCCCCATTCTGTGTTTCCTAGAAATGGAGGTCTGAAGAAAATCATTAACACGGTGAAACATATTGATGACATCATCAAGATGTATTTCACCATACATCATAATAATGAGTTTCTTTAGACACTTCTTCTTTTTTTCTGAGAGCGTACAAATGGAACCAAATGAATACGTTAGGGTTCATTTGGTCGCATTTGTACGCTCTCAGAAAAAAATGTTGAAAATGGGTGGAATTCCCCTTTAAACCCTAATATATATGCATGAGAAACAAATGAAGATAATCATTAATTGCTCTAAATGTTATGTTGTGTATTCTAAGTGCTCTAAATGTTATGTTGTGTATTCTAAGTGCTCTAAATGTTATGTTGTGTATTCTAAGTGCTCTAAATGTTATGTTGTGTATTCTAAGTGCTCTAAATGTTATGTTGTGTATTCTAAGTGCTCTAAATGTTATGTTGTGTATTCTAAGTGCTCTAAATGTTATGTTGTGTATTCTAAGTGCTCTAAATGTTGTGTTTTGCATTCTTACCTCACATTCGTCATTCCCACAGGAGTTTTTGCGTGCGCTCTGACACTTCTGCTGCAGAAAACAAACACATTAGCATTTATTTATGTATTTATTTATGGCTCTCTGTTAGGTGTAGGCCTGAACATTAATCACTTAGACCAGTGGTTTTCAACCTTTTTCATCCCATCTGCGCTGCGAGATGAGAGCCTGGAAAACTCCTGCCCCAAAACCACTGACGGAAGTCGGGACTTCCGGTTAGTTTAACTTCCGCCGGAAGTTGCCATTAGTCACGATGCGGTGCTCCCGAAAATGAATACCCCACGGAATCATTTTATTTCTCCCTTTGTGCTCGCAAAGCTGTTGTAAATGTTTAAAAGATGAAATTGTGCCCTTTGCACACTTCTATAACTGCTTTGTTCGTTGGAATCATTTTTTCTGAAAATAACAATGAACAAGTCAAGTCGCTAGTGAGGACTGAACAGGGTTGTTTCTCTGGGGACTGTAAATACAGTAACACTAGTGAGGACTGAACAGGGTTGTTTCTCTGGGGACTGTAAATGCAGTAACACTAGTGAGGACTGAACAGGGTTGTTTCTCTGGGGACTGTAAATACAGTAACACTAGTGAGGACTGAACAGGGTTGTTTCTCTGGGGACTGTAAATACAGTAACACTAGTGAGGACTGAACAGGGTTGTTTCTCTGGGGACTGTAAATACAGTAACACTAGTGAGGACTGAACAGGGTTGTTTCTCTGGGGACTGTAAATACAGTAACACTAGTGAGGACTGAACAGGTTGTTTCTCTGGGGACTGTAAATACAGTAACACTAGTGAGGACTGAACAGGGTTGTTTCTCTGGGGACTGTAAATACAGTAACACTAGTGGGGACTGAACAGGGTTGTTTCTCTGGGGACTGTAAATACAGTAACACTAGTGAGGACTGAACAGGGTTGTTTCACTGGGGACTGTAAATACAGTAACACTAGTGAGGACTGAACAGGGTTGTTTCACTGGGGACTGTAAATACAGTAACACTAGTGAGGACTGAACAGGGTTGTTTCACTGGGGACTGTAAATACAGTAACACTAGTGAGGACTGAACAGGGTTGTTTCACTGGGGACTGTAAATACAGTAACACTAGTGAGGACTGAACAGGGTTGTTTCTCTGGGGACTGTAAATACAGTAACACTAGTGAGGACTGAACAGGGTTGTTTCTCTGGGGACTGTAAATACAGTAACACTAGTGAGGACTGAACAGGGTTGTTTCTCTGGGGACTGTAAATACAGTAACACTAGTGAGGACTGAACAGGGCTGTTTCTCTGGGGACTGTAAATACAGTAACACTAGTGAGGACTGAACAGGATTGTTTCTCTGGGGACTGTAAATACAGTAACACTAGTGAGGACTGAACAGGGTTGTTTCTCTGGGGACTGTAAATACAGTAACACTAGTGAGGACTGAACAGGGTTGTTTCTCTGGGGACTGTAAATACAGTAACACTAGTGAGGACTGAACAGGGTTGTTTCTCTGGGGACTGTAAATACAGTAACACTAGTGAGGACTGAACAGGGTTGTTTCTCTGGGGACTGTAAATACAGTAACACTAGTGAGGACTGAACAGGGTTGTTTCTCTGGGGACTGTAAATACAGTAACACTAGTGAGGACTGAACAGGGCTGTTTCCCTGGGGACTGTAAATACAGTAACACTAGTGAGGACTGAACAGGGTTGTTTCTCTGGGGACTGTAAATACAGTAACACTAGTGAGGACTGAACAGGGTTGTTTCTCTGGGGACTGTAAATACAGTAACACTAGTGAGGACTGAACAGGGTTGTTTCTCTGGGGACTGTAAATACAGTAACACTAGTGAGGACTGAACAGGGTTGTTTCTCTGGGGACTGTAAATACAGTAACACTAGTGAGGACTGAACAGGGTTGTTTCTCTGGGGACTGTAAATACAGTAACACTAGTGAGGACTGAACAGGGTTGTTTCTCTGGGGACTGTAAATACAGTAACACTAGTGAGGACTGAACAGGGTTGTTTCTCTGGGGACTGTAAATACAGTAACACTAGTGAGGACTGAACAGGGTTGTTTCTCTGGGGACTGTAAATACAGTAACACTAGTGAGGACTGAACAGGGTTGTTTCTCTGGGGACTGTAAATACAGTAACACTAGTGAGGACTGAACAGGGTTGTTTCTCTGGGGACTGTAAATACAGTAACACTAGTGAGGACTGAACAGGGTTGTTTCTCTGGGGACTGTAAATACAGTAACACTAGTGAGGACTGAACAGGGTTGTTTCTCTGGGGACTGTAAATACAGTAACACTAGTGAGGACTGAACAGGGTTGTTTCTCTGGGGACTGTAAATACAGTAACACTAGTGAGGACTGAACAGGGCTGTTTCTCTGGGGACTGTAAATACAGTAACACTAGTGAGGACTGAACAGGGCTGTTTCTCTGGGGACTGTAAATACAGTAACACTAGTGAGGACTGAACAGGGTTGTTTCTCTGGGGACTGTAAATACAGTAACACTAGTGAGGACTGAACAGGGTTGTTTCTCTGGGGACTGTAAATACAGTAACACTAGTGAGGACTGAACAGGGTTGTTTCTCTGGGGACTGTAAATACAGTAACACTAGTGAGGACTGAACAGGGTTGTTTCTCTGGGGACTGTAAATACAGTAACACTAGTGAGGACTGAACAGGGTTGTTTCTCTGCACACCCGTTTCCCAGGGTGATTTCTACATGCCTAAATGCACTGAGTTGCCGCCATGTGATTGGCTGATTAGAAATCAAGTGTTAACGAGCAGTTGGACAGGTCTGCCTCATAAAGTGACCTATGAGACGTTGATGTTTTACGTTGCAATGCTGGGTAATAATGGAACCAAATGGACCCAATTACCTGATGCATTCCAAGCATTGACTCCTGTGACGTCATCCATGTGACAGGCACAGTAAAAATATGAACTATTTCTAAACTAAAGACATTATGTTTAAAATGTTCATTTCTAGTTATACAGGCCACATCCATATGAAGCCTACTAGCCTGGGATCCTTTTAAGGTTAGGTTTAGAGTTTTTAGGGACCACCAGTGGTCCCTGAGCGGATTTCAGGTGGTGGAAAGTTGGTTAACCAGATGTAGCTCTTTGAGAGCGTAAACATGAAACCAAATGGACCCTTGCGGGTCCATTTGGATTCATGTTTACACTCTTAAGAGTTAAAATATCCATCATGTGAATTATCCCAAGTGAATTATCCAAATTATCCCAAGACCAGCCTGGAATTGTGGACAAAAGCAAAATAAATCTTTAGTTTTTGGGGTCTGTGGGGCTAAAATGTGAACAAATTCTGAACAAATAGTGGTTAGGGTTAGTGATGGTCAGACTTGGGTAGAGCCAAACTCTTGTGGTTTTACTTTTAGTTAAGTGTTAGGGCAGTGGTTTTCAACCTTTTTTATACCAGGGCCCACTATTTAATCAGCATTTGATGACATTTTAGCCCCACAGACCCCACAATTTTTTTCCACAATTCCAGGCTGGATTTGGGGAAACCAAACAGCCAAACATACAGATCAAAATGACCATTAATCTTCTATATTCTCTAGTTGTGTAGACTTGGGATAATTCACATGATGAATATTTTAACTCTTGAGAGCGTAAACATGAAACCAAATGGACCCTTGCGGGTCCATTTGGTTTTATGTTTTACGCTCTCAAAGAGTTGCATCTGATTAACCAGCATTCCATCATTTAGCCTGGGGACCACCTGTGACCCTCTCAGGGACCACAGGTGGTCCCCAGACCACTGGGTTAGGTTACCTTGAGGTAGTCCTTGCGGAGGTACTTGTTCCTGCGGCGGTCTTCGTTCTGGTTCAGGACGGGGGGGAGTTCTGGCCAGCGGGATTCGGACCAGCGGGACTCTGCGTCGCACGGAGACTCTGACCTCAGACCGTCGTCGAAGGAACACGAGGACGACGGCTGCAGCCAGGGGTCAAAGGTCAAAGGTCAAGGTCAAAGGGCAGAGGTCAGGGAGAGGACAGACCGTCCAGGGGTTGACACTAAGGTCTCCGAGGCACTTGCCCGAAAGGTTCTACTTGCCCTCAGGTCATGGTCACTTGCCCCCCAAAAATATATTGTAAATTTTGCATTTAAGTCTACTTCCTACTTGGGTGCTTTAAACCAGGGGTTTTCAACAGGTGGTCCGGGGACCACCAGTGGTCCCTGAGAGGGTTCCAGGTGGTCCCCAGCTAAGTTGGTTAACCAGATGTAACTCTTGAGAACGTAAAAATAAAACCAAATGGACCCTTGCGGGTCCATTTGGTTTCATTTTTACACTCTCAAGAGTTAAAATTCATCATCTTAATTAGCCCAGGTCTACACAACTAGAGAATGTAGAAGATTAATGGTCATTTTGATGTGTATGTTAATTTGCCTGTTTTGTTTCCCAAATCCAGCCTGGATTACACACTTGCCCGATCGGGCAACCAGGTAGCAGTATTCACTTGCCCTACCATTTTTTTTTACTTGCCCCGGGCAAGTGTTAGTGTCAAGCCCTGAGACCTGGGAACTGACTCTACCAAATTTCCTCTGAACGCATTTTGGTGTTCTGAGCATTATGTTTACTACCATGCTTTAGCTATTGAAAATATCAGATCTACAAGCTCACAGCGTGCCACCGAGTCGCACGCTGTGAGCTTGTAGGTCTGATATATATATTTTTTTTAAATAATTAAAATGTGGCACAAATGTTTGAATACATTATTTTGGAAGCAAACATTTTTAACACAAATGTTTGGTTCTGGGGGATCACCTAGAACAACATGTTTTCATATGGGGGTCCACGGCCAAATATAGAAAATTCTGGTGGTCCTTGGCATGAAATGTGTTGAGCATCACTGACACAGGAACAGATTTTTCAGAAAAACTAGATTCTAGTGTCAAAAACTAGAATGTAGAGACTCTAGTGTTGGAAACTAAAAAATATAGCATCAGAAACAATAATCTAGCACCAGAAACTAGCGTCAAAAACTAGAATTTAGCATCAGAAACTAGAATCTAGTGTCAAACTATAGAATCTAGTCAGCCCGTGTTTCTTTGCGCCACAGGCGATGAAGCCGCTCCCATACCATTTTCACTTACAGGACTTTTATTAGTCAAGTAAAGCATCAATAATAACATCAGTTGTTGTTGAAGTTGCAACAGACACGCAGCATGCATAAAGCTAAAGGTCTGACTCAGAGAGTTTTCTGTTTTCAATGATGAAATGCTGTTGGTTTAGTGGTGACACAGCTGTAGTTAGTTAGTAGCAGTAGTAGTGTTTCACATCATTTTAAATAGAAGCACTTTAATTTGAAATATCTTGGGTTGTTTTGCATGGCATCATGTTTGGTGGGGCAGTCAGGGCATTTAGGGGGGCATTGCCCCCCCATGCCCATGCCTAGATCCGCCCCTGTGAAGGAATGCTTTTGTGCTACATTTGGAGGATAAACAGCCACAGATTAAAACGTTGTCACATACCTGTCCAGTTATCACTGAACCCACACAGGACCCCTCATCTAGAGACGCACTGAGAACACACACACACACACACACACACACACACACACACACACACACACACACACACACACACACACACACACGAAAGAAAGAGAGAGAGAGATTTACACGACTGAACCATCCAGGGAATAAAACTAATGACCACTTTCATGGGCTCAATGGGCTGCAGACATAGGCCCTCATTTATCAAAGGAGTCCAAATTCCACCGTGGGTTTTGGAGTGCACACAAGTCCACACGGCATATATCAAGCGATCGCACACAGCTGATTCCTTCCTACAATGATAAATGTGGTGGCAGAAATCACCCTGACACGCTATTGGAAACAGGCCGCTCCTCCGTTTCTTTACGACATGAACAACTGCAATACGACCAGCAGGCTAAGTTGGTTAAGTTGGTTAACCAACTTAGCCTGGGGACCACCTGGAACCCTCTCAAGAACCACTGTTGGTCCTCGGACCACATTGAAAACTACTGGCCTGGCTATAGGACAAGTATTTTATTACATCGCCGTGAATGGAATAGGCTACAGGTTAGTATTCTGTAGTGTAGGATTAAATCCATGCATTTTTAGGATGAGCGCAGCCCCCCCCCCCCCTCCCCCCGTGAGTCGGACTGCTGCCTGTGAGTGACCATAAATCATAAAAGATAGATACAGTAACTGCCAGCAGTGACAAGACAGTTCATAAACTCATATCAACCTTATGGTGAGATCGGTGATTAATAAATGAATCGATGGCATGCACATGACTGCAGGAGTGCAGGTAGGGTTGCCAACTCTGACATCTTGGAATAAGGAACACTTCCACGACCATGCAGCGAAGCAGCGCAGTTATTAGGTTAGGAAAGTCTGCGGTTTTCTGGTGGAGCTGTTGCCCCTGTGACCCAACTACGGATAAGCGGTTGAAGATGATCTCACGTACCATATTAAGCTTTGGGGTCAGTTAAGGCCTGTTTACTGTGGTCACTCAGTAAGGAAGAATAGGCTGGTAGACCTATTGTGCTGTCTTTATAACACTAAGAATTTTAAATACGTTTTTTTAAATGGCCAAAATTTGTATTGAATACATACACATTTATTAAACTTTACTAATACCGTTCTAAATCGTCAACCATATTAGCCTACTGAAATATAGCCTGGCATATGCCCACATCAGCAGCTTTAGGCAGGAAAAAAGAAATAGTACTTAACATCTTGTAAAAAGATATAAGCATATACCAAATCTCTGGGTGCAGTTTCATTCATGAGAACTGAGTCTGTGACAGTTGAAGAAGGATAGAAAGCTTGTAAATCAGCAGTTATGCCTGGTTTGCATTGTACAAGGGTCTGCACTGCAGATCCTTGTACAATACAAACCAGGCGTAGGCTACTGTAACTCCACAGCGGCGCAATCTCCCGTCGATCCGCGATCACGACTCCCGACATTGCTCTCACAAGCAGCCTACTGTAGATTTGCAGTTTATCTGAGTGACTCAGGCGAACGATATAAGCACCTAACGTAGCATCATTGTAAATAGTCAGGCTGTGCATGTATTTGTCACTGCAAATAAAATTGGCTTTTATTTAATTCTTCTTTTTTTTCATCGGGATTAGGCATGTCATCTCGCATAGCCTATATATGCCTTTCCAAACCTATATATTTTTTCATCTAATATCATTTATTAGGTTGTATAGCTATTAGGAGTGAATAGATAACTTTAGATGCCTTTCAGCAGTTCAGACAATGCTGCTCCGCTTGTTTAGGACAGAAAAACAGACGAGGGCAAATCCTACGACAGCTCCCGACCTGACCTGGGTTTAATCCTACAACAGCTCTACCTGACGTGGGTTTAATCCTACGACAGCTCTACCTGACGTGGGTTTAATCCTACGACAGCTCTACCTGACCTGGGTTTAATCCTACGACAGCTCTACCTGACGTGGGTTTAATCCTACGACAGCTCTACCTGACGTGGGTTTAATCCTACGACAGCTCTACCTGACCTGGGTTTAATCCTACGACAGCTCCACCTGACGTGGGTTTAATCCTACGACAGCTCTACCTGACGTGGGTTTAATCCTACGACAGCTCCCGACCTGACCTGGGTTTAATCCTACGACAGCTCCACCTGACGTGGGTTTAATCCTACGACAGCTCTACCTGACCTGGGTTTAATCCTACGACAGCTCCACCTGACGTGGGTTTAATCCTACGACAGCTCTACCTGACCTGGGTTTAATCCTACGACAGCTCTACCTGACGTGGGTTTAATCCTACGACAGCTCTACCTGACCTGGGTTTAATCCTACGACTGCAGCTCCCGACCTGACCTGGGTTTAATCCTACGACAGCTCCACCTGACGTGGGTTTAATCCTACGACAGCTCTACCTGACCTGGGTTTAATCCTACGACAGCTCTACCTGACGTGGGTTTAATCCTACGACTGCAGCTCCCGACCTGACCTGGGTTTAATCCTACGACAGCTCCCGACCTGACGTGGGTTTTGTGTGGACGTAGGACTAACTTCAAGTTCATGGTGGGAGTGATATATGTCAAACAATGCGGGAATTCTGCTCTACGTTCATTTTTGGGTGTACACCACGTTGATAAATGAGGGCCATGAAGTCTGTCCATTTGTCCATTTGCAAGTAGTCGATCTCCAAGCTCACAGTGTGTGTGTGTGATATGTGAGCTTGTAGATCAGTGCTTCAGTATCTGCTCACAGTGTGTGTGTGATATGTGAGCTTGTAGATCAGTGCTTCAGTACCTGCTCACAGTGTGTGTGTGTGTGTGTGTGTGTGTGTGTGTGTGTGTGTGTGAGCTTGTAGATCAGTGCTTCAGTACCTGCTCACAGTGTGTGTGTGTGTGTGTGTGTGTGTGTGTGTGTGTGTGTGTGTGTGTGTGTGTGTGTGTGTGTGTGTGTGAGAGAGAGTGTGTGTGTGTGAGCTTGTAGATCAGTGCTTCAGTACCTGCGAGCTGTTTGAGCTGTGGAGCGTTGTTTATTACTGGAACCTCCGGAATGACTGAGAAACCTGTACACACACACACGCACACGCACACGCACACACACACACACACACACACACACACACACACACACACACACACACACACACACACACACAATTGATTTATTGATTAATTGATATTTTATTAACAGTAAAATTCAATCACAACTCAATAACAGCAGCCTGATAACAGTGAAACCAGTTCCACCTCTAATCCTCTAGTCCTCTAGTCCTCTAGTCATATAATCATATAATCCTCTAGGCCTCTAGTCCTCTAGTCCCCTAGTCCTCTAGTCCCCTAGTCCTCTAGTCCTCTAGTCATATAATCCTCTAATCCTCTAGTCCTCTAGTCCCCTAGTCCTCTAGTCCTCTAGTCATATAATCATCTAATCCTCTAATCCTCTAGTCCTCTAGTCCTCTAGTCCTCTAGTCCTCTAGTAATATAATCCTCTAATCCTCTAGTCCTCTAGTCCTCTAGTCATATAATCCTCTAATCCTCTAGTCCTCTAGTCCTCTAGTCCTCTAGTCCTCTAGTCCCCTAGTCCTCTAGTCCTCTAGTCATATAATCATCTAATCCTCTAATCCTCTAGTCCCCTAGTCCTCTAGTCATATAATCCTCTAATCCTCTAGTCCTCTAGTCCTCTAGTCCCCTAGTCCCCTAGTCCTCTAGTCCTCTAGTAATATAATCCTCTAATCCTCTAGTCCTCTAGTCCTCTAGTCCTCTAATCCTCTAGTCCTCTAGTCCTCTAGTCCTCTAGTCTTCTAGTCCTCTAGTTCTCTAGTCCCCTCGTCCCCTAGTCCCCTAGTCCCCTAGTCCTCTAGTCCTCTAGTCTTCTAGTCTTCTAGTCCTCTAATCCTCTAGTCCTCAAGTCCTCTAGTCCTCTAGTCATATAATCATCTAATCCTCTAGTCCTCTAATCCTCTAGTCCCCTCGTCCCCTAGTCCTCTAGTCATATAATCATCTAATCCTCTAGTCCTCTAGTCCTCTAGTCATATAATCCTCTAATCCTCTAGTCCTCTAATCCTCTAGTCCCCTCGTCCCCTAGTCCTCTAGTCATATAATCATCCAATCCTCTAGTCCCCTAGTCCTCTAGTCTGCTAGTCCCCAAGTCCTCTAGTCATATAATCCTCTAATCCTCTAGTCCCCTAGTCCTCTAATCCTCTAGTCCCCTAGTCCTCTAGTCCCCTAGTCCCCTAGTCCTCTAGTCCTCTAGTCCTCTAGTCCTCTAATCCTCTAGTCCACAGTGTTAAGGTCTTTCCTACCTGTGAGCTCGGCCCGTCACTCTCCATCCTCTAGTCCTCTAGTCCTCTAGTCCTCTAATCCCCTAGTCCTCTAGTCCTCTAGTCCTCTAGTCCTCTAGTCCTCTAGTCCCCTAGTCCTCTAGTCCCCTAGTCCTCTAGTCCCCTAGTCCCCTAGTCCTCTAGTCCTCTAGTCCCCTAATCCTCTAGTCCCCTAATCCTCTAGTCCCCTAATCCTCTAGTCCTCTAGTCCCCTAGTCCTCTAGTCCTCTAGTCCTCTAGTCCTCTAGTCCTCTAGTCCTCTAGTCCACAGTGTTAAGGTCTTTCCTACCTGTGAGCTCGGCCCGTCACTCTCCATCCTCTAGTCCCCTAGTCCCCTAGTCCTCTAGTCCCCTAGTCTCCTAGTCCTCTAGTCCTCTAGTCCTCTAATCCTCTAGTCCTCTAGTCCTCTAGTCCTCTAGTCCCCTAGTCCTCTAGTCCTCTAGTCCCAGTGTTAAGGTCTTTCCTACCTGTGAGCTCGACCCGTCACTCTCCATCCTCTAGTCCCCTAGTCCCCTAGTCCTCTAGTCCCCTAGTCTCCTAGTCCCCTAGTCCTCTAGTCCTCTAGTCCTCTAGTCCTCTAGTCCTCTAGTCCTCTAGTCCTCTAGTCCTCTAGTCCTCTAGTCCCCTAGTCCTCTAGTCCCCTAGTCCTCTAGTCCTCTAGTCCTCTAATCTTCTAGTCCACAGCGTTAAGGTCTTTCCTACCTGTGAGCTCGGCCCGTCACTCTCCATCCTCTAGTCCTCTAGTCCTCTAATCCTCTAGTTCTCTAGTCCCCTAGTCCTCTAGTCCCCTAGTCCTCTAGTCCTCTAGTCCTCTAGTCCTCTAGTCCTCTAGTCCTCTAGTCCTCTAGTCCCCTAGTCCTCTAGTCCCCTAGTCCTCTAGTCCTCTAGTCCCCTAGTCCTCTAGTCCCCTAGCCCTCTAATCCTCTAGTCCTCTAGTCCCCTAGTCCTCTAGTCATCTAGTCCCCTAGTCCTCTAGTCATATAATCCTCTAATCCTCTAGTCCCCTAGTCTTCTAGTCCTCTAGTCCTCTAGTCCACAGTGTTAAGGTCTTTCCTACCTGTGAGCTCGGCCCGTCACTCTCCATCCTCTAGTCCTCTAGTCCCCTAGTCCCCTAGTCCTCTAGTCCCCTAGTCCTCTAGTCCTCTAGTCCTCTAGTCCTCTAATCCTCTAGTCCTCTAGTCCTCTAGTCCTCTAGTCCTCTAGTCCTCTAGTCCTCTAGTCCCCTAGTCCTCTAATCCTCTAGTCCTCTAGTCCTCTAGTCCCCTAGTCCTCTAATCCTCTAGTCCTCTAGTCCCCTAGTCCTCTAGTCCTCTAGTTCTCTAGTCCCCTAGTCCTCAGTCCTCTAATCCTCTAGTCCTCTAGTCCTCTAGTCCACAGCGTTAAGGTCTTTCCTACCTGTGAGCTCGGCCCGTCACTCTCCATCCTCTAGTCCTCTAGTCCCCTAGTCCTCTAGTCCCCTAGTCCTCTAGTCCTCTAGTCCTCTAGTCCCCTAGTCCTCTAGTCCTCTAATCCTCTAGTCCTCTAGTCCTCTAGTCCTCTAGTCCTCTAGTCCTCTAGTCCTCTAGTCCTCTAGTCCCCTAGTCCTCTAGTCCTCTAATCCTCTAGTCCTCTAGTCCTCTAGTCCCCTAGTCCTCTAGTCCTCTAGTCCTCTAATCCTCTAGTCCTCTAGTCCTCTAGTCCTCTAATCCTCTAATCCTCTAGTCCTCTAGTCCTCTAGTCCTCTAGTCCTCTAGTCCTCTAGTCCCCTAGTCCTCAGTCCTCTAATCCTCTAGTCCTCTAGTCCCCTAGTCCTCTAGTCCTCCAGTCCTCTAGTCCTCTAGTCCACAGTGTTAAGGTCTTTCCTACCTGTGAGCTCGGCCCGTCACTCTCCATCCTCTAGTCCTCTAGTCCTCTAGTCCTCTAATCCTCTAGTCCTCTAGTCCCCTAGTCCTCTAGTCCTCTAATCCTCTAGTCCTCTAGTCCTCTAGTCCCCTAGTCCTCTAATCCTCTAGTCCTCTAGTCCTCTAGTCCTCTAGTCCTCTAATCCTCTAGTCCTCTAGTCCTCTAGTCCCCTAGTCCTCAGTCCTCTAATCCTCTAGTCCTCTAGTCCTCTAGTCCACAGTGTTAAGGTCTTTCCTACCTGTGAGCTCGGCCCGTCACTCTCCATCCTCTAGTCCCCTAGTCCCCTAGCCCCCTAGTCCTCTAGTCCTCTAGTCCTATAGTCCTCTAGTCCCCTAGTCCTCTAGTCCCCTAGTCCTCTAGTCCTCTAGTCCCCTAGTCCTCTAGTCCACAGTGTTAAGGTCTTTCCTACCTATGAGCTCGGCCCGTCACTCTCCGGCGGTGGATCAGACTCTCTGCTCTGCATATGAGGGACCGCCGTCTGGAGGTAGCCAATCAGGGACAGGGTGGGAGGGCAGGGGCGGAGCCAAGACAAGAGAGAGAGAGAGAGATAGAGAGAGATATATAGAAGAGAGAGAGAGAGAAGAGAGAGAGAGAGAGAGAGAGAGAGAGAGAGAGAGAGAGAGAGAGAGAGAGAGAGAGAGAGAGAGAGAGAGAGAGAGAGAGAGAGAGAGAGATTTTCATGATTATTTCCCCCCAAAAAATAGATCAGCACTCGATAGAGTGCTGAAACTTGTAAATGTTTCACTGATAATGTTCTAAAAAATTTATTGAAAATGTTTTAGATGTTTTACTGAGGTTCTAGTTCTAGTAGTTAGTTATTAGTTATTATAGTAGTTAGTTTTTAGTTATTATAGTAGTTAGTTATTAGTTATTATAGTAGTTAGTTATTATAGTAGTTAGTTATTAGTTATTATAGTAGTTATTTATTATAGTAGTTAGTTATTATAGTAGTTAGTTATTAGTTATTATAGTAGTTAGTTATTATAGTAGTTAGTTATTATAGTAGTTAGTTATTAGTTATTATAGTAGTTAGTTATTATAGTAGTTAGTTATTAGTTATTATGGTAGTTAGTTATTAGTTATTAGTTATTATAGTAGTTAGTTATTATAGTAGTTAGTTATTAGTTATTATAGTAGTTAGTTATTATAGTAGTTAGTTATTAGTTATTATAGTAGTTAGTTATTATACTAGTTATTAGTTATTATAGTAGTTAGTTATCAGTTAATATAGTAGTTATTAGTTATTATAATAGTTAGTTATTAGTTATTATAGTAGTTAGTTATTTTTTTTTATTTTTTTTTTATTTTTTTTTATTTTTTTAGTTGTAGTATACTGTAGTTTCTAGTAGTAGTTTCTAGTAGTTGTATATGTCCTGTCTATAGTCTGTTAGCTTCACACTACTGCCACTTTATCACACCTGGTTAGCCAAGCACCTTCACCTTAAGTTAGGTGTACTGTTCGCACCTTACTGGTCTGCTGCACTATTGTTTGTCTCGTCTATTGTCTCGACCTTGTCTTTTGCACTGTCTATTGTCTCGACTATTGTCTATTGCACTGTCTTGTCTATTGCACTGTCTATTGTCTTGACTTTGTCTATTGCACTGTCTTGTCTATTGCACTGTGGAGAATGGAAACGCTATTTCATCCCTGTATATGTCCTGACATACACTGGAGTGACAAATAAAAACCTTGAACCTTGAACCTTCATAGTAGTTAGTTATTAGTTATTATAGTAGTTAGTTATTAGTTATTATAGTAGTTAGTTATTATAGTAGTTATTATAGTAGTTACCCAACACTGGTTATTAGTTATTATAGTAGTTAGCTATTAGTTAATATAGTAGTTATTAGTTATTATAATAGTTAGTTATTATAGTAGTTAGTTATTAGTTATTATAGTCGTTAGTTATTAGTTATTATAGTAGTTATTAGTTATTATAGTAGTTAGTTATCAGTTATTATAGTAGTTAGTTATTAGTTATTATAGTAGTTAGTTATTATAGTAGTTAGTTTCTATAGTAGTTAGTTATCAGTTATTATAGTAGTTAGTTATCAGTTATTATAGTAGTTAGTTATTAGTTATTATAGTAGTTAGTTATTATAGTAGTTAGTTATTAGTTATTATAGTAGTTAGTTATTATAGTAGTTATTAGTTATTACCTGTATAGTAGTTAGTTATTATAATAGTTATTAGTTATTATAGTAGTTAGTTATTAGTTATTAGTTATTATATATTATATATTATAAACCTGTTCTGCTGTTCTTGCTGCAGCAGTTGCACGGCGATCTGTTCTGTTCTAGTAGTTAGATATTATTAGTTAAATGGTAAATGGTAGTTATTAAATGGTAGTTAATAAATGGTAGTTATTAAACCTGTTCTGTTGTTCTTGCTGCAGCAGTTGCACAGCGATCTTCCTCAGGTCCAGAACCTCCTTCAGCTCCTCGTCCTCCTCCTCACCAGGAGCCTCTTTATCAGATCTGTTATTAGAGATATAGAACATCTGTTATCAGAGATATAGAACATCTGTTATCAGACACATAGAACATCTGTTATCAGAGATATAGAACATCTGTTATCAGAGATATAGAACATCTGTTATCAGACACATAGAACATCTGTTATCAGAGATATAGAACATCTGTTATCAGACACATAGAACATCTGTTATCAGAGATATAGAACATCTGTTATCAGAGATATAGAACATGTTTCTATGGTAGAACGATAGTCTATCACCTTGTAGATCTGTTATCTGTGGCTTATACGCTACCAAAATGTGGAACACCCTACCAACAGTCAATAAGACATGCATCCCTTGACTCTTTCAAAACCACTCACAAAGAGCACCTACGGACGGTGTGTGTGTGTGTGCGTGTGCGTGTGCGTGCGTGTGTGCGTGCGTGCGTGCGTGCGTGCGTGCGTGTGTGTGTGCGTGCGTGTATGTGTGTGTGTGTGTGTGTGTGTCTCACCCTGACTCGTCCTCCTTGTCCTTGTTCTGGTGAGACATGTTCAGAACCTTCTCCAGGTCCTGAAAGAAAGAAAGAAAGAAAGAAAGAAAGAAAGAAAGAAAGAAAGAAAGAAAGAAAGAAAGAAAGAAAGAAAGAAAGAAAGAAAGAAAAAGAAAGAAAGAAAGAAAGATACTGTTGGTTAAACACCGTAGGTAACAAAAAAACTAACGAAAAAACGATAACTTGAATTTTATGACATTTGATGACATTTTAGCCCCACAGACCTAAAACCAGGGCTTTGAACCGGTTCAAAGAACGAAAACCGAAAAACGAAACGAACGGAATTCTAGGGGATTTTTCAAGAACCGAAAACGAAAACGGAACCGAAATGGTCTTCAACTGTTCCGGAACGAAACGCTATTCTGAAATCCACAAAACCGGTTAATAACGTTTTTTTTTTTCGTTCTCAATCAATGATAAATAAAGGTGCTCTTTGTAACACAGCTATCTGATCTCCGTGGATAGTTGCGTTAAAGTTGAGTTTATTTTTTATAAACACGCAGATCGTGACTGTTATATTTATAAACAAGTATATGCACTAGCCTATAAACAAGTATATGCACTATAAACTATAAAATTATATACATTATAATCCATCTTGCGTCTCGGAAGAAGAGCGCCTGTGATCATCATCTTTCTTCCGTTCATTTCTTTTTTTGGTCGCAATTGCAATCAAATGCACTTCAGGGACGGCTATATATAAGCATATTCACGGGGGGCAATCCCCCCCTAATGCCCTTACTACAACGACAATTGTCGCATCCAGTTTTCGCCTGCCCCCCCCAATTGTGAAATGTTTGAGCCGGGCCTGCCCGAATTAACTAACGGCGATAGAAAGCGAAAAAACATCTTCCAAGTTTGAACGCGCGCCCCGCTCCAAAGACTCGAGCTTCTAGCAGATATTCTGTGTAACACGAGTGGATTAATGTAGGCCTACCTGCTCCCCGACAATATAGACGGCACATTTAATGACCAAACAGCTCTCTGTGGTGAGTCCAACTCCATATAGCCATGCATGTACGCTGTGTGCCGTGATGCAGACAGACAGACAGCGCATGCAATGGCCTTACTGACATTCATAAATAAAACTATAGGCTTAAATAGGCCTACATACAAAGATAGTTATTTGACCAAAGTTGTGAAAGCTCAGTAGCTGCTGCAGTGAACACACTCTGCTCCCCTGGCTAGTAGGGTAATAACATGGATGAAATTGGAATAGGCTAATCCAGGCAGCGTGCCCCGACAGCCATGTGCGCTTTTATTGTAAACTCAAAGTGCTGTGGACAAGCCTGATGTTTGTAAACAACTGTACACATGTATCCGCCAAACATTACCGGAACGATAAGAACGAACGCTATTTTTAGTTCCGAACCGGTTCGAACCGGTTCAGTTTGACGAAAACGTTAAATATAGATCGACCCGAACCGGTTTTGAACCGTTCCTTAAAAATAATTTCGTTTCCAAGCCCTGCCTAAAACTAAAGACCTCTTTTGGTTTTGTTCACAATTCCAGGTTGGATTTTCCACACAAAACAGCGTAGACTTATTAATTAAATAGTGCTAAATCAGATGATGAATATTTTAACTCTTGAGAGTGTAAAAATGAAACCAAATGGACCCGCAAGGGTCCATTTGGTTTCATTTTTACACTCTCAAGAGTTTCATTGTTACTCTCAAGAGTTTCATTGTTACATTCTCAAGAGTTACATCAGATTAACTCATATACCGCGGGCCCCATTGCCACGGCTCAAACCAGTGAGATCGGCAAAAAACCCTTATTTTGAAGCCCCAGATCGCCGAAACAGGAGGGGGGTTCCGTCATGCTTATTTCTGGTGTCTTGACTATCCTGTCCTCTGACGATCTGAGCAAAAAGTTCCGGGTCAAAAATCAGGAAGTGACGTCTAGCCATAGTTGATTTACCCGAGCGCAAACGACAAGGGTGCCTCTACACGGGTTTTTGCACATTCCAAGTCTCGGACCGGGTGTGACCTCACGTCCTCCTTTTTTGAATGGGCTTCAATGGGCACTTCCTGCTACTTCCTGTCTGAATTTTGGACAGTGCTCAGGCAGCAGGAAAGACCCGCCCACGGCCGAAATTCAGACAGGAACTACAGGTAGACGGAAGTTCCCATTGAAACCCATTCAAAAAAGGAGGATGTGACATCACACCCCCGGCTGAAAGTTGGAATGTGCACTTGTGCAGTGTGTAGCTACAGCAACCAGACAAGGTTCAAGGTTTCAAGGTTCAAGGTTTCTTTTATTTGCCATTTCAACAAGTTGAATTGGAATTTGTCTTGCTCATACGGGGGGGATACCCAGGCTGTACTGAGCGTGTCATATGGGGGGATACCCAGGCTGTACTGAGCGTGTACTGAGCGTGTCGCCAAGCAGTGCAGCGCCATCATAATACGGACTGGGCGGGGTGGGGGGGAGGGTGAAGGAGAACATGGCCGGAGGGGGATGGGAGGGGAGGGAGTTGGGGAGAGAGATGAGGAATGCGACTGCCTCCTTCGAGAGTCAGGGAGGAAGCAGACCCGGAATCCGAGGAGAGGCTTTTGAATGCATTGGATTGAATGGGTGCAAATGGGACAAACAAAACAAGTTGTCGCAGCAATTCTGTTCCAAATGAAAGTCAGCAACGGGATCATTATCAGACGATGCGCTCGGACTAATAGTTGGATTAAAGAATGAAATCTACATTTCGTTGTGATACGAGCCGTCATCGTGACCGGCGGGCGTAATCTAACGGGAAATCCACGCGGACCACGAGAACGGCGTGGTTAATACCCTAGTAGACTGACAGCATGGACAGGTGGACAGGTACCTTGATGCAGGACACGTGGACCCCCTGGGGACCCCCTTCTTCTGACAACAGAACACAGTCGTCCTCTGGATTAGGATCTATGAAGTCGTACAGGTCCTGATCTGGAAGGAAAAACACATCCGCTATAGCAGGGGTTCTCAACCTTTTTGGCACCAGGGACCACTATTTATTCAGCATTTGAGCCACAGATTACCACCATTTGATGACATTTACACCCCAGAGACCCCAAAACTAACTTTTGTCCAAAATTCCAGGCTGGATTTGAGAAACCAAACAAATGACCATTAATCTTTGTAGACTTGGGATAATTCACATGATGAATATTTTAACTCTAGAGAGCGTAAACATGAAACCAAA
>CM076987.1:490058-505058 GCA_039105355.1 Benthosema pterotum | reverse complement strand
TAGTCGTTCACACATGGAACTAACTGTAGAGTTAGTCATGGAACTAACTGTAGAGTTAGTCATGGAACTAACTGTAGAGTTAGTCATGGAACTAACTGTAGAGTTAGTCATGGAACTAACTGTAGAGTTAGTCATGGAACTAACTGTAGAGTTAGTCATGGAACTAACTGTAGAGTTAGTCATGGAACTAACTGTAGAGTTAGTCATGGAACTAACTGTAGAGTTAGTCATGGAACTAACTGTAGAGTTAGTCATGGAACTAACTGTAGAGTTAGTTATGGAACTAACTGTAACTTCCTGGACATGTTTGACCTCTGACCTCTGTGGTTGAAAGTCTCTTGTCTCCGTTGTCACTGCCGATCCCTGAGTCTGGACCACCGTGGTTTTTATTACGGTAGAGGTCCTCCATACTGTAAGATATAATATTATTATTATAACAGAGTCTGGACCAGCGTGGGTTTTATTACGGTAGAGGTCCTCCATACTGTAATATAAATACATTAATATAATAATAATATTACAGAGTCTGGACCACTGTGGTTTTTAGAATTTTATTTTATTTTAACGCTCTCAAGAGTTACAGATCTATAAGGGTCCAGGTGCTGGGGGGACTGTCATGTGATCTACCTGCATGGTCTGTGTGATCTACTGGTAGATCACCATGTGATCTACCTGCATGGTCTGTGTGATCTACTGGTAGATCACCATCTACCTTGTGAGCAGCCCCGTGCTATGGTTCTTGTCAGGGGCGGATTAGCACATATTTTCCCACCGGGACAATGTTGCCTTTGCCAGGCCACTGGTTAACCAGAAGTAACTAAAATATTCATGTGAATTAGCCCAACTTAGTCTACACAACTAGAGAATGTATGTTGTAAAATGTATTGTGAATCCAGATTAAATTGTAAACTTTTCACCATTGTAAATCGCTCTGGATTAAGAGCGTCTGCTAAATGCCTAAATTGTAATTGTAAATTGTAATTGTAATGTAGAAGATCTCTCCTACTTGAAGGCTCTGGTGTAGGACACCTTTTCTTTTTTTAAGGATAGAAACACTGGTTTGCCTGGCCTGGGCATGGCGCTCAGGCCTGGCGCCCTGGCCTGGCGCCCTGGCCTGGCGCCCTGGCCTGGGCCTGGCGCCCTGGCCTGGGCCTGGTGCCCTGGCCTGCCCTGGACTGATGATCAGGCCTTATTGTTTCAATCATTGCTCGTTACTGTACTGTACTTTGGCTCTGCTCAGGAGGTTGTAGATATCAAAGCTGTGTCTCGGTGCACAGGGAATCGGAGAAATCAAATGCGATATCATACCTATGTCTAAGTGCATAGATCAGAGCTGCCCAAAAGGTAGATGGTGATCTACCAGTAGATCTCACAGACCATGCAGGTAGATCACATGACAGTCCCCTAAAATGTAGAGATCTGTAACTCTTGAGAGCGTTAAAAAGTTACCGCTCTGAAGAGTACATTTAAACATCTGAATTACGTAATTTCAAGAGTCCACACAATTAGAAAATGGACAATAATTGTTATTTTGACCAATGTTTTGCCAGTTCTCTTTCCCAATTGTGGACAAAAAAACGTGAAAGTTATTAGCTTTGGGTGCAAGAGACTAAACTCAACAACTCAACATCGTCAACTCAAACATCAAATACTGTTTTCAAACATCAGTAATAGCATATACAAGAAAACCTTCCAATTCTCCCCCTCCATTATTCATTATAAGTGCATTATTCTATAACACTATAACGGTACAGAACAGCATCACTACTATTTCAAAGTCAAACTTTCTTGGGGCCTTGAAATGGATTTTTTAATGTGTAGATCGTCTGATATTGCATGTGCAGAGACACTCCGCCATACAGTCATGCAAAAGCTTTGCAATAAATGATTTATTGTCAATCTGAGTGTAAATTGTACCTGTCGGTTAGAGGGTATAAATTGTACCCAGAGGGTGTAAATTGTACCTGTCTGTCAGAGGGTGTAAATTGTACCCAGAGGGTGTAAATTGTACACAGAGGGTGTAAATTGTACCCGTCAGAGGGTGTAAATTGTACCTGTCAGAGGGTGTAAATTGTACCTGTCTGTCAGAGGGTGTAAATTGTACCAGTCAGTCAGGGGGTGTGGGAGGCAGCAGCGTTTGCCCAGAGGGTGTAAATTGTACCCAGATGGTGTGAATTGTACCTGTGTTACGGGTAGGAGTATGGTGTGATTGTGTGGCAGAGTGTGTGCGTGTGGGTTTTGTGTGTGGTAGTAGGGTGTGTGTGTGTGGGTTTTGTGTGTGGTAGTAGGGTGGGTGTGTGTGTGTGTGAGTGGGCCTGAGTGTCTAGTCATGTCCAGGTGCTGCTCATCACTCCTGCAACCTGGTGATTGGTTGAGAGAAGACCTGGAGAAGACTATTTAAGATGGCCGAACAGCTGTGGTCTCTGGCAGCACTGTGCTGTCCACCCACAGCCACACTCTCTGTGTCATTTCAGTTTGTTTGTATTTAGTTTTGACCTGTACACTGTTCTATCTGAATACTTGCTTTCTGTATTCAGTCATGTTTTGGTTAGGTTAGTGTAGAGTAGTCAACAATAGGGAATTGTTGTTACTTTAATTTTGTGTGTCAGGTTAGCATTTAAAAGTCAAGTTTAGGTTTAGAATACTTTTGTTTATTTCTCTGATTTGCTCCGTGTGTCAATTTGTTTAAGTCCAATTTAATTCATATTGAATCCTTGTAATAATACTCTAAGTTATTAATAAAATGGGTTTCACCCCAATTTGTTCGCATCCTCCTTTACCCCTAGATAGGAGGACGTAACAACCTGTCAGAGGGTGTAAATTGTACCTGTCAGAGGGTGTAAATTGTACCTGTCAGAGGGTGTAAATTGTACCTGTCAGAGGGTGTAAATTGTACCTGTCAGAGGGTGTAAATTGTACCTGTCAGAGGGTGTAAATTGTACCCAGAGGGTGTAAATTGTACCTGTCAGTTAGAGGGTGTGGGAGGCAGCAGCGTTTGCCCAGAGGGTGTAAATTGTACCCAGAGGGTGTAAATTGTACCTGTCAGTTAAAGGGTGTGGCAGGCAGCAGCGTTTGCCCAGAGGGTGTAAATTGTACCTGTCTGTCAGAGGGTGTAAATTGTACCTGTCAGTTAAAGGGTGTGGCAGGCAGCAGCGTTTGCCCAGAGGGTGTAAATTGTACCCAGAGGGTGTAAATTGTACCCAGAGGGTGTAAATTGTACCTGTCAGTCAGGGGGTGTGGCAGGCAGCAGCGTTTGCCCAGTGATGACTGCAGATCCAGAGAATCAGGTTTCTTGTCTGTTCAGAGGGTGTAAACTGTACCCAGAGGGTGTAAATTGTACCTGTCTGTCAGGGGGTGTGGCAGGCAGCAGCGTTTGCCCAGTGATGACTGCAGATCCAGAGAATCAGGTTTCTTGTCTGTTCAGAGGGTGTAAATTGTACCCAGAGGGTGTAAACTGTACCTGTCAGAGGGTGTAAATTGTACCTGTCTGTCAGGGGGTGTGGCAGACAGCAGCGTTTGCCCAGTGACGACTGTAGATCCAGTGAATCAGGTTTCTTGTCTGTTCAGAGGGTGTAAATTGTACCTGTCAGAGGGTGTAAATTGTACCCAGAGGGTGTAAATTGTACCTGTCAGTCAGGGGGTGTGGCAGGCAGCAGCGTTTGCCCAGTGATGACTGCAGATCCAGTGAATCAGGTTTCTTGTCTGTTCGACACGCCTGCATGTTGAGGTACTTGAAGATGTGCACTTTGCCCTTCAAACAGATCTGAAACAGCACAAGGTCAACTTTATTTGTCTTGGTCTTTCACCCTAAAACACATAAAACATCAGAGACAAACACAACTCAAAATGACACAACATTACACAATGGTTCAGGATTGTCTTAAGTGTTCGCTACTGTTTCAAAGCCTCATTCAACATTTTAGTTGGTACAAATGACCTTTTAAACGTGACGTATTTCCACTTTGGTTCTAACTAACTAACTAACTAACTAACTAACTAACTAACTGACTGACTGACTGACTGACTGACTGACTGACTGACTGACTGACTGACTGACTGACTGACTGACTGACTGACTGACTGACTGACTGACTGACTGACTGACTAACTAACTAACTAACTACCTATTATTCCTAATTTACATGAATGCAATATTTTAGTAGAAATATGTCTGGGACAAATAGCAGTAACATAACAGTGCAATCTATTTAATTAAACTATGCAAGTATACAGTATACTACATAGTGCCATGTCTACATACCTATATAATTAAACTATGCATGTATTATATACTACATAGTGGTATGTCTACATATATATATATATATATATATATATATATATATATATATATATATATATATATATATATATATATATATATATATATATATATATATATATATATATATATATATATATATATATATATATATATATATTAAACTATGCATGTATATACTACATACTGCCATGTTTATATATCATGCTATAAGACTACATAAAGTACCATCCAGTACTGTGTGCAGTGACAGCAGTGAGCCACCAGAGGGAGACAGAGACAGTGCACCAGCTCACTCACAGCCCACTATAGTGCACTGACAGCTCACTCACAGCCCACTGTAGTGCACTGACAGCTCACACACAGCCCACTATAGTGCACTGACAGCTCACACACAGCCCACTGTAGTGCACTGACAGCTCACACACAGCCCACTATAGTGCACTGACAGCTCACACACAGCCCACTGTAGTGCACTGACAGCTCAGTGGCTCCACATTATAGAAATCAATCTGGACACTTTTCTGTTGTTTTCAGTTTTCATGTTTCTGTGTCAGTGGATTTCAAACTGTATCATGCCAGGGACCACCAGAATTACATCTTTCAGACTGTGGGTGGGATCCACACCCCGAGGCAAAAGATTACTGAAGTATAGAGAATCCATATTATCCATATTCTGTATATTATCCTGCAATGTTATAGGTCACATTTGAATCAACAAGTATAGCAGACAGACAGTAGCCTATGTCTGCAAAAGTGAGGAGACACTTTGTCTGCTACCTCTTCAGTGGGGGTATGCATTTACATTACTATTGTTTTCAGGGCTTTTGAAGCCGGAGCAAGGTGCGAACCAAAACAGTCACTATTGTCCTGTGGAGAGCCACAGAGACAAATGCTAGCCATATGTCTATCAATGTCTGTCTCTCTGTATCAAATGTCTGTGTTTTGACCACACCTTTGTATGTTAATTCACCTCTGTTAGAAAACGTATATTTACTGTACTTCGAATCAGTGTGAGAGAGTGTCTTTGGGAACCTGACCACGCAGGTCGGGGTCCCGCGGCTCTCCTGGGCCTTGGCCCATGGGGAATCCATCTTCAAACTTCAATAAATACCACGGAAGACCAATCTTCTCATCGGCTTTTTTTCATTCATCATCCATTTTTCACCGTTGTCTGGTTTAACTTGGGAACAATTCTTTGTTCTCATTTTGGGTTTAATAGTGTAATATTTTTGCACTATTTGTGGAAAAATATACCACATTACACAGTATAAATTCAAAGATTTACACCTCAAATACAGCTGCTCTACAAGCTTGCTATGAGCTTTTAGATCTGCTTTTTGTGGCATGCACACACCTGGGTTATAAACTAAAACGATAACTAAAACATTGTAGAGTTAAAACAATAAAAAAGGGATATTTCACTTTCAAAATAACCTTTTCTCATGTTATGGTCTACTCAGTCTCATATGATGTGAATGCAGCCAGTTTATTAGTTACTCCATTCTGTATTTAGATATTTGACGTTCATTATAGAGGCTGTTTTCTGTGCGGTCCAGCTGGTGGTTCAATTTGGTGTCTCTTTGGAGATTACGATGGTGGGTTAGGGTTTAGGGTTTAAGGTTAGGGTTTAGGGTTTAGGGTTAGGTTTGTGGTAAAGGACTTCAATGTTTTTGTATCTTACAGCATTATGTAGGAGTACAATACAGAGAATGTTTGCATTCGCCATCTTTGTTGAAGAAGAGTCTATTTTTGTCTTAATTATCTTTCATAGTGGTTTAAGCCCTGCGGAAATGTGAAAACACACACCAGGGGCGGATGTAACATGTCCCATTTGGGGGGGCAAGAGAACATGTTGGAGGGGCAAGAGAAAATGGTATGGGTGCGGCTTCATCGCCGCACCCATACCATTTTCAGTTCCAGGAATTTTATTAGTCAAGTAAAGCATCAATAATAACATCAGTTGTTGTTGAAGTTGCAACAGACACGCAGCATGCATAAAGCTAAAGGTCTGACTCAGAGAGTTTTCTGTTTTCAATGATGAAATGCTGTTGGTTTAGTGGTGACACAGCTGTAGTTAGTTAGTAGCAGTAGTAGTGTTTCACATCATTTTAAATAGAAGCACTTTAATTTGAAATATCTTGGGTTGTTTTGCATGGCATCGTGTTTGGGCAGACTGGGTATTTAGGGGGGCATTGCTCCCTTGTACCAGACCAGTGGCCTTGTGGTTAGAGTGTCCGCGCGCAAGCTGGGGGCCATTCGTCCACCTAAGCGAGGGGGGGAGAAAGATTGAGGGGGGAAAAGAAGGAAGAGAGAAAAAGAGAGAGAAAAGAGAGAAAAGAGAGGAAAAAGAGAAAGAGAGAGAAAAAGGGGGAAAATACAGTTTCACTGCAGCAGTATATGCCTGTTGTGTGCACGATTTGGTCACGTTTGACATTTTGGACGTGCAACAGCCGGGATTCGAACCAGCGGCCCCATGTTCCTAGTGACATAGTGACGTACATGCCCTTATTAGGATAGAGCCAGGCGCAGTTTGGGAATGGGGATTCCCATGCTCTGTGCATTCATTCATTCATTCATGACATTTGCTATAAGATAGCAAAATTAGTCTATTTACAGTAGACCATGATTAGTCAGAGCTAGTGTTCTTTGTATGAAATTCATAGGCTACAGGCTGAAATTGTGAATTTGGCATTTGATGTAAACACGCATCATTGACAAGTGATGTAGGAAAATTAACACCACAGAGATTTGCACTCTGTAGGCTATAAACAGCAGAAGCTGGCTATGTTTTGAGACACTTTTGACCATACTTGCCCATGAATAAGCCTACAGTTTATTACAGTTATTGCCATGTACATTCAGGACAGTTTGCACATATCCAGCCACTTTCCCCTCTTTGTATATTTCTCTTTTTCCTGCTTTTTGCTGCTTCTGGCTTTATAGGAGTAAACATTTTGTACATCTCTAAATGAAATGAACAAGGTGGCCTTAAATATAATGCTTAGTGTGTATATTTAGTATTTAAGTTGTAGGTGTATTTGACTTGTACTGCATGCATGCATTAATGCATTCATTCATGACATTCTCATATCAAAATAATTATAATAACCCCAGCTATATTCTTTAACGCCAAAATATATTTATCTCATTCAAGTCATCTTTAAAAAGCAAGTATTTGGCTGGAACACACTATTGCACACATTTCACACCCCAAATTGATAGAAACATGAATCCATTGTAGTGACTACATTGCCCATGATAGTAGCAAACGTTGCATTGTAATGCACATTGCTGAAACGATTATGCTAAATAGCACATTGAAAAGGTGTAAATAAGGTATAGCTCTGTGTGACCACATTACTCCTATTTCTTTATCAGAGGAACACGTATACATTAAACATACTATATGCATGGCTGTTATGTTGCATTATAAGGTGCCTGCATGCCTCTGTGGCTACGTGCTCCACGTTGATCCACATATAAAATCCGAACGTGCACGTCGCCGTTCGCGTTCGTTTTTTATATTTACAGCAACAGTTCCAGTCGAGTATCCGACCAGAACGAACCTTTATAAGCAGACCTATTGCATAAATTCAATCGCGAATCCGACAGTACAAGAAGAGACTGCGAGGAAAGATGTCAAAAAGATAAACAAGCATCCACTTCCTCAATCCTATCGCTCAGGGGAACCCCGCGCCACGCGATTGGTCGGGGGGCGTAGACAATTCTCCCCCTCGCTCGCCCATTGGTCTAGATTTTTTCCAATGTTTCGGGGGCGGCGGCCCATTGGTCTAGAATGTTTCTAATGTTTCGGAGGGGGAGACCGCACCGAGACGCTATTGGCCGATCCCCCCCCAATGTTTTAATGTTTCGCATTTTTTAGGGGACGAACGGCCGACACTGGGCCCTGAAGCTGGGGGCCATTCGTCCACCTAAGCGAGGGGGGGAGAAAGATTGAGGGGGGAAAAGAAGGAAGAGAGAAAAAGAGAGAGAAAAGAGAGAAAAGAGAGGAAAAAGAGAAAGAGAGAGAAAAAGGGGGAAAATACAGTTTCACTGCAGCAGTATATGCCTGTTGTGTGCACGATTTGGTCACGTTTGACATTTTGGACGTGCAACAGACGGGATTCGAACCAGCGGCCCCATGTTCCTAGTGACATAGTGACGTACATGCCCTTATTAGGATAGAGCCAGGCGCAGTTTGGGAATGGGGATTCCCCATGCTCTGTGCATTCATTCATTCATTCATGACATTTGCTATAAGATAGCAAAATTAGTCTATTTACAGTAGACCATGATTAGTCAGAGCTAGTGTTCTTTGTATGAAATTCATAGGCTACAGGCTGAAATTGTGAATTTGGCATTTGATGTAAACACGCATCATTGACAAGTGATGTAGGAAAATTAACACCACAGAGATTTGCACTCTGTAGGCTATAAACAGCAGAAGCTGGCTATGTTTTGAGACACTTTTGACCATACTTGCCCATGAATAAGCCTACAGTTTATTACAGTTATTGCCATGTACATTCAGGACAGTTTGCACATATCCAGCCACTTTCCCCTCTTTGTATATTTCTCTTTTTCCTGCTTTTTGCTGCTTCTGGCTTTATAGGAGTAAACATTTTGTACATCTCTAAATGAAATGAACAAGGTGGCCTTAAATATAATGCTTAGTGTGTATATTTAGTATTTAAGTTGTAGGTGTATTTGACTTGTACTGCATGCATGCATTAATGCATTCATTCATGACATTCTCATATCAAAATAATTATAATAACCCCAGCTATATTCTTTAACGCCAAAATATATTTATCTCATTCAAGTCATCTTTAAAAAGCAAGTATTTGGCTGGAACACACTATTGCACACATTTCACACCCCAAATTGATAGAAACATGAATCCATTGTAGTGACTACATTGCCCATGATAGTAGCAAACGTTGCATTGTAATGCACATTGCTGAAACGATTATGCTAAATAGCACATTGAAAAGGTGTAAATAAGGTATAGCTCTGTGTGACCACATTACTCCTATTTCTTTATCAGAGGAACACGTATACATTAAACATACTATATGCATGGCTGTTATGTTGCATTATAAGGTGCC
The DNA here is from genome assembly GCA_039105355.1 of Benthosema pterotum. Classification (NCBI taxonomy): domain Eukaryota; kingdom Metazoa; phylum Chordata; class Actinopteri; order Myctophiformes; family Myctophidae; genus Benthosema; species Benthosema pterotum. The sequence goes on along the minus strand of CM076987.1, from coordinate 495,665 downwards.
TGCATGCCTCTGTGGCTACGTGCTCCACGTTGATCCACATATAAAATCCGAACGTGCACGTCGCCGTTCGCGTTCGTTTTTTATATTTACAGCAACAGTTCCAGTCGAGTATCCGACCAGAACGAACCTTTATAAGCAGACCTATTGCATAAATTCAATCGCGAATCCGACAGTACAAGAAGAGACTGCGAGGAAAGATGTCAAAAAGATAAACAAGCATCCACTTCCTCAATCCTATCGCTCAGGGGAACCCCGCGCCACGCGATTGGTCGGGGGGCGTAGACAATTCTCCCCCTCGCTCGCCCATTGGTCTAGATTTTTTCCAATGTTTCGGGGGCGGCGGCCCATTGGTCTCGAATGTTTCTAATGTTTCGGAGGGGGAGACCGCACCGAGACGCTATTGGCCGATCCCCCCCCAATGTTTTAATGTTTCGCATTTTTTAGGGGGACGAACGGCCGACACTGGGCCCTGAAGCTGGGGGCCATTCGTCCACCTAAGCGAGGGGGGGAGAAAGATTGAGGGGGAAAAGAAGGAAGAGAGAAAAAGAGAGAGAAAAGAGAGAAAAGAGAGGAAAAAGAGAAAGAGAGAGAAAAAGGGGGAAAATACAGTTTCACTGCAGCAGTATATGCCTGTTGTGTGCACGATTTGGTCACGTTTGACATTTTGGACGTGCAACAGACGGGATTCGAACCAGCGGCCCCATGTTCCTAGTGACATAGTGACGTACATGCCCTTATTAGGATAGAGCCAGGCGCAGTTTGGGAATGGGGATTCCCCATGCTCTGTGCATTCATTCATTCATTCATGACATTTGCTATAAGATAGCAAAATTAGTCTATTTACAGTAGACCATGATTAGTCAGAGCTAGTGTTCTTTGTATGAAATTCATAGGCTACAGGCTGAAATTGTGAATTTGGCATTTGATGTAAACACGCATCATTGACAAGTGATGTAGGAAAATTAACACCACAGAGATTTGCACTCTGTAGGCTATAAACAGCAGAAGCTGGCTATGTTTTGAGACACTTTTGACCATACTTGCCCATGAATAAGCCTACAGTTTATTACAGTTATTGCCATGTACATTCAGGACAGTTTGCACATATCCAGCCACTTTCCCCTCTTTGTATATTTCTCTTTTTCCTGCTTTTTGCTGCTTCTGGCTTTATAGGAGTAAACATTTTGTACATCTCTAAATGAAATGAACAAGGTGGCCTTAAATATAATGCTTAGTGTGTATATTTAGTATTTCAGTTGTAGGTGTATTTGACTTGTACTGCATGCATGCATTAATGCATTCATTCATGACATTCTCATATCAAAATAATTATAATAACCCCAGCTATATTCTTTAACGCCAAAATATATTTATCTCATTCAAGTCATCTTTAAAAAGCAAGTATTTGGCTGGAACACACTATTGCACACATTTCACACCCCAAATTGATAGAAACATGAATCCATTGTAGTGACTACATTGCCCATGATAGTAGCAAACGTTGCATTGTAATGCACATTGCTGAAACGATTATGCTAAATAGCACATTGAAAAGGTGTAAATAAGGTATAGCTCTGTGTGACCACATTACTCCTATTTCTTTATCAGAGGAACACGTATACATTAAACATACTATATGCATGGCTGTTATGTTGCATTATAAGGTGCCTGCATGCCTCTGTGGCTACGTGCTCCACGTTGATCCACATATAAAATCCGAACGTGCACGTCGCCGTTCGCGTTCGTTTTTTATATTTACAGCAACAGTTCCAGTCGAGTATCCGACCAGAACGAACCTTTATAAGCAGACCTATTGCATAAATTCAATCGCGAATCCGACAGTACAAGAAGAGACTGCGAGGAAAGATGTCAAAAAGATAAACAAGCATCCACTTCCTCAATCCTATCGCTCAGGGGAACCCCGCGCCACGCGATTGGTCGGGGGGCGTAGACAATTCTCCCCCTCGCTCGCCCATTGGTCTAGATTTTTTCCAATGTTTCGGGGGCGGCGGACCATTGGTCTCGAATGTTTCTAATGTTTCGGAGGGGGAGACCGCACCGAGACGCTATTGGCCGATCCCCCCCCAATGTTTTAATGTTTCGCATTTTTTAGGGGGACGAACGGCCGACACTGGGCCCTGGAACTGGGAGGCCGGGTTCGATTTCCGGTCGGGTCATACCAAAGACTGTAAAAATGGGACCCCACTCAGCATCAAAGGGATGGATTGGGGGTCAAATCAACTAATGATTCCCGAGCGCGGCGCACACTGCAGCTCACCGCTCCAAGAGATGGGTCAAAAGCGGAGAACTAATTTCACTGCGGTAAGTGAGTGACTAATCTGACCACTTTGACTTTGACTTTACCTGTGCGGGGGGCTCTGCATAGGGTTGTTGTCTAGCAGCGGGTTTAGGGTGTAGGGTTTAGGGTACCTGTGCGGGGGGGCTCTGCATAGGGTTGTTGTCCAGCAGCAGGGTTTAGGGTTAGAGTTAGGGTACCTGTGCGGGGGGCTCTGCATAGGGTTGTTGTCCAGCAGCAGGGTTTAGGGTTAGAGTTAGGGTACCTGTGCGGGGGGCTCTGCATAGGGTTGTTGTCCAGCAGCAGGGTTTAGGGTTAGAGTTAGGGTACCTGTGCGGGGGGGCTCTGCATAGGGTTGTTGTCCAGCAGTAGGGTTAGGGTTAGGGGTTAGGGGTTAGGGGTTAGGGTTTAGGGTGTAGGGTTTAGGGTTTAGGGTTTAGGGTTTAGGGTTAGGTACCTGTGCGGGAGGACTCTGCATAGGGTTGTTGTCCAGCAGCAGGTGTTGCAGTTCCTTCAGTCTCCTGTAGGAGGCAGGAATCTCTGTGATCTTATTGCAGGAGAAGTCCAGTCTGATGAGAGGTAGATCACACAGCTCTGTAGAATACATTATGTTAATATGTTAATTAATATGTTAATGAGGTAGATCACACAGCTCTGTAGAATACATTATGTTAATATGTTAATTAATATGTTAATGAGGGCGATCACTCAGCTCTGTAATTAATATGTTAATGATATGTTAATGAAGGCAGCTGGAGATTAAATCAGGGGATTTCACCCTTTTTCATACCAGGCCCACTATAGACCTGTGCAGTGACGTCACCGCCACGGTTCCAGAAGTGTTTTCCCCATTCATAGACTTTTTGAAAATAATTTATATAAAGGCGATTACAATGCGGACAAAGCCAACTCGGGTCGTGACAATTCATGATGACACACACAATATCATCATAATATCTAATTAGCAAGAAGTAGAAAACGTCAGGATACAACACTTTTTGTTTAGTTTTTCATCTTAAAAATTATTTGATCGTCCCAAAAGATTGTGTGTGTCATCATGATTTGTCACGACCCGAGTTGGCTTTGTCCGCGGCGTAATCGTCTTTATATAAATTATTTTCAAAAAGTCTATGAGAAATATGAATGGGGAAAACACTTCTGGAACCGGGTCGGTGACGGCACTGCGCAGGTCTATTTGTTCAGCATTTGAGCCACAGAGGACCACATTTGCGGACGTTTTAGCCCCACAGACCCCAAAACTAAACATTTATTTTGCTTTTGTCCACAATTCCAGGCTGGATTTGGGAGACAAAGCAGGCAAACATGAAAATGAAAATTAATATTCTGCATTTTCTAATTGTGTAAACTTCTTAATTAAGTGGATTAATTCAGATGATTAATATTTTTAACACTTCATAGTGTAAACGTGAAACCAAATGGACCCGCAAGGGTCCATTTGGTTTCATGTTTACGCTGCCAACATTCCATAATTTAGCCTGGGGACCACCTGGAAGCCTCTCAAGGACCACTGGTGGTCCCCAGACCAGTGGTTGAAAACCTCTGGATTAAATGACCTCGAAGACCTGTATGAAAATCAAGGAATGTTTTCACCAATGTGTCTAATAATATGGAACTAAATGTTTACTAAGGAATGTTTTCATGTGTCTAATAATATGGAACTAAATGTTTACTAAGGAATGTTTTCATGTGTCTAATAATATGGAACTAAATGTTTACTAAGGAATGTTTTCACCAATGTGTCTAATAATATGGAACTAAATGTTTACTAAGGAATGTTTTCACCAATGTGTCTAATAATATGGAACTAAATGTTTACTAAGGAATGTTTTCATGTGTCTAATAATATTGAACTAAATGTTTACTAAGGAATGTTTTCACCAATGTGTCTAATAATATGGAACTAAATGTTTACTAAGGAATGTTTTCACCAATGTGTCTAATAATATGGAACTAAATGTTTACTAAGGAATGTTTTCACTAATGTGTCTAATAATATGGAACTAAATGTTTACTAAGGAATGATTTCACTAATGTGTCTAATAATATGGAACTAAATGTTTACTAAGGAATGTTTTCATGTGTCTAATAATATGGAACTAAATGTTTACTAAGGAATGTTTTCATGTGTCTAATAATATGGAACTAAATGTTTACTAAGGAATGTTTTCACCAATGTGTCTAATAATATGGAACTAAATGTTTACTAAGGAATGTTTTCACTAATGTGTCTAATAATATGGAACTAAATGTTTACTAAGGAATGTTTTCATGTGTCTAATAATATTGAACTAAATGTTTACTAAGGAATGTTTTCATGTGTCTAATAATATGGAACTAAATGTTTACTAAGGAATGTTTTCACCAATGTGTCTAATAATATGGAACTAAATGTTTACTAAGGAATGTTTTCATGTGTCTAATAATATGGAACTAAATGTTTACTAAGGAATGTTTTCACCAATGTGTCTAATAATATGGAACTAAATGTTTACTAAGGAATGTTTTCATGTGTCTAATAATGAAATGTTGAAATTCAACTCCTGTTTTCACACAGGAGTTGAATTTCAACATTTCATTATTAGACATTTAGTTCCATATTATTAGACACATGAAAACATTCCTTAGTAAACATTTAGTTCCATATTATTAGACACATGAAAACATTCCTTAGTAAACATTTAGTTCCATATTATTAGACACATTGGTGAAAACATTCCTTAGTAAACATTTAGTTCCATATTATTAGACACATTGGTGAAAACATTCCTTAGTAAACATTTAGTTCCATATTATTAGACACATGAAAACATTCCTTAGTAAACATTTAGTTCCATATTATTAGACACATTGGTGAAAACATTCCTTAGTAAACATTTAGTTCCATATTATTAGACACATTAGTGAAAACATTCCTTAGTAAACATTTAGTTCCATATTATTAGACACATTGGTGAAAACATTCCTTAGTAAACATTTAGTTCCATATTATTAGACACATTAGTGAAAACATTCCTTAGTAAACATTTAGTTTCCTGATTTTCATACAGGTCTTCGAAGTCATTTAATCCAGAGGTTTTCAACCACTGGTCTGGGGACCACCAGTGGTCCTTGAGAGGCTTCCAGGTGGTCCCCAGGCTAAATTATGGAATGTTGGCAGCGTAAACATGTCAGACAGACAGACAGACAGACAGACAGACAGGTGTCTCACCCTCTGGTAACAGCTGCAGGTTGTTCTTCCTGACATTAAGTTCTCTGAGTGCAGTGAGTCTCCCAACCTGCGGGGGCAGCAC
>CM076987.1:465058-480058 GCA_039105355.1 Benthosema pterotum | reverse complement strand
ACTGGTTGAAAACGCCCTAACCCTAACCCTAACCCTGTCCTATAGGGTAGACAACCTAGTTGGCAAGAAATCCTTCATGTTTAGACAACAAGCTGTATGTATCCTTCTGTGTTTTGCTGTATGTATTATTTTGCTGTGGGTCTATATATTTGTTTTGTTTTGTCTGTGTTTCTGTGAAAAGGATCATATTATGTGCCTCTTGTAATGTGTGGACCCCCATACGACCCTCGAAAACCAGAGGATTCATCTCAAGCTTATTTATTCCAATATATTTCCAACATATAGCTGTGAGTCTCCCTGTCACCAGATCCATAGAGTATAGCTGGGGGGAATCGACAAGCGTTGTGGACTTGTAGATCCCCTATTTTGATAGATGTTTAAAAAATAAACATAATTTTTCCCCCAACATTATTTTACTCTTTACTTTACTTTACTTTACTTTACTTTACTTTACTTTACTTTACTTTACTTTACTTTACTTTACTTTACTTTACTTTACTTTACTTTACTTTACTTGATTATTTGAAAAGGGCAGTGCATATTAATGAACATTACAAGAATAAAGTGCAATGTATATACGCTGGATTTAGTTACTAATTTCCATCCACAGCCTAAGCCTAAACCTAAGCCTAAGCCTAAACCTAAACCTAAGCCTAAGCCTAAGCCTAAACCTAAGCCTAAGCCTAAACCTAAGCCTAACCCCAACACTGAACAACAGAAAAGTTTTAAATGTTTAAATGGTGATTATAGTCATGTGTGATTAATCATTCAACAGCCATAATTACAACATAAACACCAAACGGTTTCCTCAATGTCATAAATCTTCTACTAGAATGCTCTGTTGAAGTTGAATAACATACTATAGTACTACTCTATCTGACAGAGCAGGGCTTTTCAACAGATGGTCCGGGGACCACCAGTGGTCCCTGAAAGGATTCCAGGTGGTCCCCAGGCTAAATGATGGAAAGTTGGTTAACCGAATGTAACTCTTTGAGAGCGTAAAAATGAAACCAAATGGAACTAGGTGGATGTTTACCCTAGGGCCCTAACCCAAGCCTCCATTTGGACCCCTGTGGGTCCATTTGGTTTCATGTTTACACTCTCAAGAGTTAAAATATTCATCATGTGAATTATCCCAAGTCTACACAACTAGAGAATGTAGAAGATTAATGGTCATTTTGATCTGTATGTTGGACTGTTTGGTTTCCCCAAATCCAGCCTGGAATTGTGGACAAAAGCAAAATAAATCTTTAGTTTTGGGGTCTGTGGGGCTGAAATGTCATCAAATGGTGGTCCTCTGTGGCTCAAATGCTGAATAAATAGTGGGTCCTGGAATGAAAAAGGTTGAAAACGACTGCCATAGCCTCACTGTGAACTCAGAAATGTTGAGTACACCAAGACCAAGGTTTATGATGTTGAGCAAGGGTCCCCAACACACACACGCACGCACACACACACACACACACACACACACACACACACACACCACACACACACACACACACACACACCACACACACACACACACCACACACACACACACACACACACACACACACAGCCAGACATGTCGCTTCCTTCTCCTTTTTAGCTTCCTATTACACAACATTTCTCAGTCTCCACTATGAAAGCACTAGAAACTACACAATGTAAATAAAGAAAATGGAACCAAATGGACCCCAAACATAACAATATAACACACATAAGTAACATGAATATATCAGCCAATGGTAGAGCCATAATACATATAAAAATAACATAATGTCAACATATTGGTCCAATATGGCAGGTGTGAATGCATGTGACCTACTGAACTAGTTATCACACACACACACACACACACACACACACACACACACACACACACACACACACACACACACACACACACACACACACACACTCTCTCTCTCACTCTCTCTCGAGCAGGGGCGGATCTAGGCATGGGCATGGGGGGGGCAATGCCCCCCTGAATACCCAGTCTGCCCCACAAACCCGATGCCATGCAAAACAACCCAAGATATTTCAAATTAAAGTGCTTATATTTAAAATGATGTGAAACACTACTACTGCTACTAACTAACTACAGCTGTGTCACCACTAAACCAACAGCATTTCATCATTGAAAACAGAAAACTCTCTGAGTCAGACCTTTAGCTTTATGCATGCTGCGTGTCTGTTGCAACTTCAACAACAACTGATGTTATTATTGATGCTTTACTTGACTAATAAAAGTCCTGGAACTGAAAATGGTATGGGTGCGGCTACATCGCCCGTGGCGCGAAGCGACACAGGCGAAGCAACATGTTCTCTTGCCCCCCCCCCCCCCCCCCCCCCCCCCCCCCCCCCCCCCCCCCCCCCCCCCCCCCCCCCCCCCCCCCCCCCCCCCCCCCCCCCAGGGGGACAGGATGTAACCTGTCCCCCCCAAATGGGACAGGTTACATCGCCCCTGCTCTAGAGAGAGAGAGACAGAGCTTGTAATAATTTTCAGGTTATCTGGTATATGTTTACAAGGCAGAGCACAACTCCATTTTATATGATTAAATAGTTACTGTAATAATTATTACTGTAACAGAATCATGTATTAATTTCATCATCAAATTATAGACTTAAGCATGAATAAAGGTTCCCTATACATTGCAAATAGGCCAGTAATAGCCTATATCAGTTTTCAACCATTTTCATACCAGGGCCCACTATTTATTCAGTATTTGAGCCATGGAGGACCACCATTTGATGACCTTTTTTGAGCACCACAGACCCCAAAACTAGAAAGATTCATTTTGCTTTTGTCCACAATTCCAGGCTGGATTTGGGAAACCAAACAGTCCAACATACAGATCAAAATGACCATTAATCTTCTACATTCTCTAGTTGTGTAGACACCAAATGGACCCGCAAGCATAGTTGTTCTCGTCAACGAAAACTAAAACGAAATGTGTTCGTCAACGACCATTTTTCGCGGGACGAAAACGAGACTAGACTAAACGAAAAACATGTGTATAAACAATAACTGGGACTAAATTAATATGCAATTTCGTTGACTAATAAATACTAGACGAAAATGTAGTTGACAAAATAAAAAACTAATCTAAAAATCTATTGTCATTTTCGTTCACGAACGAAGACGACACGAAATATATTGCTATAATAATCGTATCTCTTCTTGCGGAGTATTTTTGCTATGAAGTTACGTTGTGTTCGGAGGTGCACGTCGGGGCTGTCCGGGAGCACAGACGCCTATCACTTTGTATATACTAGCATTGTGATCACTTCAGCGTGGCTGTAACCGAACACACCCTCCCTCCACAAATCCTCCTCCTCCTCCTCTTTCTGGTGCTCCGCACTGAGCGCAGCAGCAGCAGCAAGAAGGCTCTGCAACTAACAAAACTATAAGACACGCGACAGAGATTTTACTCATACTTTATGGTCGAATCCTTTCACACAAAACAGCACGCTTTGCACGGGATTGGGACAAAGAGAAGATTTATGGAAATATTTTCGCTAAATCGATGTGGACAGGGACAATACTGAATGCTTGTTCACAACTAGCGCCGTTGTGCGACGTCTCATCTTCGCTGAAAATGCCGTATACAGCAGTGGTACGGGGACCACCATGCAGTAGTCCTTGAGAGGGTTCCAGGTGGTCCCCGGCTAACTGGTGGAGACTTGATGTAACTCTTTGAGAGCGTAAAAATGAAACCAAATGGACCCGCATGCTCACTTGTTGTTGTTGTTGTTGTTGTTAAGCAACTTGTTGTTTAACTCCATCATTTTACAGTGATGGGGCTACAGCATTTCCAGTGAAGATGAGAGCTAGATTACAAACCTGAAGAGACACCTCAGGATTTAGCACAAAGCAATCAGCAGAGTATGCTGCTGGTTGTAGAATGTAACGTTACATCAACGTTGTGTTGTTGGGTGACAGTGTTAGCTTAATGTTAGCAACGCAAAGCGGAATAGATTATAGACCGATTTACGCAAACTCCGTTCACTTCATGGGGTCAGTCCAATGGAGGCTCATACATAGACTTCTATTGAGAAGAGACAACAAAAAGGGACAACCGAAAGTTACGGAATGCATTGGAGTCTATGGGCTCGTGCGAGTACATGAACCACGTGACCAGGCTGTTTTCTGCCCCATCAATGTCGCAAATCTGCTAATAGATAGATCAGACCTGCCCACAACTTAGTTTGGCAAACAACTTGAGATCGTGTTTTGACATTGAATGAATTGAACACACATTATATTACACATTGCTGGTGGGGAAACTATGGTTTCAAAATTCAGTTGGAATGCTAGTTTAGCCTATTTAAAGGGGAGTGCCATTATTATACCTTAGAGATGTTGTGTGGACATGATAAAAAAAAAAAACGCCCCCCCATTCTGTGTTCCCTAGAAATGGAGGTCTGAAAAAAATTAACATGGTGAAACACAATTTGATGACATCAAGTTGTGTTTCACAATGTTTCTCCAGTGATTTTTCTTTTGGGACCTTTTTGTGAAACAAATGAATACTAGCGGGTCCATTTGGTTCCACTTGTACACACTCTGGATCCCAGGGGTCCTTCAGGAAATTCCAGGAGATCCCCAGTTAAATGATATATTGGAACCAATTGGAGACTAAATTGTCAGACTAAAACTAGACTAAAATGACAATAGTTTTTGTTGACTAAAACTAAACTAATAAAATCATGGTTTCATGGACTAAATAAAAACTAAAATGATTTACTTTTCGTCGACTAAAACTAGACTAAATAAAAAAAGGACGAGTTAGACTAAATAGGATAAAAACTAAAACCGGTGATTAAAAGTGGACTAAAACTGAAACTAAAATTAAAAATCGCAGACTAGAACAACACTGCCCGCAAGGGTGGTCCTTGAGATGAAAAAGGTTGAAACCCCCTGATTTAGACCACTGTTATTTAATCAACTTTCCCTTTATCCTGGGGGGACCACCAGGGTTCCTCTCAGGGACCCCTGGTGGTCCCCGGACCATCCATCCATCCATCCATCCATCCATCCATTCATCCAGCGGCTCACCTGGGGACCACCAGGGCAGGGATCCTCTCAGGGACCCCTGGTGGTCCTCGGACCACCATCCATCCATCCATCCATCCATCCATCCAGCGGCTCACCTGGGGACCACCAGGGCAGGGATCCTCTCAGGGACCCCTGGTGGTCCCTGGACCACCATCCATCCATCCATCCATCCATCCATCCATCCATCCATCCATCCATCCATCCAGCGGCTCACCTGGGGACCACCAGGGATCCTCTCAGGGACCCCTGGTGGTCCCTGGACCACCATCCATCCATCCATCCATCCATCCATCCATCCATCCATCCATCCATCCATCCAGCGGCTCACCTGCCTGCGTTGTATCCGACAGATCGCTCTCGGTCTTCGGCCAGTCTCTCAGCTTCCTCCCGCTGAGGTTGAGCAGACCGGAGCTCTGGGCCTCGTCCAGGGCTCTGTCCAGGCTGCGGACCCCTCCTAGCAGCCCGGCGGACCCCCCAGGCCCTCCTAGCAGCCCGGCGGACCCCCCAGGCCCTCCTAGCAGCCCGGCGGACCCCCCCCAGACCGCGGCACCGTGCATGCAGCCCATGGCTGCTCCTCCAGGGTTCCACAGCCCAGGGGGTCCGCCGTTCATCACATGCTGCTGCTGCTGGAGGCTAGTGGCGGACCCCCCGGTACCACTACCTGCTCCTGGTGGCGTTGAGGAGCAGGGACCACCCGAACCCGAACCTCCCTGACTGGACGCCATCAATGGATGTAGGCTACTATATATTATATACTACACTTAACCCGCGGACCACCTGGCAGCTAGCGCCACCCCCGGACCCCCAGCACGCCTTCTATTAGCCTAATATAATAATAACAACAATAATTACATTACGATCCTAATGAGATTATTCATTCTAATAATAACAACAGATTCATCTGTCTGCCTGTAGGGCTGGGTCTGTCTCTCTCTCTCTCTCTCTGTCTCTCTGTCTCTCTCTCTCTCTCTCTCTCTCTCTCTCTCTCTCTCTCTCTCTCTGTCTCTGTCTCTCTCTCTCTCTCTCTCTGTCTCTCTCTCTCTCTCTCTCTGTCTCTGTCTCTCTCTCTCTCTCTCTCTCTCTCTCTCTCTCTCTCTCTCTTCTGTCTCTGTCTCTCTCTCTCTCTCTCTCTGTTCTCTCTCTCTCTCTCTCTCTGTCTCTCTCTCTCTCTCTCTCTCTCTCTCTCTCTCTTCTCTCTCTCTCTCTCTCTCTCTCTCTCTCTCTCTCTCTCTCTCTCTCTCTCTCTCTCTGTCTCTCTCTCTCTCTCTCTCTCTGTCTCTCTCTCTCTCTCTCTGTCTCTGTCTCTGTCTCTCTCTCTGTCTCTCTCTCTCTCTCTCTCTCTCTCTCTCTCTCTCTCTCTCTCTCTCTCTCTCTCTCTCTCTCTCTCTCTGTCTCTCTCTCTCTGTCTCTCTGTCTCTCTCTCCAGAGCCGTATCTTAGGCTATAGTTACGACAACTCCGTCCACTTCATGGGGTCAGGTCCAATGGAGGCTCTTCTACTGGACTTCTATTGAGAATTTAGACAACAAATAGGGACAATCCTTGGCCTGAAGTATAGGCATAAATGCAGTGAACTCAGGCAACAAACATCCCAGCGTTAATGATCTTTAATCCCTTTATTCGAGTCTCTACTATATGCTACTTTGAAACAGTTGTCATGTTGCGCATATCCATAAAGCAGCTCTTATTTTCGCTGCCCTTATTGGAAACAATGTATTTCCAACTCCAGCGTGTCCCTATTCAATCTGCATGAACAACAGCAGCTCGAGCGCTCAGTTTCTATCGCCCTCTCTCCGCCCATCTTGCGCATGTGTGGTGGTGGTCGTTTGTGTGTGTGTGTGGTGTGGGGGGGGGGGGGGGGGGGGGGGGTTCTTGTGGGTGGGGCTCAGGGAGGGATGGTCGGTGCTGTTACGAATGATAATGCCTTTGTGTGTGTGTGTGTGTGTGTGTGTGTGTGTGTGTGTGTGTGTGTGTGTGTGTGTGTGTGTGTGTGTGTGTGTGTGTGTGTGTGTGTGTGTGTGTGTGAGAGAGAGAGAGAACGTGCACGTGTTTGAGAGAGAGAGAGAGAGAGAGAGAGAGAGAGAGAGAGAGAGAGGAGAGAGAGGAGAGAGACAGAGAGAGAGAGAGAGAGAGAGAGAGACAGAGAGACAGAGAGAGAGAGACAGAGAGAGAGAGAGAGAGAGACAGAGAGAGAGAGACAGAGAGAGAGAGACAGAGAGACAGAGCTTCTGGCTTTGTTATTTTGTGACATTTCTTCATTCTTGATGAAATGACAAGGTGGACTCTGTTGTAAACAAGGGTATTCCAGGGCCGGATCTAGGGGGGGGGGGGGGGGGGGGGCAGGAGGGGGGGGCGGGTAACCCATCCAAACGTGAATCCTGCCCACACCAATGAAAGGTATTACCAGTGGTTTTCAACCAGTGATCTGGGGACCACCAGTGGTCCTTGAGAGAATTCCAGGTGGTCCCCGAGCTAAATGGTGCAAAGTTGGTTAAAGGAGAATTCCTCACTAAAAGTTTTTAATCTTTATTTGCAGTAATTATCATTATTATTATTAATAATATTAATATTAATAATATTTTTTGGTCCAGGTGTTATTTTGTGAAAACACTCCTTGATGGCTGTTTTCCCTATCCTCAAATAGGCTTATAATGGGACTAAGGGTGTTGTTCAAGTTCAATATATACAGAGCCCTTAATAGGACATATACGAGTAAAATAAAAATAATCCAAAGGTTTCTCGTGCGCACGCGAAACTTTCTCGTGCGCACCTGAAACTTAACTTTCTCGTGCGCACGAGAAACTTTCACTGCTGTATCAAGTGAAAGTGTGAGTGTCAACACTCTACTGACATGGTAGAGAGACAATATATAGCAAAAAAAATGCATTTTGGAGTGACGTGTATAAGTGAACTTGAACATCACCCCTTAACCCCATTATAAGCCTATTTTGGGATAGGGGTCGGATTGGCCATTGGGCGTACAGGGAGGTCTCCCGGTGGGCCACGACCCGTAGGGGGCCGCTGGTATCACAGTATGATTAAAAGCACTGGTTTTCAACCTTTTTTGATCCCATGGCCCACTATTCATTCAGAATTCTGAGCCACGGACCACCATTTGATGACATTTTAACCCCAAGAGGCCCCCAAAACTAAAGATTTCTTTTGCTTTTTGGTCCACAATTGCAGGCTGGATTTGGGAAACAAAGCAGTCAAACATACAGATCAAAATGAGCATTAATCTTGTACATTTTGTAATTAGACTTGGGCCAATTTAGATGACTATTTTAACTCTTGAGAGTGTTAACATGAAACCAAATGCACCCGCAAGGGTCCATTTGGTTTCATGTTTACGCTCGTTAGGCCTAAATGGGTTAAAGATTTGCACCACATTTTAAAGATTTCTAAATACGAGTTAAGTTGAACAGTTAAACTATAACATATTACTTGAACACCAAAAGGTGTTCCCACACAAATTGGATGGCTTGAGCTCATGACATCCATTCTGTGTCCAGATCGAAAGCTGTTTAAGTGAATCTGATTTTATTCAGTGATCTTTGAGGGGGTTCCAGTTGTATCCAGCTAAATGTGATACGGTGCTGAATTATGGTGAATGATTGCTTTATTAGTCTGGAAATTGGGTTAAATATTCTGCAAATGTTTTGGAAAGTCATTGCATAACTATGTAATTCCGGTAAAATGTGTGTTTATCACCGGGGGTGTTGTTTAATTGTGTATCTTTATTTTGTTGTCTGCTAATTGCCTATTATTATTATTATATTATATTTAATATTATATATTATATTATTATTATATTTATTCTTTTTTTTAAACATTGAGGTAGAGTAGTCAGCTGAATGAATGAACTGTTTGGTGGTGAAGTTTATATATTTCACTACTACACCCACCTTAGTTTAGTCAAGTTCATGCAATGTTTTTTTTTTTTTTTTTTTTTTTTTTTTTTTTGCATGACTACGTTGATGGCTGAAGTCTACTACTGTGTCGGGCAATGGGTGGTGAGGGAGCAGCTATACTGAGAGCTTTTGTTTGTTTTGTTCTTGTTTTGTTTGCTTGTGGTATGATTGTTCATGTGGTTCTGTTCTGTAATTGTTGTATGTTTGTTGGACCCCCTTGAAAACGAGATGGTACATCTCAACGGGGCTATCCACCTTTCAATAAATGTTATATAGGCTATATAATTTTATATATATATATATATATATATATATATATATATATATATATATATATATATTATATATATATATATATATATATATATATATATATATATATATATATATGCATATATTATTTTGTAATGAACTGTACAAAGCTGACAACTTTGTAGTAAAAACATAAATAAAATAAAAACACTTTCACCACGTGGAAATGCCTGGAACCTTGGCATATCGGAGCACCGTGAGACCAATTTACTAATATACTATACTGTACACTGCAATAATATATAATATTTACTATACTATAACTGTAGGCCTACACTTTCAGCTTGCTGTACATAGTCTAATGTTTATGTTGTTATATTACAAACCGTGATTTCATCACTGATTTAAAGTGATGTACAATAACATCTGAAGTCTCTGTACGGTTTATGCTTCACTATTACTACAAAACGATCTATATAAAGGGGGATTAAGCTCCTTAAACAAGGACTGTTGCCTGAGTTAAACATAGCAGATTCTCACACACAAAGCGAGGCTTTGGTGCCCTCCTGTGGAGAACTGGAGAACTGCAGAATGGATGATTAAAACAAAAACGGCATACAATGTTTAATGGTTTTATATACCTTGTAAAATAGTAATGTATTTTATATGGCGTTAATAACAGTAATAGGCATTATGTTTAATGTGTTTCAAATTAATTCTAAAACTCAGCCTATAAATAAATAATATTGCCGTCAGGGATGACAATAGTGAACAGTAACATTTTTTAAAGGGGAATTCTACCCATTTTCAAAAAAATCCTGAGAGGATACAAATGGACCTTAGCGGGTCCATTTGGTTCCATTTGTACCCTCTCAGGAAAAAGGGCTCTGAAAGAAAAATCATTAACATGGTGAAATACATCTTGATGTCATCAGAAGTATTTTTCAGTTTTTTTTAGTTAATACAGAATTGGAGTAACTTTTTTTTATCATGTCCACACAACATCTCTAAGGTATATTAATGACATATTAAAACTGAAAATGGGTGGAGTTCCCCTTTAATGTGTTTCAAATTAATTCTAAAACTCATAGCCTGTACATAAATATTATGGCCGCCCGGGATGACAATAGAGAACACAGTGTAACAGGAACGTCATATTTCTTCTTTGGGTTCATGTTTCCGGTCGGACATGTTTGAGTGTAACTCCGTCTCCCAGAAGTTGGAGCTGCAGGTTCGTATCAAACAATAAGGAGCGAATCAAAGATTGCCGTAGATCTGTGGTAGTGGCAGCGGCTGTAACTATAGCTTATCAATTAGATGTTCAAATGATCAAATGTTAATCATGCTAATCAGGGCTCTGGGCTTTAGTAAGCAGACAAAGCAAGCAGCAGAGCTTTAGAAATAGACAGAGTTGCGACATTGAGGGGACAGAAAATAGTCTGGTCACGTGGTTCTAGTACTCGCGCGAGCCCATAGGCTCCAATGCATTCAGTAACTTCCGGCTGTCACTATTTGTTGTCACTATCTAATAGTCTATGTAGAGGAGCCGCCATTGGACTGGCGCCATGGAGTGAACGGAGTTGGCGTAACTCTGTATTTCCAAGGCTCTGGGAGCAAGCAGCTCCTCTACGTGCGTCCACAGCCATGTAATAGAAGAGTGGCGACATTGAGGGGTCAGAAACTAAGTGCACAAGCTGCTGTTCATTATGCAGTCTGAATAGGGACAAACTGGAGTTGGAAATACATTGTTTTCAACGAGGGCGACGCAAATAAGAGTTATTTTAGGCATGTGTACAACATGTCAACTGTTTTAAAGTACTGTACAGTAACAACTAAATATGTTGTACTATAGCTGCAAAACGATCTAAAATAAAGGGATTTAACATCATTAAAGCTGGGCTGTGCCTGAGTTCAAAGCATTGTCCTCAGCAAAGAAAACCAATGCAAATCCTAAAAAGCATCTTGATGCAGTCCATGCTTAGCATGCTGCCATTAAAGGGCAATTCCACCTTTTTTCTCAAAAAATGCCCTAAAAGAAAAATCATTAACATGACAAAACACAAACTCCATTTCTAGGAAACAATATGAAGACAATGTGGAGATCTTTATCATGTCCACACAACATCTCTAAGGTATATTAATGACAGTAAAATGGGAATTCCACACTAAACTTGTGACCATGAATACCACAGAACAACACCACCCCCTTTTTAAAGTAAAGTAAAGTAACTAGTTACTTTTTCACAGAGGTAACTATAACTATAATCCCTACTTTTTTTCAGCCACCATGAGGACGGACACAGGAATCCGCTTCTGCAGTTAAGAATACACTTGTTTACAATGTCAGCCACCCTGTTCATTTATCAAGACATTTAGAGACAAATATTCACTCCTCTAAAGTCAGAAGCAGCAGATCATAGTGGAGGTAAAAGGGAAAAGACATATACAAGGAGAGGGGAAAGGGGCTGGGTGTGGGAATCATATTTTTACGGAGGCCAGGCTAGAATTGCAGCCGTCCGTAGGTGTCCTTTGAGAGTGGTTCTGAAGGAGTCAAGGGATTTGAATGTCTGAGTGACTGTTGGTAGGGCGTTCCCTACCAACATTAAGGCAGTATTTGGACAGGTACATGGTGGTATTTTGGTAGTTGACATTAGAGTGTGTACATCTTGCTACCGGGGGCCCGGAGGGTTTTCCAAATCACGTACTATACCTTTAAGGATATAGCATTTATACCATATAAACCAGTGATGCGATGAAACCTTTTCTGATTATCATTCTAACAGGTGTTGACCCAGACCTGCTGCCATTAAATGACGCCCAAGCGCTTCAAAACCTGGAAGAGCAGCTACAAAACACCCCTGAGCTCAAAAACCAACTGGTAAGATTTCAGTGTTTACTTGGAAACACAGACAGACCCTTTTTGATGGCTGCATGAGAGGAGACTAGCTTTACCACACAACGGTGCCGTGCGGAAATGAGAGAAGAATTAAAAGTTAAAATGTGTCCTTCGTGCAACGTGTGGTGAGCTTGTAGATCAGTTGTATTTACCATGCACCACTGTCATACTATTGCCTCGTTCGCACTGCCTCTCAGAATAATAAGTCCACAGCGACGTGCACACACGGACGCAAAAGGGTGCTACAGCCCCTGCCCTGTAACATGTCTAAAACACAGAAGTGCCCTCTTACGGGAGGTTGCCCCTGCTCCCTTCCTAACACGCTGTCCACACGGACCTGCATTGACACTGCTCTGTTGACTAACTTTAATCTCAGCTTAATTTGATTTAAACCAAAAACATCAAAATGCATTGCTTTGATTTCCCGTTTTGTGTCTATAACTGCACACTGTATGACAGATGGTCCTACAGTGATCATGGTTGTGCAGGTGTTTGTGCTAAGATAATTATGAATCATTCATTTGATCTTGCAAGAGAGGACAGCTGACATCCACGACAGCAAGTAGGCTACAGGACCAGTGCAATAAAGGGAAAGTTTTACTGGACATTATTATGTGTCTATCAGCAGCCCAATATGTATTCTATATAAAAAAATAGGGCTGTTGAATGATTAAATGTTTTTTATCATACAGCTTCTAAATTAATTTAATCACCATTTGAACTATGTCCAAAATATGCATGTTTTCCTGTACAGGATTTGAACATTTGAAAAAGAAACAGAATCTGGGAAAAGTATTTTTAAATACTTAAATACTTTTTAAAGTCCAATGCTTGTAATTTTTTTTTTACCAATGAGAAAATGCTCAGTGGTTTGAGTCAGTGTGCACATGAGTTAATTGCGTTAATTTTTTAAAAATCAGATTAATCAACAAAATTAATTTAACTAATTAACTTTATTTTTCAACAGCCTTAATAAAAATATAGATTTGTATTTTGAACTGTTTGATATCCATTTAGGTCCATGAGGGCTATCAAAAGGAATGTTCAATTATCATTTTTGGCCAATATTTGCAGCCCTACTAACCCTTATCTTACAGTGGCTCTAATCTCTCCCCAGCAGATAATCGATTGCATTAATACTAAATCAAATTTTATTTTTTTTTAAAGGGGATTCAGAGAACTACGAGTCAAGAGTGTTGTGGTTGGTAAGTTTTATATTGATATTCATCATCTCCCCCTTGGACTCACTTCCATTTGTATTGTGCTCAATAACTTTGTTCTCTACAGCTACTCATAGAAACCTGTGATGGCCGTGTATGTGAAAGGTAGATTATTAAAACATATATGTATTGATTAAGGTATTGGGCCGTTTTATAGATAAAGATATGTATTGTTTCCTTCATGCTGAAACCCTGTATTTCCATATTTTGCTCCTTAACCATGTTAATTGTAAAAAGTCGGCCCACATAGCGTCATTATGGTGGTAATTATCCCACCATAACGACAATATGAAAAGAGTTGAAGTGGTCCTTGATGTCCAAAGGTGTTGCACACAAAAAATATTAACCCCCCTTCTCACAAGTTCACAATGTGTTGCTTAGCCTATGCCTGGCAGAATTCTCTATCTAAAAGTTTATTTAATATATAGGATACTTTGTTAACAAATTACCAAAATATAATCTGCTAGCAGCAATATTGGTTTGTTTAGAAAAAAGTGTCATTCTCAGGTTGTCAACTATGTATCGGCTTAGAGTCGGCCCGGCTGAACTTCTTGTAGGGCCAGCCTCAACATTTTGGGCCCAATTAAAGCTCTACATTGTACCACAGGTTACTCTTGTATTTTGTGAAAAGTAGTTTTTTGTGTCTGTGTGTTTTAGCGGCTGTGCAGCGTAACCCGCATCGCCTCGTTATACAGACCAAGAGATCGAAAAATACATCACTAAATGGCAGCAATGACGGAGAGGGTGGACGGGCGAGGATGCAGGGGAGAAGGCAGAATGCAGGGGAGCCTGCAGATCAGACAGCCTGGGTTGTAAGAAAACTGTTTTTGTCTTGTGTTCTTATTGTATTGTCTTATTGTATGGTCTTCTTTTTAGCAGCTGTTGCCACATCTTCTAGAGCCAACCTTTTTGATACCAGGGCCCAGTATTTATTCTGAATTTGAGCCACAGACCAGCCTTTGATGACATTTTAGCCCCACAGACGCCAAAACTAAAGATTTATTTTGCTTTTGTACACAATTCCAGGGTGGATTTAGGAAACCAAACAGTCCAACATACAGATCAAAATGAACATTCCTCTTCTACATTCTCTAGGTGTATAGACTTGGGCTAGATTTCTGTAGTTACTCTTAATGAAATTTGTGTGTGTGTGCGCACGCGTCTCTGCCAGGGTAACAAAGCCAGTTATCATGTTGTTGTATGTCTAAATCCCTCCTCCACCTAGTCGTTCCACAGCATCACCTCACCCTGCCCACTTTGACAGTGTGGGTTGGCTTAGGGTTGATAACAGAGTACAACATCTTGCAGTAGGTCTGGTACACAAGACACCACCAAAATACCACCAGGTACCGGCCCAAACTCCACACTACCAAAATACCACCAGGTACCTGCCCAAACTCCACACTACCAAAATACCACCAGGTACCGGCCAAACTCCACACTACCAAAATACCACCAGGTACCTGTCCAAACTCCACACTACCAGAATACCACCAGGTACCGGCCCAAACTCCACACTACCAGAATACCACCAGGTACCGGCCCAAACTCCACACTACCAAAATACCACCAGGTACCTGTCCAAACTCCACACTACCAGAATACCACCAGGTACCGGCCCAAACTCCACACTACCAAAATACCACCAGGTACCGGCCCAAACTCCAAATACTTCCTT
>CM076987.1:437558-462558 GCA_039105355.1 Benthosema pterotum | reverse complement strand
AAACATACAGATCAAAATTACCATTAATTATTTTACATTCTCTGATTATGTAGACTTTGGGTAATTCACATGATGAATATTTCTAACTTTTCATTGCAGGTCCATTTGGTTTCATGTTTACGCTCTCAAAGAGTTACATCTGGTTAGCCAACTTTCCATATTTAACTGGAATTCTCTCAAGGACCTCTGGTGGTCCCTGGACCACTGTTTGAAAACCATGGTACCCTTTCACAGGCCGGTCAGAGTCAGCCAAAGAGTTGCATTTGGCCCCGGGCTGCATAATGCCCTACTGTAGCCTACATCGTTCCTAATGCCCAGGTATGTACTGTAACCTACATCGTTCCTAATGCCCAGGTATGTACTGTATTCTACATCGTTCCTAATGCCCAGGTATGTACTGTAGCCTACATCGTTCCTAATGCCCAGGTATTTACTGTAACCTACATCGTTCCTAATGCCCAGGTATGTACTGTATTCTACATCGTTCATAATGCCCAGGTATGTACTCTATTCTACATCGTTCCTAATGCCCAGGTATGTACTGTAACCTACATCGTTCCTAATGCCCAGGTATGTACTGTAGCCTACATCGTTCCTAATGCCCAGGTATGTACTCTATTCTACATCGTTCCTAATGCCCAGGTATGTACTGTAGCCTACATCGTTCCTAATGCCCAGGTATGTACTCTATTCTACATCGTTCCTAATGCCCAGGTATGTACTCTATTCTACATCGTTCCTAATGCCCAGGTATGTACTGTAGCCTACATCGTTCCTAATGCCCAGGTATGTACTGTATTCTACATCGTTCCTAATGCCCAGGTATGTACTGTATTCTACATCGTTCATAATGCCCAGGTATGTACTGTAGCCTACATCGTTCCTAATGCCCAGGTATTTACTGTAACCTACATCGTTCCTAATGCCAGGTATGTACTGTATTCTACATTGTTCATGAACGTCAGGGGTCTTTGGAGATGTGTGTGCGTGTGTTACTGTCCCTGTACAGCTGACCATCAACATAGAGCTTATCCACTGAAATGACGGCTTTTTAGTTATCCTCCCGAAATTGTTTTCTTATGGGAAATAGGATTTTGCGCCTCTCCATTATAACCTTCATGAACTTTCAACCGTAGTTAGACATATGAAACTAAATGATACAGTACAGTACACTGTACCTTATCATTTAGTTTCAATGTCAGTCTGATCACTACTGACAAAAATATCGTCACCACTTTTCTACTCAGCTGTTAACCAAACCTATTCAGTCTCAGATATATGAGAGTAAAGTGATGAGTTTAATTTGTTGTAGTTGTTTTTTTACTTGTTTGTTTGATTACTAACTTAGTGTGTTCTAGTCAGTCAGTCAGTCAGTTTGTTTGACCTGTCTTACTCCCTGTCAGCTGACTTCCATCTGACTGTTTGACCTGTCTTACTCCCTGTCAGCTGACTTCCATCTGACTGTTTGACCTGTCTTACTCCCTGTCAGCTTACTTCCATCTGACTGTTTGTCTCGTAGATAAACTCTTGAGGCTGTTGGCAAAAGTTAAGCCCGCTGTTTCCTTTCACGATTTTGAACGCCTTATCCATGCTTTTATTTCAACCCGACTCTTTACTGTGGTTCCCCAAGGCTGTCTGGGTGGATTACAGCTGGTCCAACATGCAGCCGCTCTCCTCTCCACAGACACACAGAAACACCATCATATCTCCCTGATTCTCTCCTGCCTACACTGAGGTCGACTGATCAACAACTCCACAACATCCTTAAATCCAAACTGCAATCTCAGGGAGATAAATGGTTCTCTGTTGTGCCACCCACACTGTGGAATGAACCTCAGGTCAGGGCCTGTGCCTGATAATAATGTTATTGTAAACGATTCAGGTGTTTAGAGATTGCTGTTTACAATGATAAGCAGACCTGGACGTAATCTAGGACTACATAATGACATCTTGGCCCTGTAGCAGCCAACATGCCCATATATAGATGTAATCTAGGACTACATAATGACATCTTGGCCCTATAGCAGCCAACATGCCCATATATAGATGTAATCTAGGACTACATAATGACATCTTGGCCCTGTAGCAGCCAACATGCCCATATATAGATGTAATCTAGGACTACATAATGACATCTTGGCCCTGTAGCAGCCAACATGCCCATATAGGGCCTAGGCTTGGTTCTATGTGGTTCTCTGTGTAAAATATCAGTCAGAATCTATTGGCAGATATGACCAGGGCCGGATTTAGCCAGCCCTACTAGGGTGGGCTGAAAGAATGGCAGGGTGTATGGGCAACTCCAGAGTTTTTATATGAAGCAGTGGTTTTCAATCCTTTTGACACCAGGGCCCACTATTTATTCGGCATTTGAGCCAGGGAGGACCACCAGTTGATGACATTTTAGACCCACAGACCCCAATACTAAAGATTTATTTTGCTTTTGTCCACAATTCCAGGCTGGATTTGTGGGAAAAACAGTCAAACATACAGATCAAAATGACCATTAATCTCCTACATTCTCTAGTTGTGTAGACTTGGGATAATTCACATGATGAATATTTTAACTCTTGAGAGTGTAAAAATGAAACCAAATGTCAAGGGTCCATTTGGTTTCATTCTTACGCTCTCAAAGAGTTACATCTGGTTAACCAACTTAACATTATTTATTCTGGGGACCACCTGGAATCCTCTCAAGTACCACTGGTGGTCCCCGGACCACTGGTTGAAAACCACTGATATTACCTTTCATTGTTCCCCCCTCTTTAGTTTTGGGTGTGAGGGGTGAAACTGTCATCAACTGGTCCATAGCTCAAATGCTGAATAAATTGTGGGCCCTGGTATCAAAAAGGTTGAAAACCCCTGATTAAGGCCATTCACCATTCTTATAACTGTTATTTTTCTGCAGTAAAATCAGTAGAATCACAGGGATATACAGGATGCTGGACCATCATCTTATGGCCATTGCACAAAAATGACTTGATGATGATGATTAATAATAATAGTATTGATAATAACAATAATATCAATAATAATATGGGTAACAATAATAATAGTTGTTATTATTATTATTTGTGTAAGTCACTATTCCATCAGAAAGCTAAATGAAGGAACCAAATGGACCCAGACCCTTGGCCTGTAACTCTGAGTTTACAAATGTTCATCTCTGCACTAATCAGAGATGAACTAGACTAATGCTTGGCAAACTGGGGGTCCTTGAAAATGAAAGGTGTTGAGAATCACTGCTAGAGGGGGTCTGTGGGCCAATTTGGGGGTCTCTGACATGAAAGAGTTTGGGGACCACTGGATTGGACTTTTGCTGTGGGGTTTGTTTAGCCAAGAGTCCATTATGATTAAAAACTGAATAAATATATTGTATTCTATTAAATATATTGTAATTGCTGTTAAGTGAATTATTTAAACTACTGATTCCCAAAGTGAGGTCCAGGGACTGATTATCTCTTCAAATGGGGGTCCGTGGGTAAGCAGTGTCAGTTTGGGGGTCCTTGACATGAAAAGGTTTGGGGTCCAGTGATTTAAAATCCACTTTAAAGTGTTTGTTGAAGTTTATCTACATTCACAGCTAATGTAGGTTTTGCTGCCGCCTGGTGTGACAACGGACAACTGCACCATGCGATAGCGCTGTTGAAACTCACATACAAATACATTGTTTTCAACGAGGGCGGCGCAAATAAGAGCTGTTTTAGGCCTGTGTACAACATGACAACTGATTTAAACTGTTTTAGGCCTGTGTACAACATGACAACTGATTTAAAGTGATGTACAATAACGTTTAAAGTCTCTGCTCTGTCTATGGTGCACTAATACTTCAAAACGATACAAGGATTTAAAGTGTATCTACATTTTACAGTAGGTTTTGCATCATGCTCTGGCGCTGATGTTGGCGCCATCTGCGGTCACATTTTAATACAGAGACTTCCGGTTGTGTTCCGCCCACATGCGTGACCTCATGGAATTCTGTGACTCGCCACTGTGCAGATCTACAAACCCACAACATGTCTAATAAAGCTAGTTATTGGCTTGTAGCTCTGATGTTGGCGCCATCTGTGGTCACATTTTGATACAGTCACATGGAATTCTGTGACTTGGCACTGTGCAGATCTACAAACCCACAACGTGTCTAATAAAGCTTGTTATTGGCTTGTAGCTCTGATGTTGGCGCCACCTGGGGTCACATTTTAATATAGAGACTTCCGGTGGGTTGACTATACTGCGGCTGCGCAGTCATAGCGTCAGAGTAGCGACATTGAGGGGTCAGAAACTGAGCTGCAGTTCATGCTCCCTGAATAGGGACAAACTGGAGTTGGAAATACATTGTTTTCAACGAGGGCGACGCAAAGCAAAGCTGTATTAGGCCTGTGTACAACATGACAACTGATTTAAACTGTTTTAGGCCTGTGTACAACATGACAACTGATTTAAACTGTTTTAGGCCTTTGTACAACATGACAACTGATTGTACAATAACGTCTAATGTCTCTGCACTGTTTATTATTCACTATTGGAGCTGCCAGACTAGCATGCTAGCATGCTAACCAGATGTAAACAGAAACGGAGAGAATAAAACAGGGACTTCCGGTGTGTTACACTGAGATCTGTGACCTGTCGGATTCTGTCCGCATGCACTGTCGTCGAAGATAGCCGAAAGACCTCGGCTATTTTCGGAGCGCGGTCCTGTCGTACGGTCGACATATGAACAGAACCACATAATGGAGTTGGAAATACATGGTTTTCAACGATGGCGGTGCAAACAAGAGCTGTTTTAGGCCTGTGTGCAACATGAGAACAGATTTAAAGTGATGTACATTAACGTCTGAAGTCTCTGTACGGTTTATGTTTCACTATTACTACAAAACGATCTATATAAAGGGGGATTAAGCTCCTTAAACAAGGACTGTTGCCTGAGTTAAACATAGCAGATTCTCACACACAAAGCGAGGCTTTGGTGCCCTCCTGTGGAGAACTGGAGAACTGCAGAATGGATGATTAAAACAAAAACGGCATACAATGTTTAATGGTTTTATATACCTTGTAAAAGATTAATGTATTTTATATGGCGTTAATAACAGTAATAGCAACGGCATTATGTTTAATGTGTTTCAAATTACTTCTAAAACTCATAGCATATAGGCCCACATAAATATTATGGCCGTCAGGGATGACGATAGTGAACAGTAACATTTTTTAAAGGGGAATTCCACCCATTTTCAAAAAAATCCTGAGAGGATACAAATGTGAACCAAATGGACCTTAGCGGGTCCATTTGGTTCCATTTGTACCCTCTCAGGAAAAAAGGGTCTGAATGAAAAATCATTAACATGGTGAAATACATCTTGATGATGTCATCGGATGTATTTCAACATGTTAATGTTTTTTTTCAGTTTTTTTTTAGTTAATACAGAATTGGGGGAACTTTTTTATCATGTCCACACACAACATCTCTAAGGTATTTTAATGCCATTAAAATGTTGAAAATGGGTGGAGTTCCCCTTTAATGTGTTTCAAATTCATTCTAAAACTCATAGCCTATACATAAATATTATGGCCGCCCGGGATGACAATAGAGAACACAGTGTAACAGGAACGTCATATTTCTTCTTTGGGTTCATGTTTCCGGTCGGACATGTTTGAGTGTAACTCCGTCTCCCAGAAGTTAGATCTGCAGGTTCGTATCAAACAATAAGGAGCTAATCAAAGATTGCCGTAGATCTGTGGTAGTGGCAGCGGCTGTAACTATAGCTTATCAATTAGATGTTCAAATGATCAAATGTTAATCATGCTAATCAGGGCTCTGGGCTTTAGTAAGCAGACAAAGCAAGCAGCAGAGCCTTAGAAATAGACAGAGTTGCGACATTGAGGGACAGAAAATAGTCTGGTCACGTGGTTCTAGTACTCGCGCGAGCCCATAGGCTCCAATGCATTCAGTAACTTCCGGCTGTCACTATTTGTTGTCACTATCTAATAGTCTATGTAGAAGAGCCGCCATTGGACTGGCGCCATGGAGTGAACAGAGTTGGCGTAACTCTGTATTTCCAAGGCTCTGGGAGCAAACAGCTCCTCTACGTGCGTCCACAGCCATCTAATAGAAGAGTGGCGACATTGAGGGGTCAGAAACTAAGTGCACAAGCTGCTGTTCATTATGCAGTCTGAATAGGGACAAACTGGAGTTGGAAATACATTGTTTTCAACGAGGGCGACGCAAATAAGAGTTATTTTAAGCATATGTACAACATGTCAACTGTTTTAAAGTACTGTACAGTAACAACTAAATATGTTGTACTATATAGCTGCAAAACGATCTAAATTAAAGGGATTTAACATCATTAAAGCTGGGCTGTGCCTGAGTTCAAAGCATTGTCCTCAGCAAAGAAAACCAATGCAAATCCTAAAAGCATCTTGATACAGTCCATGCTTAGCATGCTGCTATTAAAGGGCAATTCCACCCTTTTTTCCAAAAAAAAAAAAAAAAAAAAAAAAAAATGCCCTAAAAGAAAAATCATTAACATGGCGAAACACAAACTCCATTTCTAGGAAACAATATGAAGACAATGTGGAGATCTTTATCATGTCCACACAACATCTCTAAGGTATATTAATGACAGTAAAATGGGAATTCCACACTAAACTTGTGACCATGAATACCACAGAACAACACCACCCGTTTTTTAAGTAAAGTAAATTAACTAGTTACTTTTTCACAGAGGTAACTATAAGTATAATTCCCTTACTTTTTAAAAGTGGGGGTCAAGGGGAGGCGGGGCGGGTTTGTGTTTTTTTCTCCAGCCACCATGAGGACGGACACAGGAATCCACTTCTGCAGTTAAGAATACACTTGTTTACAATGTCAGCCACCCTGTTCATTTTATCAAGACATTTAGAGACAAATATTCACTCCTCTAAAGTCAGAAGCAGCAGATCATAGTGGAGGTAAAAGGGAAAAGACATATACAAGGAGAGGGGAAAGGGGCTGGGTGTGGGAATCATTTTTTACGGAGGCCAGGCTAGAATTGCAGCCGTCCGTAGGTGTCCTTTGAGAGTGGTTCTGAAGGAGTCAAGGGATTTGAATGTCTGAGTGACTGTTGGTAGGGCGTTCCCTACCAACATTAAGGCAGCATTTGGACAGGTACATGGTGGTATTTTGGTAGTTGACATTAGAGTGTGTACATCTTGCTACCGGGGGCCGGAGGGTTTTCCAATTCACGTACTATACCTTTAAGGATATAGTATTTATACCATATAAACCAGTGATGCGATGAAACCTTTTCTGATTATCATTCTAACAGGTGTTGACCCAGACCTGCTGCCATTAAATGACGCCCAAGGGCTTCAAAACCTGGAAGAGCAGCTACAAAACACCCCTGAGCTCAAAAACCAACTGGTAAGATTTCAGTGTTTACTTGGAACACAGACAGACCCTTTTTGATGGCTGCATGAGAGGAGTCTAGCTTTACCACACAACGGTGCCGTGCGGAAATGAGAGAAGAATTAAAAGTTAAAATGTGTCATTCATGCAACGTGTGATGAGCTTGTAGATCAGTTGTATTTACCATGCAACTTTGTCATACTATTGCCTTGTTCGCATTGCCTCTCAGAATATACAGTCCACAGCGACGTGCACACACGGACGCAAAAGGGGGCTACAGCCCCTGCCCTGTAACATGTCTAAAACACAGAAGTGCCCTCTTACGGGAGGTTGCCCCTGCTCCCTTCTTTAACACACTGTCCACACGGACCTGCATTGACACTGCTCTGTTGACTAACTTTAATCTCAGTTTAATTTGATTTAAACCAAAAACATCAAAATGCATTGCTTTGATTTCCCGTTTTGTGTCTATAACTGCACACTGTATGACAGATGGTCCTACAGTGATCATGGTTGTGCAGGTGTTTGTGCTAAGATAATTATGAATCATTCATTTGATCTTGCAAGAGAGGACAGCTGACATCCACCACAGCAAGTAGGCTACAGGACCAGTGCAATAAAGGGAAAGTTTTACTGGACATTATTACGTGTCTAGCAGCAGCCCAATATGCAATATGTATTCTATATAAAAATAGGGCTGTTGAATGATTAAATGTTTTTTATCAAATTAATTACAGCTTCTAAATTAATTTAATCACCATTTGAACTATGTCCAAAATATGCCATGTTTTCCTGTACAGGATTTGAACATTTGAAAAAGTAACAGAATCTGGGAAAAGTATTTCTTAAATACTTAAATACTTTTTAAAGTCCCCAATGCTTGTAGATTTTTTTTTACCAATGAGAAAATGCTCAGTGGTTTGAGTCAGTGTGCACATGAGTTAATTGCGTTAATTTTTTAAAATCAGATTAATCAACAAAATTAATTTAACTAATTTATGTTTAACTTTATTTTCAACAGCCTTAATAAAAATATAGATTTGTATTTTTGAACTGTTTGATATCCATTTAGGTCCATGAGGGCTATCAAAAGGAATGTTCAATTATCATTTTTGGCCAATATTTGCAGCCCTACTAACCCTTATCTTACAGTGGCTCTAATCTCCCCCAGCAGATAATCGATTGCATTAATACTAAATCAAATTTATGTTTTTTTTAAGGGGATTCCGAGAACTACGAGTCAAGAGTGTTGTGGTTGGTAAGTTTATATTGAGATTCACCATCTCCCCCTTGGACTCACTTCCATTTGTATTGTGCTCAATAACTTTGTTCACTACAGCTACTCATAGAAACCTGTGATGGCCGTGTATGTGAAAGGTAGATTATTAAAATATATATTTATTGATTAAGGTATTGGTCCGTTTTATAGATAAAGATATGTATTGTTTCCTTCATGCTGAAACCTTGTATTTCCTTATTTTGCTCCCTTAACCATGTTAATTGTAAAAAGTCGGCCCCCATAGCGTCATTATGGTGGTAATTATCCCACCATAACGACGACATGAAAAGAGTTGAAGTGGTCCTTGATGTCCAAAGGTGTTGCACACCAAAAATATTAACCCCCCCTTCTCACAAGTTCACAATGCGTTGCTTAGCCTATGCCTGACAGAATTCTCTATCTAAAAGTTTATTTAATATATAGGATACTTTGTTAACAAATTACCAAAATATAATCTGCTAGCAGCAATATTGGTTTGTTTAGAAAAAGTGTCATTCTCAGGTTGTCAACTATGTATCGGCTTCGAGTCGGCCCGGCTGAACTTATTGTAGGGCCAGCCTCAACATTTTGGGCCCAATTAAAGCTCTACATTGTACCACAGGTTACTCTTGTATTTGTGAAAAGTCGTTTTTTGTGTCTGTGTGTTTTAGCGGCTGTGCGGCGTAATCCACCATCATCTCGTTATACAGACCAAGAGATCGAAAAATACATCACTAAATGGCTGCAATAACGGAGAAGTTGGAGTGGCGAGGATGCAGGGGAGAAGGCAGAATGCAGGGGAGCCTGCAGATCAGACAGCTGGGTTGTAAGCAAACTGTTTTTGTCTTGTGTTCTTATTGTATTGTCTTATTGTATGGTCTTCTTTTTAGCAGCTGTTGCCACATCTTCTAGAGCAGGGGTTTTCAACCTTTTTGATTGCCCACAATTTATTCTGAATTCGAGCCACAGACCACCCTTTGATGACATTTTAGCCCCACAGACGCCAAAACTAAAGATTTATTTTGCTTTTGTACACAATTCCAGTCCAACATACAGATCAAAATGAACATTCCTCTTCTACATTCTCTAGGTGTGTGGACTTGGGCTAATTTTCCTGTAGTTACTCTTAATGCAAATTGTTTTTTCCTCATGAAAATGAAGCATTCCATAGGCTCCTTGGTAAATACACTCACTTGTACAACACACAAACATATGTACTAATTGTCACTCCCGCCATAGTCATAACACGACACAGGTCGTTCTGTATACTGCTCGGTTTATTGTGAAACACAAAACCCAACCGTCGAACTACACAAAGGAAGCATAAACAGACAAACACCCATTACAAACATGTCAACCACCACAACATTGTTCAATACAAGTAAACGAAATATGAAACAAAAGAAATTACAAACAAACACACCTTGCTGGCTGCATTAGACTCAAATGGGGAATGAATCCAAGTACCCACGACAGGCTCACAGCAACACAATACTGCAATAAATCAATACAATTAGTCCAATATTCAAACCATATCATGTCAACTTCTTAGATGCCATAATTCAAAAGACTTCAACAACATACCTGGCTGTCTGTTCAAACACTCACGAACGAGCGGAAGCGTTGGTGTTACATACACTTGTGTGTCTCACGTTAAGCTACACTATTTAAAGGTTCCGACTCAATCGACACAATTACTACTTCCGGCAACTAAAATGACATGGAAAAGTAATTTCATAAACAAATGAATACTACATCAAATAAAGAACAAAAATATAGCAAAATGACAACTCATTGCAGTCACACTAATGAAGTGTGAGTGTGCGCGCGTGTGTGCGTGTGTGTGCGTGTGTGTGTGTGCGTGTGTGCGTGCGCATCTCTACCAGGGTAACAAAGCCAGTTATTATGTTGTTGTATGTCTAAATCCCTCCTCCACCTAGTCGTTCCACAGCATCACCTCACCCCTGCCCACTTTGACAGTCTGGGTTGGCTTAGGGTTGATAACAGAGTACAACATCTTGCAGTAGGTCTGGTCCACAAGACACCACCAAATACCACCAGGTACCGGTCCAAACTCCACACTACCAAAATACCACCAGGTACCTGTCCAAACTCCACACTACCAAAATACCACCAGGTACCGGTCCAAACTCCACACTACCAAAATACCACCAGGTACCTGTCCAAACTCCACACTACCAAAATACCACCAGGTACCGGCCCAAACTCCACACTACCAAAATACCACCAGGTACCGGCCCAAACTCCACACTACCAAAATACCACCAGGTACCTGTCCAAACTCCACACTACCAAAATACCACCAGGTACCTGCCCAAACTCCACACTACCAAAATACCACCAGGTACCTGTCCAAACTCCACACCACCAAAATACCACCAGGTACCTGTCCAAACTCCACACTACCAAAATACCACCAGGTACCTGTCCCAAACTCCACACTACCAAAATACCACCAGGTACCGGCCCAAACTCCACACCACCAAAATACCACCAGGTACCGGCCCAAACTCCACACTACCAAAATACCACCAGGTACCTGTCCAAACTCCAAATACTTCCTTTATGTCAACCAAGTCCACTCCCACATCACCAGAGGGAGTTGCAACCCAGATTCGGCACAAACAAGTGACTTCATTCGATTCGCTCATTAGCCACAAAAATGTAACCCTACCACCAGTCAATAAGACATGTGAATCCCTTGACTCCTAAAAACACTCTCAATGGGTACATAGTCCATACGGGCGACTGCAATTCTTAACTGGCCTCTGTAAAACAAAATGCAAATATAATTCCCCCACCCACCCTCTTTCCCCTCTTTGTATATTTCTTCCCTTTTTTCCTCCACTTTGATTTTACCTTCACTATGATTTGCTGCTTCTGGATTTACAGAAGTAATTATTTTGTATGTCTATATAGCTTGATGAAATGAACAACCCTATTTTAAACAAGTGTATTCTGAACTAGTGTGTCCAATCACAGCTATTCATCAGATTTGTTGTAGTTGTCCTTGAATTGTACTGAAATTCTTCAAGCTGTTTTGTTGCAGTGTATACTTGACTTACCGTATCGTACCGTAACTCTCCATTTCTGAAATAAAAAAATCTTTGATTCATTCATCTGTGTGTGTGTGTGTGTGTGTGTGTGTGTGTGTGTGTGTGTGTGTGTGTGTGTGTGTGTGTGTGTGTGTGTGTGTGTGTGTGTAGGACACAGTAGCACCAGGTGGAGAAAGGACAGGAAGATGAAGAAAGCCAAGTACACTCTGAACGACACAGGTCTGCTGGGTGACGACATGGAATACATCACACTTGTGAGTAGTACACAGAGAGTACCAGTGTACACTTAAACTGAAATATTATTATATTGACTGTACTTCACACTAGTTAGTATAGGTCCTAACTTAGCCCATAAGAAAAAGACTGTTTCCCTTGCTTATGTGACGGTGCAGACCATCATTATAATCCAAATAGGCCCCGCCTTTGACGGGTTGGACCGTCATAAAAGCTTTATTATTGATATAAAAACCTCAGCTCACTGACTATAGTCCGTCTGTGACCACATCGCTCATGCACACTGCCGTCCATCTCCACTCCAACAGTGGACTAAAACATTGAATAACTATAGATCTAGAGAACTCTGTGCTATGGACAAAAGGTATGATTTCAGGGGTCCCTGTGGTATGGATAAAAGGTATGATGTTTAGGGGTCCCTTTGGTATGGACAAAAGGTAAAGTTCAGGGGTCCCTTTGGTATGGATAAAAGGTATGATGTTCAGGGGTCCCTGTGGTATGGATAAAAGGTATGATGTTCAGGGGTCCTTGTGGTATGGATAAAAGGTATGATTGTTCAGGGGTCCCTTTGGTATGGATAAAAAGTATGATGTTCAGGGTCCCTGTGGTATGGATAAAAAGTATAATGTTCAGGGGTCCTTGTGGTATGGATAAAAGGTATGATGTTCAGGGGTCCCTGTGGTATGGATAAAAAGTATAATGTTCAGGGGTCCTTGTGGTATGGATAAAAGGTATGATGTTCAGGGGTCCCTGTGGTATGGATAAAAGGTATGATTTCAGGGATCCCTTTGGTATGGATAAAAGTTATGATGTTCAGGGGTCCCTGTGGTCCAGTGGTGCTGGTGGGAACATTGGGGTTTTCTGGAGCAAGGATGGGTCTGTTTGAGCTTGCTAGCATTGACATTAGCAACATTAGCTTCCCAGACAGGTTGCAGCGCGGTATGAAGTTCATAGTATGCATGGTGATCATAATGTGTTGGGCACAAGCAAGCACCCAAACAGTTGTCCCATTTTGATTAGTATTTTTATTCCTTCCTCAAGTGGCACGGGGAGACCTGTACAGCCAGGGGGACCCTGGAGAGAGAGAGACCTGACCCTAACCCACTTATAACAATAAGACAACCTGATTAATGGGACGGATTACTGAATATTAGAATATGGGACTGGTGGCATAGAGTAACATTCAACTAAATTAAATTCCTGTTGGTAAATATACAGTATTTATTGTTGTTGTTGCTGAGTGACTGCATATATGACTTGTTTTTTTTTTTTTTTTTTTTTTTTTTTCATTTTTTTTCTTCTCTCCATTTCTGCCAATTATTAATTGCCGTGTCTGATAATCCCGTGTGGGAAGGGACAAGAAATTGTTCGGACACATAAATTAAATATTCATTCATTCATTCATTCATTCATTCATTCATTCATTCATTCATTCATTCATTCATTCATTCATTCATTCATTCATTCATTCAGGCATTCATTCCTTTTCATGAATGAGAATTCATTCTTTCATTCATTCAATGAATCTAAGACAACTAGAATCTTATGATAACAATGTGTTTAATGATTAATCTCCCATCACAATTGTACCAAGTATTCCTGTATAGTTGTGAAGGATAAAATTGTCAATAGAGGGTGTGCATGTGACATCATCATCATGTACCCAGGGGTTACTGACAGTTATATAGTATTTTTTCACTGTTGTTTTTTAAGTGTTATCATTGCTTCTGGGAGGTTCATGGAACAACATATTATTTTGTTCATCATCTCATCTCTCTCTCTCTCTCTCTCTCTCTCTCTCTCTCTCTCTCTCTCTCTCTCTCTCTCTCTCTCTCTCTCTCTCTCTCTCTCTCTCTCTCTCTCTCTCTCCAGGGACCCCCTGGTCGTGCAGGTCTCCCCGAGGCTGACGGTATGCCGGACCCCCAGGGACCATGCTGATGCTGCCCGTAAGTGTGTGTGGTGGGAATTAAAAATAAGACATAGACACATTGCAGAGCTGAACAACTATTGTAAACAAATGCTAAAAGGATGCATGCTCTGATTGGTTCAGACACCCTCTGTGCCAGAGAATCAGGTGGGATCCATAATAATCTATAAATCTATAAAGACGCATGCTCTGATTGGTTCAGACACCCTCTGTGCCAGAGAATCAGGTGGGATCCATAATAATCTATAAATCTATAAAGATGCATGCTCTGATTGGTTCAGACACCCTCTGTGCCAGAGAATCAGGTGGGATCCATAATAATCTATAAATCTATAAAGATGCATGCTCTGATTGGTTCAGACACCCTCTGTGCCAGAGAATCGGGTGGGATCCATAATAAAAACCCCAGCGTTTCCAGTTCATCCTACCATTAATATAACGTATTTTCCGCACTATAAGGCGCACCGGATTATAAGGCGCACCAGATTATAAGGCGCAGAGAATAGAAGATACTACAGTTAACAGAGAATAGAAGCTACTGCAGTCGAACGATCTACAGTGAGGAAAATAATTATTTGATCCCCTGATGATTTTGTAAGTTTTCATGATTAGAAAGAAATGAGCACTCTGTCATTTTTATGGTACTTTTATTTAAACAAATAGAGACAGAATATGAACAAAAATGTCCATAAGAAAATAATATTTAAAGGTTATAAATTAATTTGCGTTAGAGCTCGTGAAATAAGTATTTGATCCCTAAGCACAACCTGACTTAATACTTGGTGGAAAAACCCTTGTTGGCAAGCACGGAAGTCAGAAGTTTCTTGTAGTTGGTCACCAAGTTTGTGCACATCTCAGGAGGAATTTCGGCCCACTCCTGTTTAGATATCCTCCCCAAAACCTCAAGGTTTTGAGGCTGTTGCTTGCCAACTCAAAGCTCAATCTCCCTCCATAGATTTTCTTTAGGATTAAGGTCTGGAGACTGGCTGGGCCACTCCATGAGCTTAATGTGCTTCTTCAAGACCCATCTTTAGTGCTCTGGCTGAGGGAAGGAGGTTCTTGTCCATGATGTTGCAGTGCATGTCTCCATTCATCGGCCACACAATGCGGTGAAGTTGCCCTGTACCCTTAGCAGAGGAACAGCCCCAAAGCATAATGTTTCCACCTCCATGCCTGACGATGGGGATGGTGTTGTTAATGATTTGAAGGCAGCTGGGACCACAGTCACCAAAAAAAAACATTGGTAACATAGTACACCATAACGGATTGAAATCCTGCAGTGCCCAGTCATGTCCCTCTGCTCAAGAAGAGGCCTTCTTGAAGAGGCCTGTCTAAAGTTCACCAATGAACACCTAAATGATTCGGACCAGGCTGCGGGGAAGGTGATGTGGTCAGAAGAGACCAAAATTCAACTCTTTGGCATCCATTTGACTTGTCGTGTTTGGAGGGAGTGAAATGCTGAATACAAACCCAACAACACCATCCCCACCGTCAAGCATGGAGGTGGAGACATTATGCCTTGGGGCTGTTTCTCTGCTAAGGGTACAGGGCAACTTCACCGCACTGTGTGGCGGATGGATGTGGCCATGTACCGCAGGATCTTGGACAAGAACCTCCTTCCCTCAGCCAGAGCACTGAAGATGGGTCGTGGCTGGGTCTTCCAGCATGGCAACAACCTAAAACATACGGCCAAGGCAACAAGGAGTGGCTCACGAAGAAGCACATTAAGCTCATGGAGTGGCCTAGCCAGTCTCCAGACCTTAATCCTATAGAAAATCTATGGAGGGAGCTTGAGCTTCGAGTTGGCAAGCAACAGCCTCGAAACCTTCAGGATTTGGAGAGAAGATCTAACCAGGAGTGGGCCAAAATCCCTCCTGAGATGTGCGCAAACTTGGTGACCAACTACAAGAAACTTCTGACTTCCGTGCTTGCCAACAAGGGTTTTTCCACCAAGTACTAAGTCAGGTTGTGCTTAGGGATCAAATACTTATTTCACGAGCTCTAACGCAAATTAATTTATAACCTTTAAATATTATTTTCTTATGGACATTTTTGTTCATATTCTGTCTCTATTTGTTTAAATAAAAGTACAATAAAAATGACAGAATGCTCATTTCTTTCTAATCATGAAAACTTACAAAATCATCAGGGGATCAAATAATTATTTTCCTCACTGTATATATAAGGCGCACTGGGTTATAAGGCGCAGTGTGGATTTTTGAGAAAATTAAAGCTTTTTAGTTGCGCCTTATAGTCCGGAAAATACGGACAAACAATGTTAGAATCACTTGTTCAACCCATTTAGAACAGGGATCTACAAGCTTGTTTCACGCCACTGACTGGTGTGACACAAGCTTGTTACAATATTTTACAGGGCCCTAAATTTTGGGGACAACATTTTTAGTTCCAGGGACATTTTAGTTCCACAGAAAAAAATGTACTTTCAGAGACAAAGGGATTTTTTTCCAATGTAATGACAACATTTTAGTTTCAGGGACTTCCAAGAAGGTACCAGATGTAACTCTTGATAATGTAAATATGAACCCAAATGGAACCATTTGGTTTCATTTTTACTCTCTCAAGAGTTAAAATATTCATCATCGGAATTAGCACCACTTAATTAAGGTTACACTGTTTTGTTGGCAAAATAAAGCCTGAAATTGTGGACAAAACCAAAAGAATTCTTTAATTTTAGGTCTTTGGTGTGAAAATGTAATCAAATGGTGGTCCGTGGCTCAAATGCTGAATAAATGGTGGTCCCTGAAGTCAAAAAGGTTGAAAACCCCTGCTCTAACAGATCAAGTGACTCAGATTCCATGCTCAATGTGTCATCATCATTGGGACCAATCAGCTGTCTACAGAGCAGCAGGGGTGTGGTTTTCCTATGGCTTATAAGATGGTTTGATCCATCATGGCCGCCCCCTCTCATCTGAGCTCACACTGTTTGTTTAGGCTAGTTCTGCTTTAGTTTGGAAGTAAAAAGCATCAGATGATCAAAATGTAACTTTAGTTGACATGGATGCCCTCAGAGTTTAACAGGGTGGTGAAAACAACAGTTATATTCATCTACACCAAACAGGTGAGTTTATACAGTTGTGTTAATGGATCAGATGATTAGCTGCTCAACACACACACACACACACACACACACACACACACACACACACACACACACACACACACACACACACACACACACACACACACACACACACACACACACACACACACACCAATGTCGCAACTCTTCTACTAGATGGCTCTGTCCTCTGGTAAGCTGCTCTGCTCTTTGAAAGTTTGTGTGTTTGTGCTGCTAGTAGTTAGCATGGACATGTGGCTCATTTATTAACATTAGCATAAGCTAAGACAGTGCTTATGCTAACATACCAACACCAAGCTTTCATGTTTTGTAGCACAATCTAGCCAGCCTGCTGCTGCTTTTGTCCAGAGAAGATGCACTGCTGGTTTTTCTAAAGAGGTTTCTACTGCTCTGAAGGTTTGTGTGAAATGTGACCATGATGCTAACTCTTCACTCACTGCTGCATGCAAACATGATGGCACTAACCCTATTCTAATGCTTTTCACAAATTTGCTGCTACTAGTGTCAAGAATTTTTACTGCTAATAATTGTATCATTCGTCATTTCTAAACCTTTCATGTTTCTAGCATGAGCTAAGACGGTGCTTATGTCAAACTTGTTTTTTAGGCAGCACATGTTAACACAAACACCACAAGCTTTGCTTATGTCATTGGGTAGAGCTGTTTAAACTCCAGCAGTAAACTCCACTGCAACTTATTCTTGTGGTACCTCCTCTTAAAGGGATATTCTACTTAAAAAAAAAAAAAAAAAAAAAAAAAAAACTTTTGGTCATTTTATGGTCTACTCGGTCTCATGTGAACACACCAGACAGTTTATAAGTTACTCCGTTCATTATTTAGATATTTGATGCTCATTTTAGCGTATCCAACTTTTTATTTACTGTTTTCATTTATTTTTAAAATATGTAGACTATGGTCTACAAAGTTTTATTGAAAGTGAAATACCCCTTTAAGCTGCTCTGCTCTTTACTTTGTGTGAAATATGATCATGATGGTAACCGTTCTACTACAGCAGCCAATGTTAGTTCTGTTATCGCTTTCGACAGTGCTGCTGCTCAACAACTCTGCTGCCAATCATAGCACAGATGGCTCATCTTTCTCTTTCTTTCTTTCTAGCTGTGGATAACGGATGCTGCTGGAACACTCAACCTGAAGATGGCCTTGTGAAGATCTCCAGGGTTCTGAATGACCTCCAGGCCCACCACTCCATCCTGCCTGATAAGATGTCTATGTGGACAGTGTTTGTATAGGGAGAAGCATGGCATTAATTTTTTGCTGCTGCCAAAGTCAAATTGTGATATCTGTGGTGATTAGCTTAATAACGGATTGCATTTTTAACGGATTGCAGTTGATGCCAGTGTGACAAGCTCACACCGACCAACTCAATGGAGGCAATTTGGGGTTCAGTGTCTTGCCCAAGGACACTTCGACTGTCGATAGGAGGAGCCGGGATTCAAACCG
Source organism: Benthosema pterotum (assembly GCA_039105355.1). Taxonomy (NCBI): domain Eukaryota; kingdom Metazoa; phylum Chordata; class Actinopteri; order Myctophiformes; family Myctophidae; genus Benthosema; species Benthosema pterotum. The sequence goes on along the minus strand of CM076987.1, from coordinate 444,121 downwards.
CCGACCCGTGGATCATTGGACGACCTGCTCTACCTCCTGAGCCACAGCCGCCCAAATGCTTGCAGTGTGATATCCGTAGCAAGCTGTTATTTCCACCTGACTGGTGGAAATAGATGTTGATATATACTGGGTTTGGTCTCTGGTCATTCACAAAACAAACAAACAAGTTAACCTTAATAATAGTAGACATAATATAAATAATATAATATAATATAATATAATATAATATAATATAATATAATATAATATAATATAATATAATATAATATAATATAAATAATACAAATAGAAAAAATAGAAATATAGATGTTAGAAATATAAATTATAGCAATAAAAAAACAATAAAATGATAGAAATAAAAACAATTGATAGAAATGATAACAAATGATGAAAAATAATAAAATAAAAATGATGCCACCTGCGAATGATTCGGTGGTCGATATATAAGCCTCACGGTTGTCGGAGACTCTTGCCGCCAAGCTTTTGGCGCACCTCTTGTGGCTGGTATTTGCGATGGATGAACATGTGTTCCACAGTCCCACTTCTGTATTAAGAGTTTTCCACTCCTTGATGTGTGAACATCTGTGGATTCCTCAATGTATTTTGAAGCTAGATGTTTTTTCTGCCTTCCACTGGTCCCTCTGTCTTGCCTTCACCTGGATGTCTTGAGGTGTCAGATTGTGTTGTTGGTTGTGTTTGTGAGCTGTGGTGTCTCTGATGGATTCACTCAGCTATGTCTTGTAAGTGAGGGCCAGTGTGGCTGCTTCTCGTTTGACCTGTGCTGGAGTACAGTACTTGGTCGTCTGCATAGCCATACTTTGTTGTTGCCGTAAGGAGGTTGTGGATGTACCAAGGATGTGGAACGATATTGGTGTCAGCAGTGTCCCCTGTGGGACGCCATTCTTGAGCTTTCTAACCCTGCTACTTTAGCTGTTACTGGTGTGGAGCTGAACCCTAACCCTAAGCAAAACAAATGGCCAATGAATTTGTGAAATACCACAGATATCACAGATTTCCTATTGGCAGCAGGAACAAATGAGTGATGTGCAAATCTCTACAGCCATTCATAGACTATAACCACCATCCTATTCCTTCTAGACGCTGGGGCCCCTACCGATGAGATCTGCACGTCTCTGGCTGTCCATGGATGAATCTAATTTAGTATGGGGATTCCTCTACAGACGCCTCAAAGTAAGAAACTTCAATTCATTTTTTTAAATCATAAATATTTCTATTACTGTATGCTATAGTTGGTGTCCATTTTCAAGGTTCTCTATAAATCAGCCTTTTTCTTTCTTTGTTTAGGATGGATGATGTCGGTAGACTGGGACATGGGCCGGCCCGGTAAGAAACCTCACAGTACCAGGTACTTAGGCTTGTTCTGCTTAGTTCTTTTTTTAAAAAAAACATTTGTCACTGAAATAGACTGCATTTCGGGATTAAATTGTCATTTTGATTCAAATGGGCACTTTTGGGTTAAAAAAAAGCCAATTATCCGCCTGTTGCTGATAATCGGTCACTCCCTATTCTTACTCATTACTGCATATGTATGGTGTTGCAGGGCGTGCACGTGGATGCAAGATGACGCAAGGATGAAGATTGAGGCAGACGTCAACCTTCGCCAACGTCGAGGGCGGCCGACGACGAGACGAAGACGAGGGCGACAAGGTACTGTGTGTTGTGGCAGGGCAGGCGACAACGAGAGTGACCTTTTCTTTGTCATCTGTCTGTCTTAGGATGGAGAAGTAGGAGGACTTGGGACCTGGGCCGACCTGGTGAGAAACCACGGACGACGAGTGGCGGCGGACGATGATGAGTGGCGGCGGACGATGATGAGTGGCGGTGGACAATGCACGGGCGACGCAGGTGGTGGATACTTCGGCCGACAACTGTGGACGACGTGGAGAGCTTGGTAGACACCTGAAACCCGTTTAGGCCTGTCAAAATTGGACTTTTGTGACATTTTGAATTTAAAGATATATCAACATTTTCAACATGCCATATGATACTTGGCAATTATGCAATAATTGTGACGGGCCTAAATAAATCTTTCTGGTTGCTTTTTTTATTATTTTAATATATATATCATGCTGTATATCTATCTTTTAGGAACATCATCTTGATGGTGAAGAGCTCATTTTCAAGACAATGGAGAAACTGACCAAACTAAGGTAATGCCACACACACGCAAACACAATGCTCTTATTATTTTATGAATTTTGTAGTATAAAGAAAAAGCCAATTATCCATCTGTTACCGACAACCAATTGCTTCCTATTTATCATTACTGTGCAAATGTATGGTGTTACACAGCGCGCATATTGATGAAAACAAAAAAGCTAATTTAGTGTCTTTGTTAGGATGACCATTGAAGCAGACGCCAGCTTCGCCCCGGGGGTTTCTTCTGAGGACTTCTGGGTCGATGGAAGGCCGGACGGCGCTAAAGGCTCGGTAGACTCATCTGGAACTGGTTTAGGCCTGTCAAAATTGCATTTTGTTGCTCGCCGATTCATTTTTATATTGGAAATATTATGTCGTACTGATATTATGAAGACAATTTTGTCTTTTTTAGGCTTTGTAAGCTATGGCATAATTCAATAAGCACTAAATGTATTCATGGAGACTATTATTACATTATCCCCCCCCCCCCCCCCCCCCCCCCCCCCCCCAAAAAAAAAAGTATTCTCTCAAATACTTGTCTAATATGTAGTAATTGTGACAGGCCTAAATGTTTCTGGATGTGTTTTTTTTTTAAATATATATATATATATATATATATATATATATATATATCATGTGTCATCAGTTACATTTGACTATAGATATTTTTTAGGGTCTTTTTTTTGTCTTCTGTCTTTGTTTTTAGGATGGAGGTCCGTCCATGTCGAAGGACCTGGGCCAGCCGGTTAGAAACCACACACTACTAGGTACTGCTGAGCTTGTACTTCATATATATATTTTTTCTAATAGGACAGTTATTGTCACTCAAAAATGGATTTAAACAGGCATTTTTTATGAAAAAGCCAATTATCCGCCTGTTGCCAACAATCAGGCGCTCTCTATAATTAAACATTACTGTAAGTGCATGTGTATTGTATGTTGTGGCAGGGCACGCACACAGGCCACACCCAAGCTAATTTATTGTCTGTATTGTCCATGTTAAGAGGGAGGTGGAGGCAGCCATGGAAGCTTTGCCCCGGGTGTTTCCTGACGACTGCGATCGACTACAGAGGGCCGGCGTCGACTAGGGTGGCCGATGATGACTGACTGGTGGCCGGCGAGGATGACGACCTCCGTGGGCGGTGATGGGCAGCGGACAACGTGGACTGCTCGGTAGACACCTATATACTGTCAGAACTGTAGTTTTGAGATTGAGATGGGCTGCTTCTACTTTTCTTTAAAATTATGAACATTTTCAACATGCCATATGATACTTGGCAATCATGCAATAATTTTGACAGCCCTCAATCAATCTTTTTGCTTGATCATGCTGCATAATCAGTTATGGTTGTATATAGAATATATTCTTTAGAAACACCGTCTTGTTTTATTATCATTGTTCATAAAATAATGTATTAATCATTTATTTTCTTTTCTTTTCTTTAGGACATTGCTGGTCTCCTGTCTGGCTCCAGACTGGTAGTGGTGATATGTAGATGTGATCAATCAGAACTTTGGTTGGTTCACTTAAATAGAAAGTGTAGGAAACAAAAATAAATAGAAAATGTAGGAAACAAACAAACGTAAGAAAATAACATGAACAAATATCAACAATATTAACAATATCAATAAACAAACTACTTAACAATATCAAACATATTACAGTAAAATAAATAAAGTCAATAAAATAATGAAATAAAAACCTAATTAGACATGTATTACCGGTAATACAAAAAATAGATAAATAATATGGTTTTAAATAATGATGAAGGTAATAATACAATATAATATATTGTAATATATTAATATAATATACTGGTAATATAATAATAATAGTAATATATGGGTAATAATATAGATGTTAGTAATTTACTAATAAGGGTAATAATGATGATATTGATGTCAATAATATACCTATATATATACTAATGTATAATACGGGTAATAATAACATCTACATATTACAACAAGACGTGTACAGACCTGTACACATATTGTCAGCAGTCTGGTGGACTCACTACAGCTGTCACAATGTTCTATAGCATCCACGATTGGCTACCTGGAATGAGGGCGTGGTGACACCACATTGAGCTGGACATCCCATGATGGAAGACACCAAAATCTTTAATATGTTTGTCTGTAATATCTTATCCTGTTCAGATTTCACTGTGATTATTCATGTATTTCAGTTTTTTTATTTTATTTTTTTATTCATTATGCCATATCTGTAAATATTTTCCTCAATTTTGTGAATAAATTATTGCATCTATACCTGGGTGTCCTTCGCATTATGTTATGGGTTCATTACAATGTTGAGGAATACAGTGCAAATATCGTATTTTAATAGATTATAGAACTTAGAAAACCTAGCCTATGGTTTTCTGAAAACCTTCAAATTCTTAAAACAATGAGTGATGTAGACAGAAGTAGCTCCCAGCATGAATGTATTGGTTTCACCAGGTACATTAGGGTTCAAAGGAGGCCCAAGGTCTGCAAAATGCAATGTGTGGAAAAATGGAGATTTTCACCTTGGTTATTAATTCTGACTACATTTTTGGCTCAAAGGCCAGTCTGAATACTGGACTGAATTTTAAGTTTGAAATTCCCTTGTTTTATAGTAGCCTACTGTACTTTTCTCCAGAGAATGACTTTACTTAGTTTGTTTGAAAACTTTTAAGTCAGTTTTCCATTTGTATTGATGTTCTGCAAAAGGACCATCAAACACCAAGTGTTTAAAGGCTTTTCTGGGGTTCATCCTCTTAGCTGAATTCTAAGAATCCTTTTGGTTATAGAGCTTGTATTGAACTGCACTCTTGGTATGCGGTCAGGTTTAGACTTGGCTCAGGGAAGAGGACGCCCCTGCCATGCACAGTCCACCATGGCTCATTTGGAGGTGTGACAACCATCTTTCTGGATGAAATAATTGCTGATTGTAATTCGCTCGGGATTAAGAGCATAATGCTAAATGCCTGCAATGTTACATTGTGTCTTTCTGCAAACTGTTAATGACATTAGGGTTGTCACTTAGGCCAACACCTCCCTTTGTGGTCACAGTAATGTTTGCCTTACTCCGTTCATAACTTCATATGCATTAAAAAGTTAGTAATACTACACAATGCATATACCATTAAGGGTTCTCTGGGCAAGTGATTTCCTCACTAAGAAGCTCTCATGCCAACAACATTAAATCCTACGTACATGTCTGTACTAATACATGTCAGTGGTGTCTGTGTACATGTGCCTAAAAGGTCTGTGGGGAGTTTGTGCAGTAACAGACGCAGACAGTGACTTCACCATGCTGCAGGGCAACATGGAGTTGACGCCAGAGCTGTTTGGAAACTCCTGGAAGATAAAGCCCTCCTGCCCTGATGTGGCAAACCAGGACCTGTGCACTGTGAGTGGAACACGATACAGGCACGTGCATGCATGCGTGAGCACACGCACACACACTGACTATACTCCTATTCTACTGTGTCTGCCCAGCTGGCACTGTACTGTAACAACATAACTCTTGCTACTCACCGACTATAGTAAAGTGATGTGATGAGTGCAGACCACAAAGCTTCTTAAAGCAGTGTCTCAGAGTTTATTTAAGTGATTAAACATGATTATGAAATACTGGTTTATTACTCCACCAAATGTGTGTTTCAACAGCCTCCACTGAGGTGATGGCTGTGCCCTCTGAGTGTCCAGGTGATTGGGAGGGTTCCATGTTTTCACCTTGGACCAGCATCTCTCAGAACTAGTGTAGTGGGTTAGGGTTTTTGAAGAGTTTATACTGATACTTTGTGTCCATAATGTAGATTATTGGTAGTGCCATGTGCTTATCAATAATACATGTCCATTGGTAGGCTTTGCTCTTTTGCCTTTTTATTGTATATACTAAGGCCAGTTCGAAATAACAGGTTAATGGTGGTAATTCATTTTGTTGATTACTGATTTTTAATTGCAATTAACTCATGAGCATACTAACCCAATCCACTGAGCATTCTCTCATTGAATAAAATGGGTAGAGCAGTTTTATGGAGAGACATATAGCCTAGCTGTGTGTCTCCCTGTATCCAAAGCCATAGAGTAGAGCTGGAGGACCTACAAGCATTGGGGACTTGATAAATATTAATAAATAAATAAATAAATAATATTCTTTTTTTAAATGTACTGTACAGGAATACATGGCATATTGTAGACACATTTCGAATGGGGATCAATCAATTAATTCAACAATTAATTTTGAAGCTGTGATTATTCTGATTAAAATAACAGTCATTTGAGACCCTTTATGTGCCTCTCCCTGGCCCAAAACACTTTTCAAATAGAAGCCCATGGCCAATACATGAATTTGGGTGTCCTTAATGTGAAAATGGACAGTTTACAATTTCAGGAAAATGTATATGCATATTATT
>CM076987.1:411009-437058 GCA_039105355.1 Benthosema pterotum | reverse complement strand
TAACTAAATGATAAGGTACAGTGTACTGTACTGTATCATTTAGTTTCATATGTCTAACTACTAACTAAATGATAAGGTACAGTGTACTGTACTGTATCATTTAGTTTCATATGTCTAACTACGGTTGAAAGTTCATGAAGGTTATAATGGAGAGGCGCAAAATCCTATTTCCCATAAGAAAACAATTGCGGGAGGATAACTAAAAAGCCGTCATTTCAGTCGATAAGCTCTATGTTGATGGTCAGCTGTACAGGGACAGTAACACACGCACACACATCTCCAAAGACCGCTCACGTTCATGAACAATGTAGAATACAGTACATACCTGGGCATTAGGAACGATGTAGAATACAGTACATACCTGGGCATTAGGAACGATGTAGAATACAGTACATACCTGGGCATTAGGAACGATGTAGGTTACAGTACATACCTGGGCATTAGGATCGATGTAGAATACAGTACATACCTGGGCATTAGGAACGATGTAGAATAGAGTACATACCTGGGCATTAGGAACGATGTAGGTTACAGTAAATACCTGGGCATTAGGAACGATGTAGAATACAGTACATACCTGGGCATTAGGAACGATGTAGGTTACAGTAAATACCTGGGCATTAGGAACGATGTAGGTTACAGTACATACCTGGGCATTAGGAACGATGTAGGCTACAATGCATACCTGGGCATTAGAAACGATGTAGGTTACAGTACATACCTGGGCATTAGGATCGATGTAGGTTACAGTACATACCTGGGCATTAGGAACGATGTAGGTTACAGTACAGTACATACCTGGGCATTAGGAACGATGTAGGTTACAGTAAATACCTGGGCATTAGAAACGATGTAGGTTACAGTACATACCTGGGCATTAGGAACGATGTAGGCTAAAGTACATACCTGGGCATTAGGAACGATGTAGGCTACAGTAGGGCGTTATCCCGTCCGGGGCCAAATGCAACTCTTTGGCTGACTCTGACCGGCCTGTGAAAGGGTACCATGGTTTTCAAACAGTGGTCCAGGGACCACCAGAGGTCCTTGAGAGAATTCCAGTTAAATATGGAAAGTTTGCTAACCAGATGTAACTCTTTGACAGCGTAAACATGAAACCAAATGGACCCGCAATGAAAAGTTAGAATATTCATCATGTGAATTAGCCCAAAGTCTACATAATCAGAGAATGTAAAATAATTAATGGTAATTTTGATCTGTATGTTTGACTGGTTTGTTTGTGAAATCCAGCATTGGTATTGTGGGCAAAAACAAAATAAATCTTTAGTTTTGGGGTCTGTGGGGCTAAAATGTCATCAAATAGTGGTCCTCAATGGCTCAAGTTCTGAATAAATAGTGGGCCCTGGTGTCGAAATGGTTGGTCTTATTTATACTTTTATCTTGAAATTAAATTAATATTACACAGACTTTAGTTCAGCCTTTAGTCTTGGCCCTCCACAATATTTTTTATGTATCTCATTTGGTTCCTTGGGAAAAATAATTGCCCACCGCTGCTGCAGTATGTACTGTACATTGTACAAGTATGTGCAGTACAAACCCTCCCAACATTTCACAATAAAAGCACAACTCAACACAGAGGCTGTTACCATGGATGACACACCGATAAGAACTACACTGTTTTTCATAAAACCCTCAGTGTGTTTACAAGTAGTCTGACCAAAGCATTATGGGAATGGTAGTCCAGGAAGTATTATTGATGACATCAGAGACACAATGTTGAGTGGAACTGTTGTCTATAATGATCTATAACGGTCACATCAGAGACACTGGACTCACTGCTAAAATCTAAAATGTTGAGTGGAACTGTTGTCTATAATGATCTATAACGGTCACATCAGAGACTCTGGACTCACTGCTAAAATCTAAAATGTTGAGTGGAACTGTTGTCTATAATGATCTATAACGGTCACATCAGAGACACTGGACTCACTGCTAAAATCTAAAATGTTGAGTGGAACTGTCAAGCTCTTTAGTTTAGGTAGCAGATTCCCTGCTTGGAAGGGGCGCTACAGCCCACACAGAGGTTTAACTGGGTTTCAATCGTACAATCACCACGCATTTAGCCTCGGGGAGACCTGCACGACCAGGGGGTCCCTGGAGAGAGAGAGAGAGAGAGAGAGAGAGAGAGAGAGAGAGAGAGAGAGAGAAGAGAGAGAGAGAGAGAGAGAGAGAGAGAGAGAGAGAGAGACAGAGAGACAGAGAGAGAGAGAGACAGAGAGAGAGAGAGACACAGAGAGAGACACAGAGAGAGACACAGAGAGAGACACAGAGAGAGAGAGAGAGAGAGAGAGAGAGAGAGAGAGAGAGACAGAGACAGAGACAGAGACAGAGACAGAGACAGAGACAGAGAGACACAGAGAGAGAGATGAGATGAGATACAAAATAATATGTTGTTTCATGAACCTCCAAGAAGCAATGATATCACTTAAAAACAACAGTGAAAAAAATACTATATAACTGTCAGTAACCGCTGGGTACATGATGATGATGTCACATGCACACCCTCTATTGACAATTTTATCCTTCACAACTATACAGGAATACTTGGTACAATTGTGATGGGAGATTAATCATTAAACACATTGTTATCAGAACATTCTAGCTGTCTTAGATTCATTGAATGAATGAAAGAATGAATACATTTTCATTAATGAGAAGGAATTAATGACTGAATGAATGAATAATTAATTTATGTGTCCGAACAACTTCTTGTCCCTTCCCACGTGGGATTATCAGACACGGCAATTAATAATTGACAGAAATGGAGAGAAGAAAAACAAAAAATGAAAAAACAACCAAGTCATATATGCAGTCACTCAGCAACAACAACAATAAATACTGTATATTTACCAACAGGAATTCAATTTAGTTGAATGTTACTCTATGGCACCTGTTCCATATTCTAATATTCAGTAATCCGTCCCATTAATCAGGTTGTCTTATTGTTATAAGTGGGTTAGGGTTAGGTCTCTCTCTCTACATATATATCAATAATAAAGCTTTTATAATGGTCCAACCCGTCAAAGGCGGGGCCTATTTGGATAATAATGACGGTCTGCACCGTTATATAAGCAAGGGAAACAGTCTTTGTGTTATGGGCTAAGTTAGGACCTACAGTATACTAACTAGCGTGAAGTACAGCCAGTATAATAATATTTCAGTTTAAGTGTACACTGGTACTCTCTGTGTACTACTCACAAGTGTGATGTATTCCATGTCGTCACCCAGCAGACCTGTGTCGTTCAGAGTGTACTTGGCTTTCTTCATCTTCCTGTCCTCTCCACCTGGTGCTACTGTGTCCTACACACACACACACACGCGCACGCACGCACGCACACACGCACACACACAGATTCATTGATGAATGAATAAAAAAAAAAATATTTCAGAAATGGAGAGTTACGGTACGATACGGTAAGTCAAGTATACACTGCAACAAAACAGCTTGGAGAATTTCAGTACAATTTAAGCACAACTACAACAAATCTGATGAATAGCTGTGATTAGACACACTAGTTCAGAATACACTTGTTTAAAATAGGGTTTTTCATTTCATCAAGCTATATAGACATACAAAATAATTACTTCTGTAAATCCAGAAGCAGCAAATCATAGTGAAGGTAAAATCAAAGTGGAGGAAAAAAGGGAAGAGAGAAATATACAAAGAGGGGAAAGAGGGTGGGTGGGGGAATTATATTTGCATTTTGTTTTACAGAGGCCAGTTAAGAATTGCAGCCGCCCGCATGGACTATGTACCCATTGAGAGTGTTTTTTAGGAGTCAAGGGATTCACATGTCTTATTGACTGGTGGTAGGGTTACATTTTTGTGGCTAATGAGTGAATGGAATGAAGTCCCTTGTTTGTGCCGAATCTGGGTTGCAACTCCCTCTGGTGTTGTGGGAGTGGACTTGGTTGACATAAAGGAAGTATTTGGAGTTTGGACAGGTACCTGGTGGTATTTTGGTAGTGTCTTGTGGACCAGGAAATCACCAGTAACTACAGAAAATCAAGCCCAAGTCTACACTAGAGGTCTTCACGGGGGGTCCGAACCCGAAAAAATCCAAGTCCGTCCGAGACCCGACAGTTCCGGCGGTGTGTTTTATCACAGTCACTCGGACAGGTCGGAATCGGACGTATCCCCGTCGGAAGTCGGACCAGTCAATCATTATGTGCAATAGCCGAGACTACAGTGAGACGTATTCTTTCTCTACGTTTTTTTTTTTTTGCCTTTTTAATGATAATAAAATATTCTATCAACCAAGTGTGTGTATATTGTATCTTTGTCACTCTGCGAGTGCGCTTCTGGACATGCACTGACATGTATGATAGGGGCGACAGTCTGTGGTGTCCGTGTAGACAGCGTGTTACATAAGGGGGCAGGGGCAAACTCCTGTATGAGGGCACTTCTGTGTTTTAGACATGCGAAAGAGCTGGGGCTGCAGGCCCCTTTTTAATCTGTGGGTGTGTGCACGTACCTGTAGAGTGTAGAGTAGACTGGCAGCACGGAACAGTGTTAGCGAGCCGAGGCAGCGTCGCATGCGAAATATAACTGATCTACAGGTTCATCAAACGTAGGCAAGGCGGGGGAGGGATTTGGTGGCGGGTCTGTCGGACGGTCAAAAATAATCCGACTTCGGTCGGGCTCGGCGAAGCAATTTGGGGAAAATCTCAGAACAGTTCGGAACCGGAAAACCATGCCACGGATCGACTCGGATCCAATTTATTTATTTGAAAATATTTTAGGAACAGTTCGGAATCGGTGATATTGCACGGATTTATTTCGGATTTCGGATGGCATTTTTGAGAACCGTGAAGACCTCTAGTCTACACACCTAGAGAATGTAGAAGAGGAATGTTCATTTTGATCTGTATGTTGGACTGTTTGGTTTCCTAAATCCAGCCTGGAATTGTGTACAAAACCAAAATAAATCTTTAGTTTTTGCGTCTGTGGGGCTAAAATGTCATCAAAGGGTGGTCTCTGGCTCGAATTCAGAATAAATAGTGGGCCCTGGTATCAAAAAGGTTGAAAACCCCTGCTCTAGAAGATGTGGCAACAGCTGCTAAAAAGAAGACCATACAATAAGACAATACAATAAGAACACAAGACAAAAACAGTTTGCTTACAACCCAGCTGTCTGATCTGCAGGCTCCCCTGCATTCTGCCTTCTCCTCTGCATCCTCGCCCGTCCACCCTCTCCGTCATTGCAGCCATTTAGTGATGTATTTTTCGATCTCTTGGTCTGTATATCGAGGCGATGGCGGATTACGCTGCACAGCCGCTAAAACACACAGACACAAAAAACTACTTTTCACGAAATACAAGAGTAACATGTGGTACAATGTAGAGCTTTAATTGGGCCCAAAATGTTGAGGCTGGCCCTACATTAAGTTCAGCCGGGCCGACTCTAAGCCGATACATAGTTGACAACCTGAGAATGACACTTTTTCTAAACAAACCAATATTGCTGCTAGCAGATTATATTTTGGTAATTTGTTAACAAAGTATCCTATATATTAAATAAACTTTTAGATAGAGAATTCTGTCAGGCATAGGCTAAGCAACACATTGTGAACTTGTGAGAAGGGGGGGGGGTTAATACTTTTGGTGTGCAACACCTTTGGACATCAAGGACCACTTCAACTCTTTTCATATTGTCGTTATGGTGGGATAATTACCACCATAATGACGCTATGGGGGCCGACTTTTTACAATTAACATGGTTAAGGGAGCAAAATAAGGAAATACAAGGTTTCAGCATGAAGGAAACAATACATGTCTTTATCTATAAAACGGCCCAATACCTTAATCAATACATATATATTTTAATAATCTACCTTTCACATACACAGCCATGACAGGTTTCTATGAGTAGCTGTAGTGAACAAAGTTATTGAGCACAATACAAATGGAAGTGAGTCCAAGGGGGAGATGATGAATCTCAATATAAACTTACCAACCACAACACTCTTGACTCGTAGTCAAGTTTGTTTGTTTGTTTGGCCAGGGTGTTTGCTAGCGTTGCAGCCATGATTCTCCGACAGTCTCCTTTCAGCACCAATACAGCACTCTGTGAATTGACATTTGTTAGTTGATCAGTCCAAGACGATACATGGACAATCTAGCGATACAATCCGATGATTTGAAATTCATATAGTTAACTATTTAAAATGCATTGGCATTGTCTTAAACCAAGTAATTAAACCAGCATTTTCGCATTGGTAAAAAATCTACAAGCATTTTGAACTTTAAGAAGTATTTAAGTATTTAAGAAATAAACAGATCTTTTTCCCAGATTCTGTTTCTTTTTCAAATGTTCAAATCCTGTACAGGAAAACATGGCATATTTTGGACATAGTTCAAATGGTGATTAAATTAATTTAGAGCTGTAATTAATTTGATTAAAAAAATAATAATCATTCAACAGCCCTATTTTTATATAGAATACATATTGCATATTGGGCTGCTGCTAGACACGTAATAATGTCCAGTAAAACTTTCCCTTTATTGCACTGGTCCTGTAGCCTACTTGCCGTGGTGGATATCAGCTGTCCTCTCTTGCAAGATCAAATGAATGATTCATAATTATCTTAGCACAAACACCTGCACAACCATGATCACTGTAGGACCATCTGTCATACAGTGTGCAGTTATAGACACAAAACGGGAAATCAAAACAATGCATTTTGATGTTTTTGGTTTAAATCAAATTAAGCTGAGATTAAAGTTAGTCAACAGAGCAGTGTCAATGCAGGTCCGTGTGGACAGTGTGTTAAGAAAGGAGCAGGGGCAACCTCCCGTAAGAGGGCACTGTGTTTTAGACATGTTACAGGGCAGGGGCTGCAGCCCCCTTTTGCGTCCGTGTGTGCACGTCGCTGTGGACTGTATATTCTGAGAGGCAGTGCGAACGAGGCAATAGTATGACAGTAGTGCATGGTAAATACAACTGATCTACAAGCTCACCACACGTTGCATGAATGACACATTTTAACTTTTAATTCTTCTCTCATTTCCGCACGGCACCGTTGTGTGGTAAAGCTAGACTCCTCTCATGCAGCCATCAAAAAGGGTCTGTCTGTGTTTCCAGACAGAAAAAAAGGTGGAATTGCCCTTTAATAGCAGCATGCTAAGCATGGACTGTATCAAGATGCTTTTAGGATTTGCATTGGTTTTCTTTGCTGAGGACAATGCTTTGAACTCAGGCACAGCCCAGCTTTAATGATGTTAAATCCCTTTATTTTAGATCGTTTTGTAGCTATAGTACAACATATTTAGTTACTGTACAGTACTTTAAAACAGTTGACATGTTGTACACATGCCTAAAATAACTCTTATTTGCGTCGCCCTCGTTGAAAACAATGTATTTCCAACTCCAGTTTGTCCCTATTCAGACTGCATAATGAACAGCAGCTTGTGCACTTAGTTTCTGACCCCTCAATGTCGCCACTCTTCTATTAGATGGCTGTGGACGCACGTAGAGGAGCTGTTTGCTCCCAGAGCCTTGGAAATACAGAGTTACGCCAACTCCGTTCACTCCATGGCGCCAGTCCAATGGCGGCTGCTCTACATAGACTATTAGATAGTGACAACAAATAGTGACAGCCGGAAGTTACTGAATGCATTGGAGCCTATGGGCTCGCGCGAGTACTAGAACCACGTGACCAGACTATTTTCTGTCCCCTCAATGTCGCAACTCTGTCTATTTCTAAGGCTCTGCTGCTTGCTTTGTCTGCTTACTAAAGACCAGAGCCCTGATTAGCATGATTAACATTTGATCATTTGAACATCTAATTGATAAACTATAGTTACAGCCGCTGCCACTACCACAGATCTACGGCAATCTTTGATTAGCTCCTTATTGTTTGATACGAACCTGCAGCTCGAACTTCTGGGAGACGGAGTTACACTCAAACATGTCCGACCGGAAACATGAACCCAAAGAAGAAATATGACGTTCCTGTTTGAATTAATTTGAAACACGTTAAAGGGGAGCTGAATGAATGAATGAATGAATGAATGAATGAATGAATGAATGAATGAATGAATGAATGAATGAATGAATGAATGAATGAATGAATGAAATTTTTATTAACAGAGATGAGTTACAGTACAAGTCAAGTCCACACTGCTACAAAACTGATTACAGCTTGGAGAATTACAGTACAATTCAAGTACAACTGCATCAAATCTGAAAAAGCTGATTGGACACACTAGTTAAGCATACACTTGTTTACAATAGTGTCCAACTTGTTCATTTCATTGAGGCATTCAAATACCGTACAAACAAAACAACTACTTCAGTAAAAACAGAAGCAGCAAATCATGGAGGCAAAATCATAGTGGAGGTAAAAAAGGGAAAAGAGAAATGTACAAAGAGGAGAGGCAGGGTGGGTGGGGGGATTTTATATACATTTTTGTTTTACAGAGGCCAGTTTAGAATTGCAGCCATCTGTAGGTGCCCTTTGAGCGCGGTCTTAAAGGAGTCAAGGGATTTACATGCCTTTATGACTGTTGGTAGGGCATTCCACATTTTGGTGGCATATGAGCTGAAGGAATTGAGACCCTTGTTTGTGCCAAATCTGGGTTGGACTTGGTTAGTAGCACTCCCTCTGGTGTTGTGGGAGTGTACCTCATTGACATTAAGGAAGTATTTGGATAGGTATAAGGGTATTTTGGTAGAGTATCGTATCTTGTGGACCAAACCCATTGCGAGATGTTGTACTCTGTCGTCAACCCTAAGCCAACCCAAACTGTCGAAGTGGGCAGGGGTGAGGTGGGTTCGAGGTGTGAGGCCAAGTAACAGTCTGACAAGTTTGTTTTGGGAGGTCTGTAGCCTTGTTTTTAAGGTTTTTGAGGTGCTGTGGTACCAAGAGGTGCAGCATAGTCAAAGTAACCTTGTACCAGGGCTCCAGTTATGGTCTTCAGAGTGTCTTTGTTGACCAGTGAGGAGATCCTGTATAGGAATCTAGTTCTTTGGTTGACCTTTTTGATTACGTTGGTTCCAACCATTTTCAGTTTTAATATGTCATTAATATACCTTAGATATGTTGTGTGGACATGATAAAAAAAAAGTTCCCCCAATTCTGTATTAACTAAAAATGGAGGTCTGAAAAAACATTAACATGTTGAAATACATCTGATGACATCATCAAGATGTATTTCCACCATGTTAATGATTTTTCTTTCAGACCCCTTTTTCCTGAGAGGGTACAAATGGAACCAAATGGACCCGCTAAGGTCCATTTGGTTCACATTTGTATCCTTTTGAAAATGGGTGCAATTCCCCTTTAAAATGGCCATTATGTATAGGCTATGAGTTTTAGAATTGATTTGAAACACATTAAACATGATGCCGTTACTATTACTGTTATAACGCCATATAAAATACATTAATCTTTTACAAGGTATATGAAACCATTAAACATTGTATGCCGTTATTATTTGGTGTTTTTGTTTTAATAGCTGTTATCAGTTTTGTAGAATGTGTACTTGACTTGTACTGTAACTCTCATCTCTGTTAATAAAAACTTCATTCATTTCATTCATTCAATCATCCATTCTGCAGTTCTCCAGTTCTCCACAGGAGGGCACCAAAGCCTCGCTTTGTGTGTGAGAATCTGCTATGTTTAACTCAGGCAACAGTCCTTGTTTATATAGGGAGCCCTCAATGTCGCTGCTCTGACACTATTATGTGGTTCTGGTCATATGTCGACCGTACGACAGGACCGCGCTCCGAAAATAGCCGAGGTCTTATCGGCTATCTTCGACGACAGTGCATGCGGACAGAATCCGACAGGTCACAGATCTCAGTGTAACACACCGGAAGTCCCTGTTTTATTCACTCCGTTTCTGTTTACATCTGGTTAGCATGCTAGCATGCTGGTCTGGCAGCTCCAATAGTGAATAATAAACAGTGCAGAGACTTTAGACGTTATTGTACATCACTTTAAATCAGTTGTCATGTTGTACACAGGCCTAATACAGCTTTGCTTTGCGTCGCCCTCGTTGAAAACAATGTATTTCCAACTCCAGTTTGTCCCTATTCAGCGAGCATGAACTGCAGCTCAGTTTCTGACCCTCAATGTCGCTACTCTGACGCTATGACTGCGCAGCCGCAGTATAGTCAACCCACCGGAAGTCTCTATATTAAAATGTGACCACAGGTGGCGCCAACATCAGAGCTACAACCAATAACCAGCTTTATTAGAGACAAGTTGTGGGTTTGTAGATCTGCACAGTGCCGAGTCACAGAATTCCATGAGGTCACGCATGTGGGCATAAACACACCGGAAGTCTCTGTATTAAAATGTGACCGCAGATGGCGCCAACATCAGAGCTACAAGCAAATAACCAGCTTTATTAGAGACATGTTGTGGGTTTGTAGATCTGCACAGTGTCGAGTCACAGAATTCCATGAGGTCACGCATGTGGGCATAAACACACCGGAAGTCTCTATATTAAAATGTGACCGCAGATGGCGCCAACATCAGCGCCAGAGCATGATGCAAAACCTACTGTAAAATGTAGATACACTTTAAATCCTTGCATCGTTTTGAAGTATTAGTGCAACATAGACAGAGCAGAGACTTTAAACGTTATTGTACATCACTTTAAATCAGTTGTCATGTTGTACACAGGCCTAAAACAGTTTAAATCAGTTGTCATGTTGTACACAGGCCTAAAACAGCTCTTATTTGCGCCGCCCTCGTTGAAAACAACGTATTTGTACATGTGAGTTTCAACAGCGCTATAGCATGGTGCAGTTGTCCGTTGTCACCACCAGGCGGCAGCAAAACCTACATTAGCTGTGAATGTAGATAAACTTCAACAAACACTTTAAAGTGGATTTTAAATCACTGGACCCCAAACCTTTTCATGTCAAGGACCCCCAAACTGACACTGCTTAGCCCACGGACCCCCATTTGAAGAGATAATCAGTCCCTGGACCTCACTTTGGGAATCAGTAGTTTAAATAATGCACTCAACAGCAATTACAAAATATTTTATACAATACAATATATTTATTCAGTTGTTAATCATAATGGACTCTTGGCTAAACAAACCCCACAGCAAAAGTGATTGTCCAATCCAGTGGTCCCCAAACTCTTTCATGTCAGAGACCCCCTAAATTGGCCCACGGACCCCCTCTAGCAGTGATTCTCAACACCTTTCATTTTCAAGGACCCCCAGTTTGACAAGCATTAATCTAGTTCATCTCTGCATTAGTGCAGAGATGAACATTTGTAAACTCAGAGTTACAGGCCAAGGGTCTGGGTCCATTTGGTTCCTTCATTTAGCTTTCTGATGGAATAGTGACTTACACAAATAATAATAACAACTATTATTATTGTTACCCTTATTATTATTGATATTATTGGTATTATCAATACTATTATTAATCATCATCATCAAGTCATTTTTGTGCAATGACCATAAGATGATGGTACAGCATCCTGTATATCCCTGTGATTCTACTGATTTTACTGCAGAAAAATAACAATTATAAGAATGGTGAATTGTGGACAAAAGCAAAATAAATCTTTAGTATTGGGGTCTGTGGGTCTAAAATGTCATCAACTGGTGGTCCTCCCTGGCTCAAATGCCGAATAAATAGTGGGCCCTGGTGTCAAAAGGATTGAAAACCACTGCTTCATATAAAAACTTTGGAGTTGCCCATACACCCTGCCATTCTTTCAGCCCACCAGATCAAAATGACCATTAATCTTCTCTAGTTGTGTAGACTTGGGATAATTCACATGATTAATATTTTAACTCTTGAGAGTGTAAACATGAAACCAAATGGACCCGCAAGGGTCCATTTGGTTTCATTTTTACGCTCTCAAAGAGTTACATCTGGTTAACCAACTTTCCATCTTTTAGCCTGCATGGGGACCACCTGGAACTCTCAAGGACCACCTGTTGAAAACCAATAATGCACATCATCAGTAAAACACATCAATCAACACGAAAGTCCACCATTAATTAATATTCTCATTAGTTAATTTTATTTGGCATCTGAAAAGATAAAACAGCACAAAACACAATCTTAATCCATCAAAACATCTGCATTAAATAAACTAATAAATGTTCCGTGCTGAATCATTTACATATAAAAATAAAAATAACCGAGCGTCTCTTCAAAGTGTAAAAGGCAGACAAACCGTTACGAAGCAGCCTGTAAATTAAGAAAAAAAAACGTTAATTTCAAAACAAAGCTAATTGGATGAAAAATGGAGGAGGAATAATAAAGGTTTCAATGTGTTGTTTAACACTGAACTGGCATGTACAATGACATCATTTAGCCTGGGGACCACCTGGAACCCTCTCAGGGACCACTGGTGGACCACCTGGAACCCTCTCAGGGACCACTGGTGGACCACCTGTTGAAAACCCCTGGTTTAAATGCATGGTTTTACACTGAACTGGCATGTACAATGACATCATTTATATACGCTGCATATAGGGTTAGGGTTAGCAAGGCTAACATAGGCTAACCTAGGCTAACCTAACCCATGTACAATGACATCATTTATATACGCTTCATAGAGGAAACCTAATGTCCACTTCTGGTTATTTTTCTGTTAAATAAAAACGTATAGATGATGAAAAGTATTAAAAAGAAAAGAAAGGCTCCCTAGTCGAATCTCTATCAGATTTTGGAACTATCCAAATATTAGATTTTCCATAGAAATCCAATAGAATATTATTCTCCACATTGGACCATGGAACCTCTACAAAGCAGCAACTCCACCAACTCATTCAGCTCTTTCACAATAAAGTCACAGATTTTCATTAGGCTGTGTTGCATCGTTTTAAAAAAAATATATATAAGAAAAGATGTATGTAATTATTCTGATAAATGAACATTTTGCAGTTAGGTGGTCTTGTTCCTGACTGAGCTGAGATATAAAATAATATGCCGTTTTATAGTTTATTTGGTAAAAGAAAAGAGAAAGGTATCGTCACTGAGCATGCATTTCCCTCAGATATCCTGTAGATGGCAGCAAGGAGCTGCAGTAGTAATTAATGGTCCATTTGGTTCCATTTGTTACTCTTTAAGTCCAAACAAACCAATGCACTGATAATAACTATAAATAAATAATAAAAATAAAACACATGAAATAAAACAACATGTGAATCAGAAACGCTGCTGCGCCTGACAGTTAATGTTAAAGTGGAACTCCACCCATTTTCAACATTCTAATATGTCATTAGTATAACCTAGAGGTGTTGGTGGACATGATGAAAACATTCTAATATGTCATTAGTATACCCTAGAGGTGTTGGACATGATGAAAACATTCTAATATGTCATTAGTATACCCTAGAGGTGTTGGTGGACATGATGAAAACATTCTAATATGTCATTAGTATAACCTAGAGGTGTTGGTGGACATGATGAAAACATTCTAATATGTCATTAGTATACCCTAGAGGTGTTGGTGGACATGATGAAAACATTCTAATATGTCATTAGTATACCCTAGAGGTGCTGGTGGACATGATGAAAACATTCTAATATGTCATTAGTATACCCTAGAGGTGTTGGTGGACATGATGAAAACATTCTAATATGTCATTAGTAAACCCTAGAGGTGTTGGTGGACATGATGAAAACATTCTAATATGTCATTAGTATACCCTAGAGGTGTTGGTGGACATGATGAAAACATTCTAATATGTCATTAGTATACCCTAGAGGTGTTGGTGGACATGATGAAAACATTCTAATATGTCATTAGTATACCCTAGAGGTGTTGGTGGACATGATGAAAACATTCTAATATGTCATTAGTATACCCTAGAGGTGTTGGTGGACATGATGAAAACATTCTAATATGTCATTAGTATACCCTAGAGGTGTTGGTGGACATGATGAAAACGTTTCCCCATTCTGTGTTTCCTAGAAATGGAGGTCTGAAGAAAACCACTAACATGGTGAAACATCTTGATGACATCATCAAGATGTATTTTCACCATGTTAATGGATTTCTTTAGACGCTTCTTTTTTCTGAGAGGGTACAAATGGAACCAGATGAACCTGTTAGGGTTCATTTGGTTCCATTTGTACGCTCTCAGAAAAAATATTGAAAATGGGTGGAATTCCCCTTTAAGAAACTGCGCTGGGAAAAACTAGTGCTGGAATGTAAAATAGTGTATAAACATTAAGTTAAGGTTTTGTGTGTGCGTGTGCGTGTGTGCGTGTGTACGTGTGTGCGTGCGTGCGTGTTTAAACAAAGTCCCTAGATCTCCTTATCGCACAGCAGAGCAGAATACTGAAGATCATTCCAAAGATCTGTGGAAACACAAAAACAGAAATCCACTTTGATGTAGATGTACGATGTAGACATTCCCTCATGTAAAAAAATACTATTGAATCACTACTCATTCAATAGTGTTTGATGTAGATGTACAATGTAGACATTCCCTCATGTAAAAAAATACTATTGAATCACTAATCAGTCAATAGTGTTTTTACTGTTGAGTTTGAGTACCGTAATTTCTGGACTATAAGACGCACCTGAATATAAGCCACACCAGCTAAATTTGGTGCAAAATCCTGATTTTTTTTCCTTGTATAAGCCGCACCTGACTATAAGCCGCACCAGACAACAAGCTTCACGTTAGAGCAGTGGTTTTCAACCTTTTTGATCCCAGGGACCACTATTTATTCAGCATTTGAGCTACAGACCACCATTTGACAACATTTTCACCCCACAGAACCCAAAACTAAAGATTTCTTTGGTTTTGTCCATAATTCCAGGATGGATTTTCGCAAACAAAACAGGCAAAACATAGAGATCAAAATGACCATGACTTATTAATTAAATGGAGCTAATTTGGATGGTGAATATCACAACTCTTGCGAGCGTAAAAATGAAACCAAATGGACCCGCAAGGGTCCATTTGGTTTCATTTTTACGCTCTCAAAGAGTTACATCTGGTTAACCAACTTTCAATCATTTAGTCTGGGGACCACCTGGAAACTATGGGACCACTTGTTTTAAACCCCTGTTACCTGTAAAATCCATAGATTGGCAGCACTGTTGTATAAGCCGCAGGGTCAAAAGCATGTGAAAAAAGTAGCTTATAGTCCGGAAATTACGGTACTCATTCAATAGTGTTTTTACCATTTGATTGAGGAGTGATTTGTGTAGTAAAATGTAGAGAAATGTCCCGTTTCTCTACTACTGATAATAATTACTACATAATTCTATTCAAATCACTACCTGGAAGCTACTTAATTACTTCAGCCTCACTATTGGCTTTTTGGAAAGAACTACACAATCACTATACATTTATTGTTGAATTACTACACAATGCTATAGGGATTGTGTAGAGACACAGCAGTGAATGTGTAAACATTCATTCATATAGTTCTTTCCAAAAAGCCATAGTGAGGCATGGTGCCCCAGGAAACTAGCTAGTCTGCCTAATGGAAAAAACACCCCTGATTCTACCAGTTGCTAACATCAACAATAAATAATAATAAGTGTGAGAGAAAATCCAGTAGGTATTCCTCCTTCCATAATACACAGGACAAATGGATAGGACACAGGGCTTGACACTAACACTTGCCCGCTTGCCCGGGGCAAGTAAAAAAAATGGTGGGGCAAGTGAAGACTGCTACCTGATTGCCCGATCGGGCAAGTGTGCAACTTATAGTGTGCACTATAACACAACACAAGATAAATTAGTCTTGAAGGCAGTCATTGCACTCTGCCTCTGTGTCTTTCACTGCTTTCTAGATATCCACAATTCCAGGCTGGATTTGGGAAACAAAACAGGCAAATTAACATACAGATCAAAATGACCATTAATCTTCTACATTCTCTAGTTGTGTAGACTTAGGGCTAATTAAGATGATGAATTTTAACTCTTGAGAGCGTAAAAATTTTTTACGTTCTCAAGAGTTACATCTGGTTAACCAACTTAACTGGGGACCACCTGGAACCCTCTCAGGGACCACTGGTGGTTCCCTGTTGAAAACCCCTGGTAGGAAGTAGAAAGTAAACTTAAATGCAAAATTTACAATATATTTTTGGGGGGCAAGTGACCATGACCTGAGGGCAAGTAGAACCTGACTTGCACTTGCCCGATGGGCAAGTGCCTCGGAGACCTTAGTGTCAACCCCTGGGACATGTCCTGGGGGTTAGACTATTATTATGAGTACCGTAATTTCCGGACTATAAGCCGCTACTTTTTTCACATGCTTTTGACCCTGCGGCTTACACAACGGTGCAACGGCCAATCTATGGATTTTTACAGGTTCCAGGTGGCTCCACAGACTAAATGATGGAAAGTTGGTTAACCAGGTGTAACTCTTTGAGAGCGTGAACATGAAACCAAATGGACCCTTGCGGGTCCATTTGGTTTCATGTTTACACTCTCAAGAGTTATGATATTCACCATCTAAATTAGCACCACTTAATTAACATGAAACCAAATGGACCCTTGCGGGTCCATTTGGTTTCATGTTTACACTCTCAAGAGTTATGATATTCACCATCTAAATTAGCACCACTTAATAAGTCATAAGTCATGTTCATTTTGGTCTAATTTTGATGTCTTGCCTCTTGTTTGCGAAAATCCATCCTGGAATTGTGAACCAAAAGAAAGATGTTGTGAGCCTGGTGCGGCTTATGGTCTGGTGCGGCCTATACAAGGAAAAATCAGTATTTTGCCCCAGATTTAGCTTGTGCGGCTTATATTCAGGTGCGGCTTATAGTCCGGAAATTACGGTAGTAGTAGTAATTTATGGTACCATGATGACTCCGATCCCGATGCCAACTCCTCCGATGATGTGCAGTTTGTTGTTGAAGATTTCATCGATGGCCGCCGGGCAGCTCTAGAACACAAACCGTTTAAACATTAATTATTATACACACACCTAAAACATCTGGTGCAATTCCTACATTTTGTGATGGGACATTTTGGACGATTTTTGATATTCAATATAATTTTGGCCGATATCCAATATTACTGATGTCGATATGATCCCATTCTGTATTTTACTCAGCTATTTTGTATTTTATTCGCTAGGGGTGGGCAAAAAAATAAATAAAATAAATAAATTTAAAAATTCGATATGCCAATACATCGCAATTCTGACTGATGTTATTAGGCTGCATTGAACACGATT
This sequence comes from Benthosema pterotum, assembly GCA_039105355.1. Taxonomy (NCBI): domain Eukaryota; kingdom Metazoa; phylum Chordata; class Actinopteri; order Myctophiformes; family Myctophidae; genus Benthosema; species Benthosema pterotum. Next base: position 419,899 of record CM076987.1, on the reverse strand, counting down.
GAACTTGTTTTAAAGGGTAATTCCACACATTTTTAACCCGAGAGATGTTGTAAGTTTCCTAAAATGGTGGTCTGAAAAAAAAATCATTAACATTGTGAAACACAATGATGACGTTGTTAACAATGTTTCATTTCGCACCTTTTGTCTGAGGGTGTACAAATGGAACCAAATGGACCCGAATCACAAAATAATTAAGAATCACAAAACCCTAAGTATCAATATTGTATCGTATCGTGAGGTATTAAGTGAATTGTCCCACATCTATTATTCAGTGATTCTTGCTGAACTACGTATGTCACATTCCTGAACGCATCTGTCATGCCAATAATGATGTAATATTCCTTAACCGATCAGATTCTAGTTCCTCATGCCAGACTCTAGTTCCCCACGGTAGATTCTAGTTCCTCTCAGTAGACTGTAGTTTCTGAAGTTAGATTCCAGTTTCTGACACTAGATTCTAGTCCATGACACTAAATTCTAGTTTGTGACACTAAATTCTAGTCCCTGGCGTGAGGTTCTAGTTTTTCTGGAAAAATCTCTTTCTGTGTCAGTGATGCTTAACATATTTCATAGGAAGGACCCCCAGAAATATCTATTATTTAGCTGCAGAACCTCATCTAAAAACATGTTGTTCTAGGGGTCCCCCAGAAGCAAAGATTTGAGTTAAAATGTTTGCTTCCAAAATAATGTATTCAGAGACTTGCGGCACATTTTCACAATTTTTCAAAAATAGCAGAACTACAAGCTCATATCGCGCCACTCGGTGGCGTGATATGAGCTTGTAGATTTGCTATTTTTCCAACAGATAAAACACCAAAGCGTTCAGTACACAAACCAACGTGTTTGCTGAATAATGTCACATCACTTCTAAAACACTAAACAGGCTGTTTGTGGTTGTATAAAGGTTGGTTACCGTGGTTACGAGGACCTCTAGCCCCTCCCTCTTGGGACAGATGTCTTTGGCCGAGTCGAACACAGTTCCTGTGGGACCGCAGCAGTCCAGCTGGTCCCCCCGGAAACATGGAGAAGAAGCAACGTTAGTTCCTACTTTACAAACATGGACAAGAAGCAACGTTAGTTCCAGTTCCCCCGGAAACATGGACAAGAAGCAACGTTAGTTCCAGTTCCCCCGGAAACATGGACAAGAAGCAACGTTAGTTCCTACTTTACAAACATGGACAAGAAGCAACGTTAGTTCCAGTCCCCCCGGAAACATGGACAAGAAGCAACGTTAGTTCCAGTTCCCCAGAAACATGGACAAGTAGCAACGTTAGTTCCAGTCCCCCCGGAAACATGGACAAGAAGCAACGTTAGTTCCAGTTCCCCCAGAAACATGGACAAGAAGCAACGTTAGTTCCTACTTTACAAACATGGACAAGAAGCAACGTTAGTTCCAGTCCCCCCGGAAACATGGACAAGAAGCAACGTTAGTTCCTACTTTACAAACATGGACAAGTAGCAACGTTAGTTCCTACTTTACAAATTTAAAATGGAACCATTTATCAGATGGTCTGGGAAACATACAGTACACCAAGGGTTTTCAACCGTTTTGATACCAGGGACCACTATTTATTTAACACCAAATGCACCCTTGCGGGTCCAGAGTTCCATCTGGTTAACCAAGTGTCCATTTAGCCTGGGGACCACCTAGAACCCTCTCAAGAACCACTGGTGGTCCCCGGACCACTGGTTGACAGTGTTGGGAGATTACTAATATATTAGTAATATATTACTGATAATCAATGGTAAATAAAAAGCTCTGATGTAGGATCATCAGTAAACCTAGAACCTATCATCAGTAGAATATATAAACATAGAAATAGAACAGTAGAATGTAGAAACATAGAAATAGAACCTGTGTGTGTGTGTGTGTGTGTGTGTGTGTGTGTGTGTGTGTGTGTGTGTGTGTGTGTGTGTGTGTGTGTGTGTGTGTGTGTGTGTGTGTACTACTCACTCCAAAGTGAATGAGTCGTAGTGTCTCTTTCAAAGCTTCCTGTTTGGTGTCCTTGTAGTTGGTGTAAGTCTGTTTGTAGAACTCTGTCACATCCTCAACCACCTGAAAAACATCATGAAAAACATCATTACATCCTCAACCACCTGAAAAACATCATGTAGAACTCTGTCACATCCTGAAAACATCATGAAATACATCATGTAGAACTCTGTCACATCCATCACCTGAAAAAGCAGAGGTTAATATCAATAACATGTTCTCCCCGTGTCCCCTAGGGTAGATACCCTCACATGTTCTCCCTGTGTCCCCTAGGGTAGATACCCTCACATGTTCTCCCCGTGTCCCCTAGGGTAGATACCCTCACATGTTCTCCCCGTGTCCCCTAGGGTAGATACCCTCACATGTTCTCCCCTCTGTGTCCCCTAGGGTAGATACCCTCACATGTTCTCCCCTCTGTGTCCCCTAGGGTAGATACCCTCACATGTTCTCCCCTCTGTGTCCCCTAGGGTAGATACCCTCACATGTTCTCCCCGTGTCCCCTAGGGTAGATACCCTCACATGTTCTCCCCGTGTCCCCTAGGGTAGATACCCTCACATGTTCTCCCCGTGTCCCCTAGGGTAGATACCCTCACATGTTCTCCCCGTGTCCCCTAGGGTAGATACCCTCACATGTTCTCCCCGTGTCCCCTAGGGTAGATACCCTCACATGTTCTCCCCTCTGTGTCCCCTAGGGTAGATACCCTCACATGTTCTCCCCTCTGTGTCCCCTAGGGTAGATACCCTCACATGTTCTCCCCGTGTCCCCTAGGGTAGATACCCTCACATGTTCTCCCCGTGTCCCCTAGGGTAGATACCCTCACATGTTCTCCCCGTGTCCCCTAGGGTAGATACCCTCACATGTTCTCCCCGTGTCCCCTAGGGTAGATACCCTCACATGTTCTCCCCGTGTCCCCTAGGGTAGATACCCTCACATGTTCTCCCCGTGTCCCCTAGGGTAGATACCCTCACATGTTCTCCCTGTGTCCCCTAGGGTAGATACCCTCACATGTTCTCCCCGTGTCCCCTAGGGTAGATACCCTCACATGTTCTCCCTGTGTCCCCTAGGGTAGATACCCTCACATGTTCTCCCTGTGTCCCCTAGGGTAGATACCCTCACATGTTCTCCCCGTGTCCCCTAGGGTAGATACCCTCACATGTTCTCCCTGTGTCCCCTAGGGTAGTTACCCTCACATGTTCTCCACCGTGTCCCCTAGGGTAGATACCCTCACAAAAACATGCAGTAATCCTGGACTCTAAACTGCCTCCCCCTGGGCAAAAATATATATATATTTTTTTATTTGTTTGGCTGCAAACAGGGTGGCCATACGCAAATATGAAGGCGGCTACATTTTCCAAAACAATATTTTAAAAATAAATTAAAACTGTAAATGAAATTCCACGGCCCTCTTATGTATTAGGAGGGTAATATCAGTCACCAGAAAAAAAGATTGATTGTTTTAGAATAATCTGGCATGGTTAAAATGGAGTTTTAAGTTATAATGGGTTTGTGTAGGAAGGGGGCGGGGCCGCTGAAATGTAATCCTCACATGTCACATTGGGTTCCATTTATATAGAGCGCTGCAGAGCCAGCAGCTTACTGATCCAGAAGAGAATTCATTCAGAAATTATCTATATGAAGACGATTACACTGCCATCAAAGACATAAATCATAATAATTTCAATAAACTCTTTGGACCAATCAAACAATTTGTAAGAAGAAAAACTTGTATCCTGCCATTTTTTTTCTTCTTACTAATTATTTGAACAGTCCTGAATTGTCTTTGTCCGCGGCATAATTGTCTATATATAAATCATTTTTAATTAAAAGAATGGGGGATTCACTTTGGAAACTCTCACGCTGATGTCACTGTGGAGCTCTACAGTCTACACATTAAATAATTGGTTGATTGATCTTAAAAAACAAACAAACAAAAAATCACAAACTGCAGTTGTAAACATTTTTTCAGACATATCAGAGATGTGTAACTAAAGAGGGAGAGTGAGTGTGTGTGAGTGTGAGTGTGAGTGTGAGTGTGTGTGTGTGTGTGTGTGTGTGTGTGTGTGTGTGTGCGTGTGTGTGTGTGTGTGTGTGAGTGTATTTACCCGCTCCTGATTGGACAGCCCCCAGATCCCAGTAGATCCCAGTATATTTACCCGCTCCTGATTGGACAGCCCCCAGATCCCAGTAGATCCCAGTATATTTACCCGCTCCTGATTGGACAGCCCCCAGATCCCAGTAGATCCCAGTATATTTACCCGGTCCTGATTGGACAGCCCCCAGATCCCAGTAGATCCCAGTATATTTACCCGGTCCTGATTGGACAGCCCCCAGATCCCAGTAGATCCCAGTATATTTACCCGGTCCTGATTGGACAGCCCCCAGATCCCAGTAGATCCCAGTATATTTACCCGGTCCTGATTGGACAGCCCCCAGATCCCAGTAGATCCCAGTATATTTACCCGGTCCTGATTGGACAGCCCCCAGATCCCAGTAGATCCCAGTATATTTACCCGGTCCTGATTGGACAGCCCCCAGATCCCAGTAGATCCCAGTATATTTACCCGCTCCTGATTGGACAGCCCCCAGATCCCAGTAGATCCCAGTAGATCCCAGTATATTTACCCGGTCCTGATTGGACAGCCCCCAGATCCCAGTAGATCCCAGTATATTTACCCGCTCCTGATTGGACAGCCCCCAGATCCCAGTAGATCCCAGTATATTTACCCGGTCCTGATTGGACAGCCCCCAGATCCCAGTAGATCCCAGTATATTTACCCGGTCCTGATTGGACAGCCCCCAGATCCCAGTAGATCCCAGTATATTTACCCGGTCCTGATTGGACAGCCCCCAGATCCCAGTAGATCCCAGTATATTTACCCGGTCCTGATTGGACAGCCCCCAGATCCCAGTAGATCCCAGTATATTTACCCGGTCCTGATTGGACAGCCCCCAGATCCCAGTAGATCCCAGTAGATCCCAGTATATTTACCCGGTCCTGATTGGACAGCCCCCAGATCCCAGTAGATCCCAGTATATTTACCCGGTCCTGATTGGACAGCCCCCAGATCCCAGCAGCCACCTCTACAGCGAAGATCACCAGCAGGAAGAAGAAAAACTACAGAGATGAGAGAAGAGAGATTTGATCACAATGAGGACTCCAGGGACCAAAACTAAATAATACTCAGTCAGTGGACTCCAGGGACCAGCATTTATTCACCCCACGGACCCCAAAACTAAATAATACTCAGTCAGTGGACTCCAGGGACCAAAACTAAATAATACTCAGTCAGTGGACTCCAGGGACCAAAACTAAATAATACTCAGTCAGTGGACTCCAGGGACCAAAACTAAATAATACTCAGTCAGTGGACTCCAGGGACCAAAACTAAATAATACTCAGTCAGTGGACTCCAGGGACCAAAACTAAATAATACTCAGTCAGTGGACTCCAGGGACCAGCATTTATTCACCCCACGGACCCCAAAACTAAATAATACTCAGTCAGTGGACTCCAGGGACCACCATTTATTCACCCCACGGACCCCAAAACTAAATAATACTCAGTCAGTGGACTCCAGGGACCAGCATTTATTCACCCCACGGACCCCAAAACTAAATAATACTCAGTCAGTGGACTCCAGGGACCACCATTTATTCACCCCACGGACCCCAAAACTAAATAATACTCAGTCAGTGGACTCCAGGGACCAGCATTTATTCACCCCACGGACCCCAAAACTAAATAATACTCAGTCAGTGGACTCCAGGGACCACCATTTATTCACCCCACAGACCCCAAAACTAAATAATACTCAGTCAGTGGACTACAGGGACCAGCATTTATTCACCCCACGGACCCCAAAACTAAATAATACTCAGTCAGTGGACTCCAGGGACCACCATTTATTCACCCCACGGACCCCAAAACTAAACAAGAAAAGTGCCCCTACGGGGCACAGGTCTCCACCGTTCGGGCTCAGCAATTGATGATATTATTCTAATATATATAAAACACTAATGACACACGGGACGCAATGACGATATTGATGATGTCATTCTTAAAAAAAAGGGTTAAAGTGTAAGATCGGTATATCATATGTGTCAATTATTCACAATTTAAAAAAAGGCTAAGAATTGATGTTATTGTTATAATTTATATAAAATATGAATGTTTTTTCTGAATCTGAAATTTGTATTTAATTTCCGTTTGGAAATAAAAAATCATTCAAATATTCGAATAGAATTGTGAAATAGTTTGAAAAAAAAATGAGTAAAAATAATGAATATATTTGTTGATGCATTCAATGAAGTCCAAAAAATAAAATAAATAAAATTTGGCATTAAAAATTTACCATTAAAGAAATAGTGGTCATAGGCACACATTTGCGAAATTCAATTGTCCAATCAAAAAAGATAAAAGGATTGGTTGAAAAAAAATAGATTTGGAGAAGTGCAGAATTAAAAAAAATAAATAAAAATAATATAAAAATAAAAAAAAAGGAATGTAGTTGTGGATCCTTAGTTAAACGTGACTTACAATATTAAATAAAACAGATCTTTTATGTAAAATTACATTATGCGATCTTAAAAGATGAAAGGATTGGGTGAAAAAAAGTTAATCAGAATCTGATTCGCCATTGGACGAATATTGTTGATTAAGTTTTTGTTATATCGTCCCTGTCCATTGGTTGAATTTCCACTATTGAGGTTTTGGGCGAAATTTCGTCGTTGTACGTCTCTAGCTTGGTTCTGCACTTGAAAATATGAGTGGTAAGTAATGCTTTGTTGAAGACTTCCTTGAATGCGATCTCATTTGTGTCTCTCAGAACTCTCAATGAGTCTGTGTCGTGACCCAGGAGGACCTCAGCGATGTTATGGAAGCATGTTACCCAATGTTGGTAATTATGGTCAGCTATCCAGACTTTTACTAAAAGTCTGTATTTGAATTCAGAAAAGTCAAGGTTGCATTTCTCACAGCGGTATTTATCGTTGTCTAGTTCCAGAACCTTCTTGTTGCAATCTTCACGGGGGCACGCTTGGTATATGCAATTCTCAGATTGAATGTCAACGACTGTTGCCACTGTGACGCAATAATCTGCTAATTGATCTTGTGTCTGTGCTCCTTTTGTCATATTTTTGACTGTTTTCCAGTTGACTTTGGCGATGACTCCTGACACCGATCCCGCAGATGACCGGATTTGTGTCAGGGATTGGATGCTTGAGTTTCGGCCTTCGTCTTCGTACCACTTTTTGAGTTGAATGGCTTGTGGTGTCTGTGGGTTGAGTATCAATTTCGCGCTAAATGACGCTGACAGAGATCGGCCTCCATAATCAGATACGTGAGCTCTTTTGATTTCCACTACCGGGTTAGCTGAGCCATTGAATTCTTCTGCCTGCTTTGCCCACAGGGTGACTTTTACTTCTTTGCGGCTGTTGTCCACCAGGGTGATTTCTCTTCTGCAAGTCTCTGTGCCATATTTCGTTATGATACAAGACACGTCATTGGCTTTGTTACATATTCCAATCACATTAACGAAACTATCCGGTTGTTTGTTCTCTAATTCGCCGATCGAAGTAAATATGAAATCAGAGTTAAGTTGGGGGATCTTTGAATTCTCGTCACAGGGTACAATGGTAGATGTGCTGTTGAGTATAATTTCGTATTTCTGTTTAGATGTGGAGAACCGCTTATCCATTGCTTTATTGTCCTACGTGCAGCTGTTACTGGATTCCGTCGTAACCAACCGCACTTTTCTTCATAACTCATATTTTCAACGTCTTTGGCCGTTAATTTTTTTTCCATATTCTTGAGCAATACTTTGGATGACTTCTGGCCATTTCATGTCTGCAGCACTCAATGTTAAGAAGAAAGTTGGTATTCCTATTTGTCTTACTACTGCAAGTAAGTCATAAAGTACTTGTTCCCAATAAGCTGGTGATCCTCTTAACTTTTTCAGCAGTTTGTAAGCCTTGTCTTTGCGTACCATGTCATGCATCTTTTCTTTCGATTTCATCATTCCTGCATTAACTTTTTGGTTTTGGAATGTTTCTCCAAGACTCTTTCGTAAAGCTATTTGAATGTGGTCTTGGACGTCTTCTTCTTCTACTATGTACTGAGCTGCTAAGAGATAGTCTATGTCTTTAGCAAATCTTCCTTTGGAATGTAAAATACGTTGCTGAAAATATTTTCTGTGTGTAATTCTTTTCTCTCTATGTGTTCGTAGTCCTCCACGTCCATATGGATACTTGCATGGATTTGCCAATTCTTCATAATTCTCGTCATGGTAGAATGGGCGTGGTTTTTGATTTTCTGCTGGAGCAACCGAATATGTTAAATTCTCTTTTTGGAGTAAAGTGTCATATGGGATTCCTCGAGTCTTTGTAATTTCTTCAAATGCTTGTCTATCTTCTTCATCTTCATCCTCATTTTCTTCTTTGTCTTCATCAGTTTCTGATTCCTGTGCAATGTCTGACTTTATTTTCTCCTGATTTTCCATTTGATGTTTATATTCATCTCTTTGACTGTCTTCTTTCTTTTCTTGGTATTCTAAGCTTGTCATGCCTCTCCATAACTCTTCATTCCGTTGTATCCATTGATCCCTAACCCTTCACAAAAGCATACATAATTGGGCCCACTTTCTCTAATTTTTTTTAAGAATGCAATTCCCGACTCCTTAACGGTTTCCACCTGCATTTCCGTTTTCTTAATCTTGTTCTGTCGATGGCGTTTTATCGCTTCTCTGCCTCGTCTGCGTCTTACAGTCTTTTGTTCTTCATTCTCCATTACCTTTTTTTTCTTCTTTCTTATTCTGTCAGTCTTACGATAACTTTCTATATCTGCTACATCAGCTCCTCTTTCCTTTCGTCGTAGCGCCCTCCACTTTCGTTCACGTTCA
>CM076987.1:378509-406009 GCA_039105355.1 Benthosema pterotum | reverse complement strand
AAAACTCAATGACATTATGAATCATGTCACAGGAATCAATGTAGATTGATGACCAATGTGTTTTGGTGTGGAATTCTCCTTTAATTCCACTCCTTTAATTCCGGGGACCACCAGTGGTCCTTGAGAGGGTTACAGGTGGTCCCCAGCTATTTTTTTTAACCAGATGTAACTCTTGAGAACGTAAACATGAAACCAAATGGACCCTTGCGGGTCCATTTGGTTTCACTTTTTACGCTCTCAAGAGTTAAAATATTCATCATGTGAATTAGTCCAAATCCACACAACTGGAAGATTAATAGTCATGGATAGAAGCAGAATAAATCTTTAGTTTTGAGGTCTGTGGGGATAAAATGTCCTGAAATGGTGGTCCGTGGCTCAAATGCTGAATAAATGGTGGTCCCTGGTGTCAAAAAGGTTGAAAACCCCTGCACTGGATTCACAACCAGTCATTTTTGGGTGCAGTAAAAATGCAGTTAATGGATGTGAATTAGGATTAGAATGAGTCTTCACACAAGGTGGGAAGCAACACTTTGTGACATTACTCAGTATAGAGCTGCACAGTCCCGCCCACCTTGTGACATCGCCCCTGCTCCGGAAACGAATTCATCATTCATTTTGCTCACAGACTTTTAGAAAATGATTCATATAAAGACGATTTCGCCGTGGACAAAGCCAACTCGGGTCGTGACGAATCATGACGACACACACAAGGTTTTGGGACAATCAAATCATTTCTAAGATGAAAAACGAAACCAAAAGTGTTGTATCCTGACGTTTTCTACTTCTTGCTTATTAGATGTTGCATGATAATATTGTGTTTGTTGTCATGATTTGTCACGACCCGAGTTGGCTTTGGCCGCGGCGCAAGTTTTTATTAAGCATTTTCAAAAAGTCTATGAGGAATCTGTTTCTGGAACCAAGGCGACATCATGAAAGGGGTGTGACTGAGACACACACACACACACACACACACACACAAAGCGCGCACACAAGCACACACACACACACAAAGCGCGCACACACACACACACACACACACAAAGCGCACACACACACACACACACACACAAAGCGCACACACACACACAAAGCGCACACACACACACACACACAAAGCGCACACACACACACACACACAAAGCGCACACACACACACACACACAAAGCGCACACACACACACACACACACACCGCACACACACACACACACACACACACACACACACACACACACACACACACACACACACACACACACACACACACACACACACACACACACACACACACACACACACACACACACACACACTCTTCTGAACTGCCCACAGCCGTCCTATGAGACCGAGTAAAAAAAAAAAACATTAATATTATTTTGTAATGATTATTAGTGGGGACCAATTATATGGAGGTTGAAAAGTGTTGAAGTGTTTGTCATTTCAAACCCATCCTTGGTCACCCGACCTCTCACTGAGAGAGGGAGAGAGAGAGAGAGAGAGAGAGAGAGAGAGAGAGAGAGAGAGAGAGAGAGAGAGAGAGAGAGAGAGAGAGACACAGAGAGAAAGACAGACAGACACACAGAGAGAGAGAGACTCTCTTTTCTTGTGACAAATCTTCAGAGAATAAACAGACAAAAAACAAATGTCAAGGAACAATGACATCCCTGTGCCACACGGAGAATAGAGGCTGTGTGTGTGTGTGTGTGTGTGTGTGTGTGTGTGTGTGTGTGTGTGTGTGTGTGTGTGTGTGTGTGTGTGTGTGAGAGAGAGAGAGACAGACAGAGCACCAGGCTATAGAGAAAATGGCGTTGCTCGAAAGCGGACAAACTTTCCCTCATCTGCACCCTTCCCATCGGCACAGTGGAGCCATTATACTGTGTGTGTGTGTGTGTGTGTGTGCGTGTGTGTGTGTGTGTGTGTGTGTGTGTGTGTGTGTGTGTGTGTGTGTGTGTGTGTGTGTGTGTGTGTGTGTGTGTGTGTGTGTGTGTGTGTGTGTGTGTGTGTGTGTGTGTGTGCTAACCTGACTGCTAGCTGAGGAATAGATAGCTGTAACAGCATGGTTTATTAAGGCCCTGATACACTAGCAATATTTTGAGCAATGTCAACATCAACGGGCAACATGATGAGACACATGGCAACAGGCAACACCCATTTTACATTTTTTCCTGAGAGTGTACAAATGTGAACCAAAAGGACCCGCTAGGGTCTATTTGGTTCACATTTGTACACTCAGAAAAAAGGTCCTGAAAGAACCAAATGTTCACTAACTAACAGTCTGTATGAAATGTTCTGTCCATCTGTGTGAGGAGAAAGGATCAGGTGACGCCCAGGTAGGCTGTGATTGGAGGACTCCAAAATGTTGCCCAGTAGAGGGCGCTAATGATCTGACTTTTCTGAACAACCAGGAGTTCGTTTTCTATAGAAAAGTCAACATTGATGTTGATCAAAACATTGCTAGGTGTATCAGGGCCCTTATAGGGGTCTGTATATATGCTGCATTGTTCCACTCACAGTGGAGAGACAGACACCCCCCACACCAACCCCACCCCCCCACCCCACCCACCCCCAACCCCTCCCAGAGCCCCAGTCTCAAACTATTAGGGGTGGGCCAAAAAAAAACAAAAAACAATATGCCAATAGATCACAACTGTTAAAGGGGAACTCCATTTTCAACATTTTAATATGTCATTAATAATATACCTTAGAGATGTTGTGTATGCGGACATGATAAAAAAAGTTCCCCCAATTCTGTATTTTCTAAAAATGGAGGTCTGAAAAAAATCATTAACATGGTGAAATACATCTGATGACATCATCAAGATGTATTTCACCATGTTAATGATTTTTCTTTCATTCAACATTTTAGTTTGTACCTTCTCCCTGAGGACAGGAGTACAAACTCTCCGTTTAAAACATGGGTAGTGTCAGTTAGAATGTTTTGGGCCTGTTTTAGTGTGTCCTGCTCATAAATAGACTGCAGGGAGGAGAGTTGTCTAACCCCAATGATCTTCCTGCTGTTTGCACCAATCTGAACAGTTTGGACCTCAGTTGCACTGAGAGGTTACCGAACCAAACTGTGATGCCAAATCTTATCAGGCTTTCTAAGACTGCACCATAGAACACAGACATAAATCTGACCAGGCTTTCTAAGACTGCACCATAAAACACAGATATAAATCTGACCAGACTTTCTAAGACTGTACACCATAGAACACAGACATAAATCTGACCAGGGGCTTTCTAAGACTGCACCATAGAACACAGACATAAATCTGACCAGGCTTTCTAAGACTGCACCATAGAAAACCAACATACATTTTTGGTCCCCAGGCTAAATGATGGAAAGTTGATTAACCAGGTGTAACTCTTGAGAATGTAGTTAAAATATTCATCATCTGAATTAGCACCACTTAATTAAGAAGTTTACACTTTTTTTGTTGGCAAAATCCAGCCTAGATTTGTGGACAAAATCAAAAGAATTGTTTAATTTTAGGTCTTTGGTGTTAAAATGTAATCAAATGGTCCGTGGCTCAAATGCTGAATAAATGGTGGTCCCTGTTGTCAAAAAGGTGGAAAATCCCTGCTGTAGTTTACTGCAGAGGTTTTCTACATGAGTGTTCCAGGTTAGTGAATTGTCAATCCAGACGCCCAAATGTTTAAATTTGCTTTAAAAATGTTCTATTTGATTGAACTTGTCATGGTCCATATTGTTCAGAATTCTGCCCATTTTCAATATTCTACTGTACTGTATTTTACCTGATGATCAAGTTGTGTTTGTTAATCGTTTTTCGTTTTTCTGAGGGTGTAGAAATGGAACCCTGACGGGTCCATTTTGTTCCATTTGTACACTCTCGGAAAAAATCTTGAAATGGGTGGAATCCTCCTTGTTCTAGTGTATTAAAAGCACAGTCATTTGTGGGGGAAAAATGCGATATATCTATATATATCAAATCGCAGCAGACCGAGATGCTCTGTAGCAAAATGAATTTCATTGTATTCATACATTCGATGTATCTATACACATGACAAATAAACTTGAACTTGAACTTGAACTAAGAATGACAATATAAATCAATTCAGAACCCTAAATATCAATATTGTACCGTATCGTGAGGTAAGTGAATCGTCCCACCACTTCAAACTATGTCCTACCTGTAAAGAAGACTGTAAACTATGTCCTACCTGTAAACTATGTCCTACCTGTAAACTATGTCCTACCTGTAAACTAGGACGGACGAGATCGGGCGTGTTCAGGGTGGTATGGCCGTAAGCTAAAGAAGACTGTAAACTATGTCCTACCTGTAAACTATGTCCTACCTGTAAAGAAGACTGTAAACTATGTCCTACCTGTAAACTATGTCCTACCTGTAAAGAAGACTGTAAACTATGTCCTACCTGTAAACTATGTCCTACCTGTAAACTATGTCCTACCTGTAAAGAAGACTGTAAACTATGTCCTACCTGTAAACTATGTCCTACCTGTAAAGAAGACTGTAAACTATGTCCTACCTGTAAACTATGTCCTACCTGTAAACTATGTCCTACCTGTAAACTATGTCCTACCTGTAAACTATGTCCTACCTGTAAACTATGTCCTACCTGTAAAGAAGACTGTAAACTATGTCCTACCTGTAAACTATGTCCTACCTGTAAACTATGTCCTACCTGTAAACTATGTCCTACCTGTAAACTATGTCCTACCTGTAAACTATGTCCTACCTGTAAACTATGTCCTACCTGTAAACTATGTCCTACCTGTAAAGAAGACTGTAAACTATGTCCTACCTGTAAACTATGTCCTACCTGTAAACTATGTCCTACCTGTAAAGAAGACTGTAAACTATGTCCTTCCTGTAAACTATGTCCTACCTGTAAACTATGTCCTACCTGTAAACTATGTCCTACCTGTAAAGAAGACTGTAAACTATGTCCTTCCTGTAAACTATGTCCTACCTGTAAACTATGTCCTACCTGTAAACTATGTCCTACCTGTAAAGAAGACTGTAAACTATGTCCTACCTGTAAACTATGTCCTACCTGTAAACTATGTCCTACCTGTAAAGAAGACTGTAAACTATGTAAACTATGTCCTACCTGTAAAGAAGACTGTAAACTATGTAAACTATGTCCTACCTGTAAAGAAGACTGTAAACTATGTAAACTATGTCCTACCTGTAAAGAAGACTGTAAACTATGTAAACTATGTCCTACCTGTAAAGAAGACTGTAAACTATGTAAACTATGTCCTACCTGTAAAGAAGACTGTAAACTATGTAAACTATGTCCTACCTGTAAAGAAGACTGTAAACTATGTAAACTATGTCCTACCTGTAAACTATGTCCTACCTGTAAATACTGTAAACTATGTCCTACCTGTAAACTATGTCCTACCTGTAAACTATGTCCTACCTGTAAAGAAGACTGTAAACTATGTAAACTATGTCCTACCTGTAAAGAAGACTGTAAACTATGTAAACTATGTCCTACCTGTAAAGAAGACTGTAAACTATGTAAACTATGTCCTACCTGTAAAGAAGACTGTAAACTATGTCCTACCTGTAAAGAAGACTGTAAACTATGTCCTACCTGTAAACTATGTCCTACCTGTAAAGAAGACTGTAAACTATGTCCTACCTGTAAACTATGTCCTACCTGTAAAGAAGACTGTAAACTATGTAAACTATGTCCTACCTGTAAAGAAGACTGTAAACTATGTCCTACCTGTAAACTATGTCCTACCTGTAAAGAAGACTGTAAACTATGTCCTACCTGTAAAGAAGACTGTAAACTATGTCCTATCTGTAAACTACAGTGAGGAAAATAATTATTTGATTTAAGTTTTCATGATTAGAAAGAAATGAGCACTCTGTCATTTTTATGGTACCTTTATTTAACCCATAGAGGGCGGGATTCCCGTTTGGTAACTCTCCCTTAATGGGCGGGTGCACTGTAGTGTAAATATACCTTAGTGGGCGGGAACACCAAGACGTGTTTCCGCTGTTTTTCAGCCGTTTCCGGGCCGATAGCCAATCAAATGGACCATAAATCGATGACGTATGGCTCCCTGGGTATCGCAAATGCATTTCCGGATTTTTTCATTCCTTGGTTTAGAGTATATATCAAATAGAGAGCCACCCGAGCTCCCCTCTCATCCACTTGCATTGAGTTGCTCACTCGCCTCAAGGTTTCCTCAGGGTGGTGGGTGTTCTCTCTACTCTATACATACTCTAAGGTGTTTTGGCCAGTAGCAGCAACATTAGCATGTCGGAGAAAAGGATCGAAGGATCGAAGATATTTCGTGCGTGGATGATATTTATTATACGGATGACCAGCGACAGCAGCGGAGATGAAGATTCTGATGATTATAGCGACGCGACGATCGGAGGTTGCAACACACGGACATCTCGAGGTAAGAACAAATAATATTACTACGAGCCGGTCGGCAGAAATATGTGCTATTGTTGTTACGTTAGGATACGGGAGGAGGATGAACAGCAAGTTACTACAATGACCATAACGTTGTTATAATGACGACGATTGGCGAACGCTATGTGTACCGTTATGCATGGAATTTACTACAGCAAGCCAAACACAATGATTAAGAATGTTTACCGTTATATGGCAACTTGGGCTACTACAGTGACCATAACGGTATAATAATGACTACAAAGGGCGTCATTATTATATTCACATTATTATCTGGAAATACTATGTGATGATAGTACTATTGTACCACCGTGTTGTTATAACTTTATACACGGGTGAAAAAAGGTACTAAGATGACTATATCAATTCTAATATAAAAAGCATTTGTAAACAACTATACAATGGTGTATACAATGGTGTGTGATACTACTACTACTACTACTATAATAATTGTAATAGTAATGAAAATAGACTACTACTAATATGATGATAAAATAGCTATGACATTTTACTTATGTACATTTTCTACAATTCTGTAAGCAATAATTATAAACAATGTAGAGAGAATAATGTCTGAACACATGATGGCTTATAGGTAAACATTTTTCTTTCCTCCAAGGTGACTAAAATATATGTCTGTGAATTTGCAGGTCCAGGTCTACAGCTCCACCATAACCAGCCAGCTGATGTGAACCACGCTGGAAGCTGAGATGGTTCCTGAACTTCTCTTGCTCCTTTTTGGACCTTCTGCAGCTTCTTTGGGACAGCGTCTGAGCATGACAAGCTCAGAGACAACAGGATGAGTTGCGTTGTGTGGTTGGTAGAGAACTTTGGAACAAAGAAACATACTCGTGCTACTGTTTTGCCAGGTATCTGTGTGCAAAGAGTGCTTTGGGAAGCACGTTTGCAGTTTTCTTTGACAAATGACACTGTGCATCATCCTCCCATCTCTTGTATAACAATTAGAGCAGTACTACGTTTACTAGTTTTATTGATTTTATTATCCTATATTTATTATTGTGTTTTTTACAAAATAAATGTATTTTCTAATGGAACCCTATTGTGTCAGATCTCATATATATTGCTTCCATCTGCTACAGAGGCTAAGAAAGTAGACATTTCATTGATTTTATAATATTGTAGACGTTTCAGATTTTGTGACAAAGGTTTGGACCAAGAAAGGTAACTGCCTATGGAAGGCACAGGTGTAAGCTATCAAATGGGATTGTAATTTTGTTTCAATCTACTACAGAGGCTGGGAAATGACAGAAATGGTATTTTTTAGCAGACGTTTTACCACATTTTCATAATTTCTGACTTTGGTGATTTTTCTAAAATTGTGATAATGATTTGGACCATGGCAAGTAATTTTCCATGAAAGCCAAAGGTCTGAGCATTCAAATAGTTTTGGAATTTTGTTTCTAGCTGCTTCAGAGGCTGAGATATCATTTTTTTACTAGACGTTGACAGTCCTGTCAAGTTTTACAGAAAAAGTCAGGTTTTAGGGGTATTTTTCCAATCGGACTTAGGTTTTTAGGGCTTTTTTCTAACCGGACTTAGGACACAATGGGTTAAGCAAATAGAGACAGAATATGAACAAAAATGTCCATAAGAAAATAATATTTAAAGGTTATAAATTAATTTGCGTTATTGCTCGTGAAATAAGTATTTGATCCCTAAGCACAACCTGACTTAGTACTTAGTGGAGAAACCCTTGTTGGCAAGCACGGAAGTCAGATGTTTCTTGTAGTTGGTCACCAAGTTTGCGCACATCTCAGGAGTGATTTTGGCCCACTCCTGGTTAGATCTTCTCTCCAAATCCTGATGGTTTCGAGGCCGTTGCTTGCCAACTCGAAGCTCGAGCTCCTTCCATAGATTTTCTATAGGATTAAGGTCTGGAGACTGGCTAGGCCACTCCATGAGCTTAATGTGCTTCTTCAAGACGCATCTTTAGTGCTCTGGCTGAGGGAAGGAGGTTCTTGTCCAAGATTGTGCAGTGCATGTCTCCATCCATCAGCCACAATGCAGTGAAGTTGCCCTGTACCCTTAGCAGAGAAACAGCCCCAAAGCATAATGTTTCCACATCCATGCCTGACGATGGCCATGGTGTTGTTGTTATTGATTTGAAGGCATCTGGGACCACAGTCACAAAGAAAACCATTGGTAACACAGTACACCATAATGGATTGAAATCCTGCAGTGCCCAGCCATGTCCCTCTGCTCAAGAAGGTGCATAGAGGCCCGTCTAAAGTTCACCAATGAACACCTAAAGGATTCAGACCAGGCTGCGGGGAAGGTGATGTGGTCAGAAGAGATCAAAATTCAACTCTTTGGCATCCATTTGACTTGTTGTGTTTGGAGGAGGAGAAATGCTGAATACAAACCCAACAACACCATCCCCCCCGTCAAGCATGGAGGTGGAGACATTATGCTTTGGGGCTGTTTCTCTGCTAAGGCTACAGGGCAACTTCACCGCATTGTGTGGCCGATGGATGTGTCCATGTACCGCAGGATTTTGGACAATAACCTCCTTCCCTCAGCCAGAGCACTGAAGATGGGCCGTGGCTGGGTCTTCAGCATGGCAACGACCTAAAACATACGGCCAAGGCAACAAAGGAGTGGCTCACGAAGAAGCACATTAAGCTCATGGAGTGGCCTAGCCAGTCTCCAGACCTTAATCCTATAGAAAATCTATGGAGGGAGCTCGAGCTTCGAGTTGGCAAGCAACGGCCTCGAAAACTTCAGGATTTGGAGAGAAGATCTAACCAGGAGTGGGCCAAAATCCCTCCTGAGATGTGTGCAAACTTGGTGACCAACTACAAGAAACGTCTGACTTCCGTGCTTGCCAACAAGGGTTTCTCCACTAAGTACTAAGTCAGGTTGTGCTTAGGGATCAAATACTTATTTCACGAGCAATAACGCAAATTAATTCATAACCTTTAAATATTATTTTCTTATGGACATTTTTGTTCATATTCTGTCTCTATTTGTTTAAATAAAGGTACCATAAAAATGACAGAGTGCTCATTTCTTTCTAATCATGAAAACTTACAAAATCATCAGGGGGTCAAATAATTATTTTCCTCACTGTATGTCCTACCTGTAAACTAGGTCCTACCTGTAAAGAAGACTGTAAACTATGTCCTACCTGTAAAGAAGACTGTAAACTATGTCCTACCTGTAAACTATGTCCTACCTGTAAACTATGTCCTACCTGTAAACTATGTCCTACCTGTAAAGAAGACTGTAAACTATGTCCTACCTGTAAACTATGTCCTACCTGTAAAGAAGACTGTAAACTATGTAAACTATGTCCTACCTGTAAACTATGTAAACTATGTAAACTATGTCCTACCTGTAAACTATGTCCTACCTGTAAACTATGTAAACTATGTAAACTATGTCCTACCTGTAAACTATGTCCTACCTGTAAAGAAGACTGTAAACTATGTAAACTATGTCCTGCCTGTAAAGAAGACTGTAAACTATGTAAACTATGTCCTACCTGTAAAGAAGACTGTAAACTATGTAAACTATGTCCTACCTGTAAAGAAGACTGTAAACTATGTCCTACCTGTAAAGAAGACGGTAGGAGAATCCTCTCCTTCGAACAGTCCTGCAGTTCTGGTGTCAAAACGCAGCCATAGTCCAACGGCCAGCACACCTGTACCAGCAAGCTGTGTGCGCACACACACACACGCGCGCACACACGCGCGCACACACACACACGAAAAGAGAGAAACAAGCGGCCATTAAAATAAAACATGGATTATTTGAGCTCCTTGCTTGTTAAACAAACTCTTCAGCACTTTTTCCCCTGACAACTGTGTAACTGTGTCACTGTGTCAGTGGAGTGGACTTTTGTATTACAACAAATTAATGGTCCTATTGGAAAATATACCTTAAATACAGTGTAAACTTTTTTTTCTTTCTGTCGTAGGTCTACTGCAAAGCTTTTATACTATGCTATATATTGTTAGTGCACTATAAATCAGTGTTGCTTTAATGTCAATTATTATGGCATACAGCTGATTATTATGGCATACAGCTGATGCAAGTCAAAACATCCTGATTATTATGGCATACAGCTGATTATTATGGCATACAGCTGATTATTATGGCATACAGCTGATTATTATGGCATACAGCTGATGCATTATTATGGCATACAGCTGATTATTATGGCATACAGCTGATTATTATGGCATACAGCTGATTATTATGGCATACAGCTGATTATGGCATACAGCTGATTATTATGGCATACAGCTGATTATTATGGCATACAGCTGATGCAAGTCAAAACATCCTGATTATTATGGCATACAGCTGATTATTATGGCATACAGCTGATTATTATGGCATACAGCTGATGCATTATTATGGCATACAGCTGATTATTATGGCATACAGCTGATTATTATGGCATACAGCTGATGCATTATTATGGCATACAGCTGATTATTATGGCATACAGCTGATTATTATGGCATACAGCTGATTATGGCATACAGCTGATTATTATGGCATACAGCTGATTATGGCATACAGCTGATTATTATGGCATACAGCTGATTATTATGGCATACAGCTGATTATTATGGCATACAGCTGATGCATTATTATGGCATACAGCTGATTATTATGGCATACAGCTGATTATTATGGCATACAGCTGATTATTATGGCATACAGCTGATTATTATGGCATACAGCTGATTATGGCATACAGCTGATTATTATGGCATACAGCTGATTATGGCATACAGCTGATTATTATGGCATACAGCTGATTATTATGGCATACAGCTGATTATTATGGCATACAGCTGATTATGGCATACAGCTGATTATTATGGCATACAGCTGATTATTATGGCATACAGCTGATGCAAGTCAAAACATCCCATCGCAAAATACTATTACAATGTTTTACAATTAATATTTGCATTTTTTTTCTCTGCATATTTTATTTATCCTTTGATTTTATACTATTTATATCTATACATGCCCTTACCTTTTATAGGGATATTTTTGTTGTGTGTTGTGATTTTCCATCAGTTTTTTTTTTTATTTTTATTATTTAGAAAAATCGATATGAAAGCCAAAACTATCGAGCGTACAAATGTGAACCAAATGGACCCTAGCGGGTCCATTTGGTTCCATTTGTACGCTCTCAGGAAAAAATGCTACTAAAAGAAAAGTCATTAACAACAAGTCATTAACAACAAGTCATTAACAACAAGTCATTAACAACAAGTCATTAACGAGTTGTGTTTCATTTCTACACTCTCAAGAGTTTAAATATCCATCATGTGAATTAGTCCAAATCTACACAACTAGAAGATTCATGGTCATGGACAGAAGCAAAAGAAATCTTTAGTTTTGGGGTCTGTGGGTCTAAAAATATCCTCAATTGCTCAAATGCTGAATAAATTGTGGGCCCTGAAATGAAAAAGGTTGAAAAGTTAAATAATGGATTCAAGTACTGAGACTGGTAAAGATGGCCGGGAAGATTATGGGGATGTCAACACCTCCCAACACCCCACAGACCTTATTTGAGCAAGCCACACTAGGGCAGGCAAAGACAACTGTGTCTGATCCCTCTCATATTTTGTACCCCAAGTTTAGGTTACTGCCGTCAGGTAGGAGGTACGAAGCTCCAAAATGGAGATATAATAGATTTAAATACTCCTTTGTACCAATGTCCATTTCACTCCTCAACAACTCTCTTGCGGAGGGGGCAAGGGGAGGGAGGAGAAGACTGTGAATTTCGTTACGATGCTGATAGAATTGCACTAGTTCTTGGACTGTTTATTTTTGTATTTATATTTATACTTCTTCTTTACTACTAGTTCTACATATGGGAGGTGGTGTGTGAGCTTGATGTGGTGTACGAGTCACGACCACTGTATTGTACTGTAACTACTGTCCTGTATGTCTTAAATGTTGCTGCAAGCCTGACTGTCCAAGACAAATTTCTCTCACGAGACGAAATAAAGTAACCTTGACCTTGAACCTTGAAGTATATTCAAAATTTAAATTAAAAGGCTTGAACTGTCTGTGCCAGGGGTTTTCAACCTTTTTGACTTCAGGGACCACCATTTATTCATTATTTGAGCCACGGACCACCATTTGATTACATTTTCACACCAAAGACCTAAAATTAAAGAATTCTTTTGGTTTTGTCCACAATTCCAGGTTGGATTTTGCAGACAAAACTGTGTAGACTTCTTGATTAAGTGGTGCAAATTCCGATGATGAATATTTTAACTCTTGAGAGTGTAAAAATGAAACCAAATGGACCCGCAAGGGTCCATTTGGTTTCATTTTTATATATTTAAATACATATTTAAATTTGACAGTTGTTTTCTAATACAGGGCTTTTCAACCTCTCAAGGTTTCATTTTTACACTCTCAAGAGTTACATAACAACTTTCCATCATTTAGCCTGGGGACCACCTGGAACCTTCTCAAGGACCACTGGTGGTCCCTGGACCACCTGTTGAAAACCCTTGGTCTGTGCTGCTGCTGTGCATTCCTTCTCTACTGATGATGTAAGGTAGATTCATAACTTAGATATGACACTATGATTCCACAGATACAGGTTTAGCAGAAACTTGCTTGTGCATGTGGCACACACACACACACACACACACACACACACACACACACACACACACACACACACACACACACACACACACACACACACACACACACACACACACACACACCTAAAACTCTACCGTTGCCATGGGAACGAGGCGTGGTTCGCTGTGCAGATAAGGTGAAAGGAAACAATGACCTCATCATTTAAAAAAAGAAAAGCGGATTGTGAGACATCATGGTCTGATCAGGATAGACAGGAGTGTACAGAGAGTGACTATAGGAACCAAATGGACCCTTAGAGAGTGTACAGAGAGTGACTAGGAACCAAATGGACCCTTAGAGAGTGTACAGAGAGTGACTAGGAACCAAATGGCAGTGATGGGCAAGTTACTGGGAAAATGTAGTAACCTACACTACTTGTTACTCTCGAAAAAATGTAGCTAAGCTACACAACAAGCTATCCCTAGTAAATTGTAGCAAGATACACTACAAGCTACATGACAAAAGTAGCTTGATGTAGCTTGCTACATCAACACTAGATATATAAAAATATATATCTCAACTTAATGTACAACTTTCTGAATAATAATCATAATAATAAAATAATATCAATAAATGTGTATTATGTATATTAGAGGGATGTATATTTTAGGTTTTCTACCCATTAAAAATGAGCGGAATTTGAAAATGTGTGCAGGAAAATGTAGTAAGCTACAATCCTTGTTACTCAAAATAAGTAGTGTAGCTTTACTACAAGCTACTCAAAAATGTAGTGTAGCTTCACTACAAGCTATTCCCAGAACAAATGTAGTATGCTACACTACAAGTTACGGGAAAATGTAGTTAAGCTATGTAGCTTAGCTACTTGTAACAAGCTACTGCCCATCACTGCCAAATGGACCCTTAGAGAGTGTACAGAGAGTGACTAGGAACCAAATGGACCCTTAGAGAGTGTACAGAGAGTGACTAGGAACCAAATGGACCCTTAGAGAGTGTACAGAGAGTGACTAGGAACCAAATGGACCCTTAGAGAGTGTACAGAGAGTGACTAGGAACCAAATGGACCCTTAGAGAGTGTACAGAGAGTGACTATAGGAACCAAATGGACCCTTATGGTCTCCATCAGGATAGACAGGAGTGTACAGAGAGTGATTAGGAACCAAATGGACCCTTACGGAGCATTAGGTCGCAGTAGGGGTGACCAACCAGTCAGAGACTAAGACTAAGACAGAGACTAAGACTTACAGAGTTAGGTCGCAGTAGGGGTGACCAACCAGTTACAGAGAGTGACTAGGAACCAAATGGACCCTTAGGCAGTTTTAGGTCGTAGTAGGGGTAACCAAACAGTCAGAGACTAAGAGTAACACATGGAACCAAATGGACCCTTAGACTCTAAGGGTCCATACTGCGACCCCCTACTGTCACCCCTACCGCGACCTAATACTCTCCAAGGCTTAGAGAGTATTAGGTCGCAGTAGGGGTGACCAACCAGTATTAGGTCACAGCAGGGGTGACCAACCGGTCAGAGACTAAGAGTAACACATGGAACCAAATGGACCCTTAGAGAGTATTAGGTCGCAGTAGGGGTGACCAACCAGTTAGAGACTAAGACTAAGACAGAGACTAAGACTTACAGAGTATTAGGTCGCAGTAGGGGTGACCAACCAGTTACAGAGAGTGACTAGGAACCAAATGGACCCTTACAGAGTATTAGGTCGCAGTAGGGGTGACCAACCAGTCAGAGACTAAGAGACACTTTTTACCGTGTTGCTGCAAAGAGACACATCATACACAGGGCTTGACACTAACATTTGCCTGCTTGCCCGGGCAGGTAAAAAAAAAATGTGGGGCAAGTGAAGACTGCTAGCTGGTTGCCCGACCGGGCAAGTGTGCAACATAGTGCACTATAACACAACACAAGATAAATTAGTCTTGAAGGCAGTCATTGCACTCTGCCTCTGTGTCTTTCACTGCTTTCTAGATATCCACAATTCCAGGCTGGATTTGGGAAACAAAACAGGCAAATTAAAATACACATCAAAATGACCATTAATCTTCTACATTCTCTAGTTGTGTAGACCTGGGCTAATTAAGATGATCATTGAGAGTGTAAAAATGAAACCAAATGGACCCGCAAGGGTCCATTTGGTTTCATTCCCGTCCCCCCCGCCCTCTCATGGCGCCCCAGGTAACTGCCTAGTCTGCCTAATGGCAACAACGCCCCTGAGTGTCAGCATGATTTATGGAGAGACGACACAACAAAAAAAAACCTTCATTGTCAGAAAACAGAGAAATTAGATCATTCAAAGCAGCAAAAAGTGTCATTGAAAAGGAATGTTGGCTTTCTGGATTGACGGCTCCTGTGTGTGCAACAACCATGAAGCACTGGTTTTCAACCAGTGGTCCGGGGACCACCAGTGGTCCTTGAGATGGTTCCAGGTGGTCCCCAGCTAAGTTGGTTAGCCAGATGAAAAGTTGGTTAACCTGGTGTAATTCTTTGAGAACGTAAACATGAAACCATGAAACCAAATGGACCCTTGCGGGTCCATTTGGTTTCATGTTTACACTCTCAAGAGTTAAAATATTCATCATGTGAATTATCCCAAGTCTACACAACTAGAGAATGTAGAAGATTAATGGTCATTTTGATCTGTATGTTGGACTGTTTGGTTTCCCCAAATCCAGCCTGGAATTGTGGACAAAAGCAAAATAAATCTTTAGTTTTGGAGTCTGTGGGGCTAAAATGTCATCAAATGCTGAACAAATAGTGGGCCCTGGTATGAAAAAGGTTGAAAAACCACTGCCATAAATCATTGTCTTTGTGCAAGTAATCAACCAGTGATAATTCAAAATGGATATGGTTTTGTACACTAATTAAAGTTCTGACTCCATGGAACCAAATGGACCCTTACAGCTCTGTAACTCTGAGAGTGTAACACATGGAACCAAATGGACCCTTACAGCTCTGTAACACATGGAACCAAATGGACCCTTACAGTGTAACTCATGGAACCAAGTGGACCCTTACAGCTCTGTAACTCTAAGCAGGGTTTTTCAACAGGTGGTCCGGGGACCACCAGTGGTCCCTGAGAGGGTTCCAGGTGGACCCCAGCTAAGCTGGTTAACCACATCTAACTCTTGAGAGTGTAAAAATGAAAGCAGTTTCATTTTTACACTCTCAAGAGTTAAAATATTCATCATCTGAATCAGCCCAAGTCTAGGAAGATGAATGGTCATGGACAGAAGCAAAATAAATCTTTAGTTTTAGGGTCTGTGGGGCTAAAATGTCCTCAAAGTGGTGGTCCGTGGCTCAAATTCTGAATAAATGGTGGTCCCTGGAGTCAAAAGGGTTGAAAACCCCTGCTCTAATGGAACCAAATGGACCCTTACAGCTCTGTAACACATGGAACCAAATGGACCCTTACAGTGTAACACATGGAACCAAATGGACCCTTACAGCTCTGTAACACATGGAACCAAATGGACCCTTACAGTGTAACACATGGAACCAAATGGACCCTTACAGCTCTGTAACACATGGAACCAAATGGACCCTTACAGTGTAACACATGGAACCAAATGGACCCTTACAGTGTAACACATGGAACCAAATGGACCCTTACAGTGTAACACATGGAACCAAATGGACCCTTACAGCTCTGTAACACATGGAACCAAATGGACCCTTACAGTGTAACTCATGGAACCAAATGGACCCTTACAGCTCTGTAACACATGGAACCAAATGGACCCTTACAGTGTAACACATGGAACCAAATGGACCCTTACAGTGTAACACATGGAACCAAATGGACCCTTACAGTGTAACACATGGAACCAAATGGACCCTTACAGCTCTGTAACACATGGAACCAAATGGACCCTTACAGTGTAACACATGGAACCAAATGGACCCTTACAGTGTAACACATGGAACCAAATGGACCCTTACAGTGTAACACATGGAACCAAATGGACCCTTACAGCTCTGTAACACATGGAACCAAATGGACCCTTACAGCTCTGTAACACATGGAACCAAATGGACCCTTACAGCTCTGTAACACATGGAACCAAATGGACCCTTACAGCTCTGTAACACATGGAACCAAATGGACCCTTACAGCTCTGTAACACATGGAACCAAATGGACCCTTACAGCTCTGTAACACATGGAACCAAATGGACCCTTACAGCTCTGTAACACATGGAACCAAATGGACCCTTACAGCTCTGTAACACATGGAACCAAATGGACCCTTACAAAATGGATCCTTAATGGATGATTTTCTTTAAAGGTATGGGAAGTGATTTCACTTTTGTCAGATGTTTTTCTGTTAAACGTTTTCTGTTAAAAATGAAACCAAATGGACCCTTGTGGGTCCATTTGGTTTCATTTTTACACTCTCAAGAGTTACATCTGGTTAACCAACTTTCCATCATTTAGCCTGGGGACCACCTGAAACCCTCTCAGGGACCACTGGTGGTCCCCGGACCCCCTGTTATAGTGCAGTAGCATCATGGACTATGTTGGAATACGTGTCCAAATCACTACACCCAAAAAGTAGTCAATACAAATGACGTTAGTTTTGCGGATTGGTTTAACTTCACTGTGACCCCAGGGAGTCAGGGACCCCCAGAAAACCACCCCAACTCTGGACATCAATGAATACAGTTGACACACTGTATTCAGGGAGTCAGGGACCCCCAGAAAACGACCCCAACTCTGGACATCAATGAATACAGTTGACACACTGTATTCAGGGAGTCAGGGACCCCCAGAAAACGACCCCAACTCTGGTCATCAATGAATACAGTTGACACACTGTATTCAGGGAGTCAGGGACCCCCAGAAAACGACCCCAACTCTGGTCATCAATGAATACAGTTGACACACTGTAAAGTTCTGAACTATCCCTTTAACTGTGAGAGTGTAACACTGTAGTCTGCCGGGACTCGAACCCGTGACGTCATACACATGAGCCGCGTACGTTACGTTTACTCAGCATTTGAGCCACGGACCACCATTTGATGACATTTTCACCCCAAGACTTAAGGAATTCCAGGCTGGATTTCGCAAAACACAAAACAGTGTAAACGTCTTAATTAAGTGTTGCTAATTCACATGATGGATATTCTAACTCTTGAGAGTGTAAACATGAAACCAAATGGACCCGCAAAGGTCCATTTTGTTTCATGTTTACAGTTCCCCCCCCAAGACCCAGACCTAAAGATTATCTTAGTTTTTGCCCACAATTCCAGGCAAAACAGTCAAATATACATCAAAAATCATTCTTCTACATTCTCTAGTTGTGTAGATTATTATTATTATCATATAGGCTAATTCACCTGATGAATATTTTAACTCTGGAGAGTGTAAACATCTTTCAACCCAAGCAGGTTTAGCCTGGGGACCACCTGGAACCCTCTCAAGGACCACCTGTTGAAAACCCCAGACCTACAGACATGCAGATATACAGATAAATAGAGTTTGTTTCCATCATTTAGCCTGGGGACCACCTGGAACCCTCTCAAGGACCACTGGGGACCACCTGGAACCCTCTCAAGGACCACTGGTTGAAAACCCCTGGCCTGCAGACATGCAGATATACAGATAAATAGAGTTTGTTTTGTCTTACCCAGAATAAGAAGTTGAAAACAAACAGCAGGTATTTGATGCACTGAAGTCCTTCCATGGTTTAGATTTAAACTCCAGATCAAACAAACACACCAAACTACACACACACACACGTAACTACACACACACACACGTAACTACACACACACACACACACACACACACACACACACACAGGATGAAACACACACACCAAACTACACACACACAGGATGAAACAAACACACCAAACTACACACAGGATACAATAATAAAAGCCTCCGGAGTTTGTTAGGTTGTGATTCCACTCACTGCTGTGTTCACTGTGTGTGTGTGTGAGTGATTGCAGACACTACCTCACCTGTGTCATTGTAGTCAGAGCCTTAGAAATAGACTGAGTTGCGACATTGAGGGGACAGAAAATTTCACTTCATGTTCACTTCATGGGGCCAGTCCGTCTACATAGACTTCTGTTGGATAGTGACAACTCCGTTCACTTCATGGGGCCTGTCCCTCTACATAGACTTCTGTTGGATAGTGACAACTCCGTTCACTTCATGGGGCCTGTCCCTCTACATAGACTTCTGTTGGATAGTGACAACTCCGTTCACTTCATGGGGCCTGTCCCTCTACATAGACTTCTGTTGGATAGTGACAATGAATAGTGACAGTCGGAAGTTACTGAATGCATTGAAGTCTATGGGCTCGCGCGAGTACGTGAACCACGTGACCAGGCTGTTTTCTGACCCCTCAATGTCGCAACTCTTCTACTAGATGGCTCCAATGCATTGAGAATCATCCGGCTGTCACTATTCGTCGTCACTAATCCAATAGAAGTAAACGGAGTTGGCGTAACTCTGTCTAAACTCTGTCTAGAAGTCAGCTGACAGAGTGGTGGGGGGGGGGGGGGGGGGGACAGAGAGGAGTGTGTGTGTGTGTGCAGGCGCGGTCTTACAATTAAGGCGGCCGAGGCGGCCGCCTGGGGCCCCCAACAGCAGGGGCCCCGGGCTGGAGCAGTTGGCAACTCCCCATACAGTTGGCCGTCTAATTGGGCTGGGGCCCACTGAACAGTGAGCATCAGCCAGTGAGTTAATAAATTTTGTATGTTTCAAATCAAAAATAAAAACAACACAATAAAATAGGCCCTAAAGAAATACAGTACATCCCCTCCCATTTGCGTTAAAGTGGAATATTCCATGATCCATGCCATGTGCGCGAGACGGTGAGACCACTATTCCAAAACATCCCCTGCGTCATCACGTTAATAACCTATCAGAGACTGAGAGACCATCTACCTAGCCGCCTAGTACTTCAGAAAGACGGAAGTGAGGTAACACGCAGCTTTTCACGCAGTGAGTTGTGAGTGTAACTAAAACTAACAAAAACAACAAAAATAGCAAAATGAAGCGCAACTATGCAAGTGGCGCTTCGAAAAGGAAGAAGAAAGAGGAGGCAAAAGCGAAGGCAGATGCACTACCGAAGCTGACTAGCTTTTTTAAAGTGACACCCGACGCGCCGCCGCCTCCGGAGAACTTGGACGAGGAGGAGGACGAGTCAGCGGCTGCTGCTGCTGTTAATCAAGCCGGTGGAGGAGGGGGAGAAGCTACGCGGGCCACGGAGGACGGCGACTCCGAGTCACCGGCTGCTGTTGTTAATCAAGGAGGAGGAGGGGGAGAATTTACGCCAGCCACGGAGGACGGCGACTCCGAGTCACCGGCTGCTGTTGTTAAGTCACCGGCTGCTGTTGTTAATCGAGGAGGAGGAGGGGGAGAATTTACGCCAGCCACGGAGGACGGCGACTCCGAGTCACCGGCTGCTGTTGTTAATCGAGGAGGGGGAGAATTTACGCCAGCCACGGAGGACGGCGACTCCGAGTCACCGGCTGCTGCTGCTGTTAATCAAGGTGGAGGAGGAGGAGAGGCTACGCCTACGCTAGCCACGGAGGAGGACGACGAGTCTCAATCACAGGCTGCCACTGACAAGCCAGACGTGGTGAGTACAGCAGGTGCAGGTGCAAGCGATTTTCTTGGAGATGACCCAGCATCTTGGCCAAAACCAGTCACTGACCGGCAAAGATGCGATATAGTTAGGAGAGGGCCCGTTCAATACCAATTGGAATGTCCAAGAAATCCAGAGGGGCGGCGTTTTACAAACGCAAACTACTACTTGGTTATGAAGAACGGAGAAAGGATAAATAGGACGTGGCTAGTGTACAGCCAATTGAAAGACGCAGCAATGTGTTTTTGTTGCCTACTTTTTGGCAAGCTGGCCTCACAGCTGAGCTCCACCAACGGGTTTAGAGATTGGAAAAACATCCAAGCTCACCTGAAGCTTCACGAGAAGTCCCATGAGCACAAAAAAAATATGGATGCCTGGCACACACTGCATGCACGCCTTCAAACTGGCACAGCTATAGATCAGGGTGCACAGGATCGTATCAATGCTGAAGTCATCAGATGCAAAGAAGTTATGAAAAGATTGCTTGCTATCGTGTGCCATCTAGCTGAGCATAATCTGGCATTTAGGGGACACAGGGAGAAGTTGTATCAACATGGGAATGGCAATTTCCTGGGTCAAGTACAATTAATGGCCAAATTTGACCCTATTATGAAGGAGCATCTGTTGAAAATTAAAGAAAAACAAATTTCCGATACCTACCTGAGCAAACACATACAAAATGAATTAATATGCCTTGTCGGCCAGTGCACCACTGATGCAATAGTAGAGCGTGTGAAGCAAGCCAAATACTATGCAGTCATCATGGATTGCACTCCAGATGTAAGCCACAATGAGCAGCTGTCAGTACTGCTGCGAATTGTCAACTGTGAGCTCTCAAAAGGGGTTTCCATCCATGAGCACTTCATGGGATTTCTTCTGGCAGATGACACCACTGGCCAAGGTCTTCTGCAGCTGTTTCTTGGACACCTGGAGAGATTGGGGTTGGACCTTTCCGACTGCCGTGGCCAATCTTATGATAATGGCAGTAACATGCAAGGGAAAACACAGGGTGTCCAAGCGAGGCTGCTGGAACTCAACCCCAAAGCACTGAGTGTGCCATGTGGCAGCCATACCCTGAATCTGGTGGTGGGGGATGCAGCAAAGTCCTCAAACATTTCTTTGGGTATTTTGGCACTTTACAAAGGCTATATACTTTGTTTAGTAGCTCTGTTCAGCGTTGGAAAATTCTTCAGGAGCATGTGAAGGATTTGACAGTCAAGGCCTTGTCCACTACTAGATGGGAGTGCCGTGTGGATGCTGTCAAGGCTGTACGCTACCAACTTCCAGAGATTGCTGATGCATTGGCAGCTGTGAAACAGCATGCAATACTGAAGAAGGATCAAGAATGCGTCTCCTCTGCTGACAGCCTGAGGGAGAACATCACGAAGTGGTCATTCATGGTGAGTACCTTTGTTTGGTATGATGTCTTATACCACATAAACCGTGTGAGTAAAATTCTTCAGAGCCCCAGTGTGTCAATTGAGACACTAAGGAGAGAGGTCATGGCAGTGTCAGACTATCTAGAAGACTTTAGGGAAAATGGCTTCAAATCTGCACAAACAGGTGCCAGGGAAATGGCAGAGAAGATGGAGGTGGAGATGGGCTGGCCTGTGGTGCGACAAAAGAAAAGAAAGAGGCAGTTCGATTATGAAGGGAGAGAGGAAGATTTGTCTACTCCAGAGGAGCTCTTTAAAAGAGAGTTTTTTCTCCATCTGGTTGACACAGCCAGTGCCGCTTTAAGAGAACGATTCTCTAGCATGCAGGCCTTCTATGACCTTTATGGGTTTCTTTACTCATCTGAGTTGTTGAAAAGCACAATTCAGAGAGGGAAGCTTGATGAGTGCTGCAGAAAAATGGAGGAAGCAATAGCAGATGTGGATGCAGAGGACCTGAAGATGGAGCTCGAAGGAGCTGTCCGGTCCTTCCCCCCACTTGTCTCAACACCACTACAAATGCTAGAGTACATCTATAAAGAGAATGTCTTAGACATGTATCCAAATACAAGCATTGCCCTAAGACACCTCCTTACTCTGCCTGTCACTGTCGCCTCAGGTGAGAGAAGCTTTTCAACACTAAAACGGCTGAAGACATACATGAGGTCTACAATGTCCCAAGAGAGGTTATCCGCCCTTGCAACGATTTCAATCGAGTATGAGGTCCAAGCGTCACTTGATATGGATGCAGTGATTAGTAGGTTTTCTGAGGCCAAAGTTCGTAAGTTCAAATTTGTTTAATTAATAAGACAAGATATGCATGGGCATTCCAGACAGAGAGAGAGACAGAAGAAGACAGAGAGAGAAGCAAAAAAAGACAGAAAGAGAAGCAGAAAAAGGGATTTACAAAGAGGGGCAGAAGGAGAGAATGAGAGAGGACTCCTCTCTCATGATCTCCTTCTGCCCCTCTTTGTAAATTCTCCTCTTAGAGGAGGACATCACACAGACAGAGAGAAGCAGGAGAAGACGTTCACAAACAGGGGCAGAAGAAGAGAGGAGGGCAGCACACAGACAGGGACAAGAATCAGGTAATGATTTGTAGTGCCTTTTAATATGAAGCATGCTGGACAATGATATTTGATAATTATATTCAGAAACAATTGTACTGTGTCCATTATTACAAAAAAAGTGTTAACTGTTTGTGTTTTGTATTTGTTTTCTCTGTTCTAGATATCTACGAAGGAGAGAAGGAGAGAGGAGGACATCACACAGTCAGAGAGAGGCAGGAGAAGTTCACAAACAGGGGCAGAACAAGAGAGCAGGGCAGAACATACACACAGACAGGGACAAGAATCAGGTAATGATTTGTAGTGCCTTTTAATATGAAGCATGCTGGACAATGATATTTGATAATTATATTCAGAAACAATTGTACTGTGTCCATTATTACAAAAAAAGTGTTAACTGTTTGTGTTTTGTATTTGTTTTCTCTGTTCTAGATATCTACGAAGGAGAGAAGGAGAGAGGAGGACATCACACAGTCAGAGAGAGGCAGGAGAAGTTCACAAACAGGGGCAGAACATACACACAGACAGGGACAAGAATCAGGTAATGATTTGTAGTGCCTTTTAATATGAAGCATGCTGGACAATGATATTTGATAATTATATTCAGAAACAATTGTACTGTGTCCATTATTACAAAAAAGTGTTAACTGTTTGTGTTTTGTATTTGTTTTCTCTGTTCTAGATATCTACAAAGGAGAGAAGGAGAGAGGAGGACATCACACAGTCAGAGAGAGGCAGGAGAAGTTCACAAACAGGGGCAGAACAAGAGAGCAGAACATACACACAGACAGGGACAAGAATCAGGTAATGATTTGTAGTGCCTTTTAATATGAAGCATGCTGGACAATGATATTTGATAATTATATTCAGAAACAATTGTACTGTGTCCATTATTACAAAAAAGTGTTTACTGTTTGTGTTTTGTATTTGTTTTCTCTGTTCTAGATATCTACAAAGGAGAGAAGGAGAGAGGAGGACATCACACAGTCAGAGAGAGGCAGGAGAAGTTCACAAACAGGGGCAGAACATACACACAGACAGGGACAAGAATCAGGTAATGATTTGTAGTGCCTTTTAATATGAAGCATGCTGGACAATGATATTTGATAATTATATTCAGAAACAATTGTACTGTGTCCATTATTACAAAAAAAGTGTTAACTGTTTGTGTTTTGTATTTGTTTTCTCTGTTCTAGATATCTACGAAGGAGAGAAGGAGAGAGGAGGACATCACACAGTCAGAGAGAGGCAGGAGAAGTTCACAAACAGGGGCAGAACAAGAGAGCAGAACATACACACAGACAGGGACAAGAATCAGGTAATGATTTGTAGTGCCTTTTAATATGAAGCATGCTGGACAATGATATTTGATAATTATATTCAGAAACAATTGTACTGTGTCCATTATTACAAAAAAAGTGTTAACTGTTTGTGTTTTGTATTTGTTTTCTCTGTTCTAGATATCTACAAAGGAGAGAAGGAGAGAGGAGGACATCACACAGTCAGAGAGAGGCAGGAGAAGTTCACAAACAGGGGCAGAACAAGAGAGCAGAACATACACACAGACAGGGACAAGAATCAGGTAATGATTTGTAGTGCCTTTTAATATGAAGCATGCTGGACAATGATATTTGATAATTATATTCAGAAACAATTGTACTGTGTCCATTATTACAAAAAAGTGTTTACTGTTTGTGTTTTGTATTTGTTTTCTCTGTTCTAGATATCTACAAAGGAGAGAGGAGGACATCAGACAGTCAGAGAGAGGCAGGAGAAGTTCACAAACAGGGGCAGAACATACACACAGACAGGGACAAGAATCAGGTAATGATTTGTAGTGCCTTTTAATATGAAGCATGCTGGACAATGATATTTGATAATTATATTCAGAAACAATTGTACTGTGTCCATTATTACAAAAAAAGTGTTAACTGTTTGTGTTTTGTATTTGTTTTCTCTGTTCTAGATATCTACAAAGGAGAGAGGAGGACATCACACAGTCAGAGAGAGGCAGGAGAAGTTCACAAACAGGGGCAGAACATACACACAGACAGGGACAAGAATCAGGTAATGATTTGTAGTGCCTTTTAATATGAAGCATGCTGGATAATAAATATTTGATAATTATATTAAGAAACAATTGGACTGTGTGCATACTGTTGTGTTTTGTATTTGTTTTCTCTGTTCTAGATATCTACAAGGGAGAGAGGAGGACATCACACAGCCAGAGAGAGGCAGGAGAAGTTGTTGTAGATATCTACAGATGGTACCCATCCCTGATGCATGAAAGCCGGTGCCACACACATACACAGGCACACATATCTACTCCTCACTCAGACCTCTCTGACATAGGCCTTCTCTATCTCTCTAACTATTCTTAAAAAAAATAAATACTTTTTGGAATACAATGGTGTGTTACATGATACTTATTTCTTGCCTTTTAAAAGATTCTAGTTAAAACTTTTAGGGCCCCCATAGCTAAGTCCGCCTGGGGCCCCCAAATTGCTAAATCCGCCACTGTGTGTGTGTGTGTGTGTGGGGGGGGGGGGGGGGGGGGGGCTAAAACGGGCACTAAAAGCTTGGATTAATAAGGTTTTATTTGTATTTTTATACACTAAATGAGCAGCGCAACTAAACATAATAATGCGTTTTCTTCTGTATTCTGTGGCTCTTGACGACACACACAATGTTTTGGGACAATCGAATCATTTCTAAGATGAAAAACAAAACAAAAAGTGTTGTATCCTGACGTCTTGCCAATTAGATATTATATGATGATATTGTGTGTGTCGTCATGATTTGTCACGACCCGAGTTGGCTTTGTCCGCGGCGAAATCGTCCTTATATAAGTTATTTTCAAAAAGTCTATGAATAAAATGAATGGGGAAAACACTTCTGGAACGGGGCGGTGACGTCACTGCACAGGGCTGCAGGGGCCCCTGTGAAAAATTGGTCCGGTGGCCCAGCACACACACACACACACACGCACACACACACACACACACACACACACACACACACACACACACCACACACACACACACACACACACACACACACACACACACACACACACACACGCACGCACGCACACACACAGGTAAAGTATGTTCTTTGACTCACTCTCTATCTAAACTTCCCACTGCAGTCAGAACCACAGACTCAATGTTTTATTTAATTCTAAATTATGAATTTACAGGATGAGGATCGAGGGACTTAGTGAATAATTATCTCACTGTCGTATTCGACTGTATAATTGCCGATCTACAAGCTCACCACTTCTTCTCACACTGTCTGTAGTTGTACTTGAATTATACAGTAATTCTCCAAGACGTTATCAGTCTTATAGAAGTTTGTAATTGACTTGTACTGTAAGTCTCATTTCTGTGAATAAAAAAATACTCAATGCATTCATCCATTCATTCATTTATTCTGTACTTTCTCTGCAGAAGTATTATTAGGCCTATAGATACCGGTATAATTATAATTATAATATTATTTTTTTCTTACTTTCCCTTGTTGAGATATTAACTCCCTCCATTCAATGTGTTTATCTAAATGTAATGTCCAGAGTTTATAATAATAAAGGAAAAGCTTTTCTACTTCTTCATGTTGACTTCTATTGAATCAAACAATGGATGAATTAATAGATATCACTTTGTTTCATGCAGTGTTTTAGTGGAACTTTTAGAAGTGGGGGGGGGGCTCTTAAAGGGGAATTCCACCCATTTTCAATTTCAAGGTCCTAAAAGGAAAATCATTAACATGGTGAATGTCAAGATGTATTTCACCATGCTAAAGATATTTCTCTAGGAAACCCAGAATGGGGGGAACTTTTTTTTATGTCCTGTGAAATTGAAACCAAATGGACCCGCAAGGGTCCATTTGGTCGCGGGCGACGCGGCGCGGGCGATGAAGTTGACACGGGCGATGAAGTTGACACGGGCGATGAAGTCGCCCCCGTGCCATTTGATTTTATTTATTTATTTTAGTTCTGTGACCCCACAAGAAGTAAAGCATCAATAATAACATCAGTTGTTGTTGAAGTTGCAACAGACACGCAGCATGCATAAAGCTAAAGGTCTGACTCAGAGAGTTTTCTGTTTTCAATGATGAAATGCTGTTGGTTTAGTGGTGACACAGCTGTAGTTAGTTAGTAGCACTAGTAGTGTTTCACATCATAGAAGCACTTTAATTTGAAATATCTTTGAAATGTGGGTTGTTTTGCATGCCATCATGTACAAAAATAAATGAAACCAAAATGAATGGTTTCATTGTCCAAAAATAAATGAAACCAAATGGACCCGCAAGGGTCCATTTGGTTTCATTTTTACTCTCTCAAGAGTTA
>CM076987.1:368509-376009 GCA_039105355.1 Benthosema pterotum | reverse complement strand
ATGGATCAATGGATCGATCGATCAGATTTATACAATCATTTAATGGATCAATGGATCGATGGATCAGATTTATACAATCATTTAATGGATCAATGGATCGATCGATCAGATTTATACAATCATTTAATGGATCAATGGATCGATCGATCAGATTTATACAATCATTTAATGGATCAATGGATCGATCGATCAGATTTATACAATCATTTAATGGATCAATGGATCGATCGATCAGATTTATACAATCATTTAATGGATCAATGGATCGATCGATCACCACTTGCTGCGTCACTTTTAATAAATTGTTGTGAGCATGAAATGGTTTCAACACAATCAGAGGTCTTCAGTTCTACTGCATTCTATTGCAGAGGTTTTCAACCTTTTTCATCCCAGGGACCACCATTTATTCAGGATTTGAGCCACGGACCACCACCAATTGAGCACATTTTAGCCCCAAGATTTATTTTGCTTTTGTCCACAATTCCAGGCTGGATTTGGGGAAACAAAACAAGGCAAAACATACATTCCAAAATGGCTAATTCAGATGATGAATATTTTAACTCTTGAGAGTGTAAAAATGAAACCAAATGGACCCGCAAAGGTTTCATTTTTACGTTCTCAAGAGTTACATCTGGTTAACCAACTTAGCTGGGGACCACCTGGAACTCTCTCAAGGACCACTGGTGGTCCCCGGACCACTTGTTGAAAACCCCTGTTCTATTGGTCTGTTTAAAGGACATTTATGGAAGAAATCACAGAATTTTAATGACACTTTTTTTTTCTTAAACACCCATTATTAGCTCAACTCCCTAAGATGATATTATATAGTGGAGTACTATCAGTGTATTTCACTCTAGCCTTGATGACATTTTAGCCCCACAGACCCCAAAACTAAAGATTTATTTTGCTTTTGTCCACAATTCCAGGCTGGATTTGGGGAAACCAAACAGTCCAACATACAGATCAAAATGACCATTAATCTTCTACATTCTCTAGTTGTGTAGACTTGGGATAATTCACATGATGAATATTTTAACTGTTGAGAGTGTAAACATGAAACCAAATGGACCCGCAAGTGTCCATTTGGTTTCATGTTTACTGTACATGGTTCATGGTTCATGGTTACTGTACATCTGGTTAACCAACTTTGTATCATTTAGCCTGGGGACCACCTGGAGAAGATGACTTTGAGTCAAGATATCAACAATAATACAGTAAGGACCACCTAACCCTAACCCTAACCTATGGCTGCCATAGATACCAGATATTTTCAGTAGGTGATCTAATAATTGAACAGTATAAAAAATAGAAACAAAATGGTAATTAAAATTCTGAGATTTTTACATACATTGACTTTAACTTTACTGTACATTTATGTAGAAAACATACTCTATAGCAGTGGATTTCAACCCTTTGCATCATTTATTACTGTATTTATTCTGCATTTTGAGCCAGGGACCACCACAGGGACCACCATTTGATGACATTCAGTCTCTGAGACCCATTTGAGCCATGGACCTTTTTTTTTTTTTTTGTTTGTTTGTTTTTTGTTTTTTTTTACATTCCCAAGAGTTTAACAAATAATAAAGGGTCCATTTGTTTACTAACAGTGCATCATTTATGTTTAACTGGGGACCCCCTGGAAGCCCCCACATGTACCAGTGGTGGTCCACGGACCACCTGTTCAAACCCACTGTTCTAAACAAAGACATCAATAAGGGTAACAGTGATTTAATCTGGAAGATTATGTTTATGATTTGTTTATATTTATTGGTTGTGTGACAAAAACAAAAAAACTACAATTGATGATATGAAAACAATGTGATCAATCACTGATTGATTATTGTGGCTGAAATAATTGCTTAATTAATAATATTATTAGCGCATTGATGATGATGATGATCAAAATATGCTTAACATAACTTCATTGTGTTAAGCTTTTCTATCGTGCCTTAATTAAACTCCTAAACTTATTTGAATTTGTTTTACCATTTTGAAAAAAAAAAAACGTTTTAAAAATAGTTCAACTCACAGTCATACGCTCTGAAGTATTTTTAAAGGGTATTTGTCAAAATAGTAAAAAAAGATATAACAAGATATAGCCCTTAAAATAAAATAACCCTAACCCTAACCCCATGGGGGGGGGGGGGGGGGGGGGGGTTAGGGTCAACCAAAAAATAGAACATCTACAAGTTCACAGCTCAGATATGATGCGCTATGAAATTGTAGATCGGCGTTTTTCGGGGGAGCAGCGTTCAATTCATTCACCATAAATATTTGCTTTACTTACACTGACATCCAACTTCACACATTCTGATCACATTCACATCAGGCAAACATGGCAGAGAATTCATTTCTTCTTTATATATATATAAATAAAAGTGTATATGCTTCTTGTACTTTTTCCAGAAATAGAGGTTGTTTTGCTGCTGCTAAAGTTATTTATTTCGGTTTCCATTTCTTAACGGACAAGTCACGGCGGATTTGAATGTTCCATTAATTAAATACACAAAATCAATTGTTATCGGGGAGTTGGAATGCAGCCAATATGGCCCATAGTTGTTTTCTTATTATTTTCTTCCCATGTCCACATTTCCAAGTATGTGTCATTTTCTGGCTGTATTCTAAGCTGATGATCACCGACATTCCCTGTGGTTTTGGGCTGATAACTGCACCTGATTGGACTGTTATCAGAGGATAAGATCACAGTTATTGGTTGTCATCAGCAGGACTGTTTCCTCTCAGAATGGCCATGGTCTGCTGACTAAAACCATAGAGTTATAAATATAGAGGTCTGTTTCCTCTCAGAATGGCCGTGGTCTGCTGACTAAAACCATAGAGTTATAAATATAGAGGACTGTTTGGTCTCAGAATGGCCATGGTCTGCTGACTAAAACCATAGAGTTATAAATATAGAGGACTGTTTCCTCTCAGAATGGCCGTGGTCTGCTGACTAAAACCATAGAGTTATAAATATAGAGGACTGTTTCCTCTCAGAATGGCCATGGTCTGCTGACTAAAACCATAGAGTTATAAATATAGAGGACTGTTTGGTCTCAGAATGGCCATGTAATGCTCTGCTGACTAAAACCATAGAGTTATAAATATAGAGGACTGTTTGGTCTCAGAATGGCCATGCTCTGCTGACTAAAGCCCTGCTGTTTGTCTCCGCCTTGTGGCGGCCGCATGTAGGTGCAGATTAACAGGGTCCAGCTGCAGTAGGTCTGGTGCATCGCGATGCAGTCCGTTTTCACGCACATTCGGCTACTTTACTGCAATCGTTTTGGTCAATACACTGTCCTCCTCCCAACCCTCACCCTAAACATAACCTCCAGCACGTCACCATGCTGACACAGGGATTAAAACAAGGTCAATATACTGACCTCCTCTAACCCTAACCCTAAACATAACCTCCAGCACGTCACCATGCTGACACAGGGATTAAAACAAGGTCAATATACTGACCTCCTCTAACCCTAAACATAACCTCCAGCACGTCACCATGCTGACACAGGGCTTAAAACAAGGTCAATATACTGACCTCCTCTAACCCTAACCCTAAACATAACCCTAACCCTAAACATAACCTCCAGCACGTCACCATGCAACCGGACACAACCATGGAGGATTTCTGTGTTTTGGTCTTATCGATGCAGTGGTGTCAGTCTGCTCCCAGACAACATGCCTGGTGGAGGAACTCTGGTTAATAAGCATCCTGGGAATTATGGCTTGATAACGGTTGAAGTGGGTGAATAACATTGGAAACAGCAGCAACAACTCAGCCGAATTGGAGAGAAGATTCTCCATAGCAGGAGCTGGCCTGAGAATGACCGGGTGGAGGGGCGGGGTCAGTGGGCGGGGTCAGTGGGCGGGGTCCATAGATATATATAGAAGGCTAGATGTCTGGAGGCGGAGCCTCTGACGTCGTTCACGGCGGCCATCTTGTGAGAGGACTAAATACACTATGCTCTATGGCAGCCCAAACAAAAACAGCTAGAACTCGCTCAAAACTTGACGGATTTACAAACGGATTGCTTTATTAGGAACGTTATCAACGTTATCATCTAAAAACATCATATAACGGCTCATATGATGCAGATGTATCTGACGTTTACAACAAACCAATCCGTTATCACAAGTTATCGTCATTTAAAAAGTATATGCTCATAGACACAATGTTATGCTATCCTCTCACAAGATGGCCGCCACGTAACAACGTCACTCCCCATTGGCCAGCAGCGTGGGACATCTAGCTTTATTATATACAGTATATCTATGGAGGGTCAGTGGGGTAGGGTCAGTGGGTGGGGTCAGTGGGCGGGGTCAGTGGGCGGGGTCAGGGGGCGGGGTCAGGGGCGGGGCAGGGGCGGGGCCAGTGGATCAGTGGGCGGGGTCAGAAGGGGCGGGGTCAGTGGGCGTGGTCAGTGGGCGGGGTCAGAAGGGGCGGGGTCAGTGGGCGTGGTCAGTGGGCGTGGTCAGTGGGCGGGGTCAGTGGGGTAGGGTCAGTGGGGCGGGGTCAGTGGGCGTGGTCAGTGGGGTCAGTGAGCCTCGTCGAATGACTCCACTCCTGAGTCTACTGCGCTGCAGGATGCCAGTTTCTCCTGTCTCCTTCTCATGATCTCCTGAAGCTCACTGCCAGAACTCCTCTGTAGATAGACAGGCAGAGAGACAGACAGACAGACAGACAGGCAGGCAGGCAGGCAGGCAGGCAGGCAGGCAGGCAGGCAGGCAGGCAGGCAGGCAGGCAGGCAGGCAGGCAGACAGACAGACAGACAGACAGACAGACAGACAGACAGACAGGTGTGAGTACAGGCAGACATATTATATACTTTAAGATCTCCCTCCCTGCGACTTCAACAGACCCGGATCTAACCTGTCCCACTTTGGGGGGGAGCAAGAGAAAAGTCTACATTTCTGTGGTTAAGGAATTGCAATGGAACTGATTACATTACGATTAGGGCATGGATCGGTCGCTGTTTTGCAGTTTTACATGATATATCATGTAAAAATGCAAAATACTCACCTGGGGTAACACCCTTTTTTAGATTTCTTTATTTGTCCTGCTATAAAAGGTTGTCGACCAGAAATAATTGTAGAAATACAACCTTTTTTGAATGCCATCATGTTGGGTGGGGCAGACGGGCCATTTAGGGGGGCACTGCCCCCCCTGCCTATGCCTAGATCCGGCTCTGGACTTGGGCAGGATGAAAAAGTGCTATTTTATTAGTGGCCCAAAATAGTTATGAAAAATAAGAAAACAGGAGAGGTTGACGGCTGTCGCCTGTTTTCTTAACTATTTTAACTTATTTCAGTGGTTTTCAACCAGTGATCCGGGGACCACCAGTGGTCCTTGAGAGGGTTCCAGGTGGTCCCCAGGATAAATGATGGAAAGTTGGTTGACCAGGTGTAACTCTTTGAGAGCTCTCAAAGAGTTAAGATATTCATCATGTGAATTATCCCAAGTCTACACAACTAGAGAATGTAGAAGATTAATGGTCATTTTGATCTGTATGTTGGACTGTTTGGTTTCCCCAAATCCAGCCTGGAATTGTGGACAAAAGCAAAATAAATCTTTAGTTTTGGGGTCTGTGGGGCTAAAATGTCATCAAATGCTGCTCCGTGGTTCTAATTCTTATGGGCCCTGGTGTCAAAAAGGTTGAAAACCACTGCTCTATTTCTTAAACTCCCCACTACCAGTAATGCATAACAATGAGGCCTCATGCACACATGAAGAACAAATGTCCTGTGCTCTGCTGTGTTTGATGGAAATTTCTATATGCTTTTCCCAATGGAGGTCACATGGTTTGTACAAACTGTTGTGTTTGATGCCCCCCCCCCCCCTCCTCCAATCAAACACAAGGGCTTGGTCAAGCCAGAGCCTTAAAGTCGGAGAGTCACTCCTA
The DNA here is from genome assembly GCA_039105355.1 of Benthosema pterotum. Lineage (NCBI taxonomy): Eukaryota > Metazoa > Chordata > Actinopteri > Myctophiformes > Myctophidae > Benthosema > Benthosema pterotum. The sequence continues at coordinate 370,106 of CM076987.1, read as the reverse complement.
TGTCCCATGATGTAACCTCCATTGGCAAAGCATCGAGGCTTTGAAAGCTTTGAAACAAAGACGGAACAGGGAATGTTCGTTTGATGTGTGTGTACTGTACACAGGGCGGGGTGGAAATTCAGAGGCAAGTTTCACACACAAGTAGACAATGCATGGCCTACTTGTGGGCGCAATCAAGGGGCAAGTTGCCACTCAAAAGAGTTCTGCATTTTTTTTCTGGATAAGGGAACTACAGTTATGTTATGCCTGCACAGGTTGCTAGGGGGACAGCATTGGGAACGCACACTGTTCTAAAACTACTGCTATACTCTATTACTATTACTACTATTACTATTACAATTTATTTAGACACTGCGTTCTGTCGGCCAGGTTTATCAATGAAGGTCAAATTATTTATACATCTTTGTCTCCTTATCGATTTTTTAAAATATTATCTTATGCCACGATTTTGTAACCCATTTTTCACCCCCGTGTGTCATTATCTAATGCAGTGGTTTTCAACCAGTGGTCCTTGGGAGAGTTCCAGGTGGTCCCCAGGCTAAATGATGGAAAGTTGGTTAACCAGATGTAACTCTTTGAGAGTGTAAAGTCTACACAACTATAGAATGTAGAAGATTAATGGTCATTTTGTACTGTCCAACATTTTGTATGTTGGACTGTTTGGCTTCCCCAAATCCAGCCTGGAATTGTGGACAAAAGCAAAAATAAATCTTTAGTTTTTGGGGTCTGTGGGGCTAAAATGTCATCAAATGGTGGTCCTCTGTGGCTCAAATTCTGAATAAATGAATAAATAGTGGGCCCTGGTATCAAGAAGGTTGAAAACCACTGATCTAATGTGATCCTGGGTGCTATAAACACCCTCTGGCCAAAACCAGGGCAGAGCCACGGACTTGAACTCATGTTTCCTTTCATGCATGAGGAGTGCAGGGGGGGGGGGGGGGGGGGGGCTAGAGACTGTTTAAATCTGGCCAATCAGAACGCAGCACGGACCGGTTTGTGCTAAACGGTACCTCTGTGACCTCTGACCTTTGAGGAGGGGGGGGGGGGGGGTCAGGGGTTAGAAGAAGACCTGCAGGTAAAGAAACAAAACCAGGGACCCCCAGGGACCCCCCAGGGACCCCCAGACATCATAAACACACTGTGGTCGTATGTTACAACTAGGGCTGGGACTTGTTGAAGTTGCAACAGACACGCAGCATGCATAAAGCTAAAGGTCTGACTCAGAGAGTTTTCTGTTTTCAATGATGAAATGCTGTTGGTTTAGTGGTGACACAGCTGTAGTTAGTTAGTAGCAGTAGTAGTGTTTCACATCATTTTAAATAGAAGCACTTTAATTTGAAATATCTTGGGTTGTTTTGACATGGCATTGTGTTTGGTGGGGCAAACCTGGCATTTAGGGGGGCATTTAGGGGGGCATTTAGGGGGGCATTTAGGGGGGCATTGCCCCCCTAAATGCCCATGCCTAGATCTGTGTGTACTCAGTGTACTGTATGTATTAGTACTGACCTCTAGCGCCCCCTTCTGGACAGTCACCTGACTGAACACTCAGTGTACTGTATGTATTAGTACTGACCTCTAGCGCCCCCTTCTGGACAGT